>JAYWLF010000063.1:12500-489251 GCA_037074535.1 Gleditsia sinensis
ATTACAATATATATATATATATATATATATATATATATATATATATCACTTGTATCTTCTTTTTACTATTATATTAGTACAATTATTTCAAATCTTAGTATATCCCATGAATATTCAAAATTTATGGCTTCTTCTAAAATCTCCTTTCCCTACTCAACTACTTTAAATAAACTTGGGTATCTTCCATACCTTATTACTCAATCAGTATATACTATAAACTCATTATTCTTTCTAATCTACACATAATTTTTCAACTTACATAGTTATACATACTTGATATAAAGATTTTTTTTTTCAAGTACGTTCTTTGTTAGATAAATTCTTTCAAAATCTCTATTACTTTAACCTATTAACCACTTGGATACCATAATAACTGAGTTTCAAAGAGAAAAAATTAACCCTCCTTGTAATGTGGGAAAAACACCTTGCATTTAATGCCAAATATTAATGAAGGAAGATATAGCAGAAAAAGCGAAATACATAATAAAGCATGGTGCCAAAATAGAAAGTCAAAAGTTTGGACAAATCATTGAAAGAAAATTAAAATTGGTGGCCATAATTCTTGAAAAACTGTAAACATAACTTAGCTGCTATTTTGAAAAAAAAAATTGGTGGCCGCCAATTTTGAATGTATGTACCAAAATCTAATTCAAAACTACTGTTATTCGGTGGAAGAATATCACATGGAAAAGAAACATTTATGAACTTATAAAAGTTTGTGAAAAATAAAAAACTTGTAATTAACTGGTATGATACAGTTGATTGCTTCAAAATAAATGTAATCGATCAACTTGTAAAATAAACTAGTTCAAATTTAAAATTTTCAAAATAGCTGGTCGACTTAATAATACCGATAGTCGATTAGCAAGAACATTGAAAAAACAAGATAAATCATTTGATTGTCCCTCTTCAACAACTAACTGATTTATATTTTCACTCTTTTTTTTATAATGATGCCTATCACTTACAACTTCTCTACAAGAATCAAGACATTAATGCTTCATCAATCACTACAAGGAAAAATAAAATTTCTTGAAATAACCGAAAAATTTAACGAAAATTCCAATTAAAGAAAATTTGAAATTAAAAAGAGAATTTCGAAAATGGGGATACGAACCATAAAAAATATGTATATTGACTACATGGGTTAAAGAAGTACAAAGAAAATATGAGAATTTACGTTTTGGCGCGTAATTTTTATTTTTAAATGATAGTATTTTGCTATAAGCAAATATATTTTTATTTGTTTAAAAATGATTATGTCTTGCTAAAAGTAAGTAGACTTTTAATTAAAATAATTATTTGTTTTCTTAAAATAATTATATTGGCCCCTAACAAATTTTTTTTTATTTTTTTGAAATATTCCTATTTATTTTGAGATTTGTTTTATTACGATTTTTATCAAGAAAAATCATGATTTAAGAGTTTAATTAAAGGTTTATGAGAATGTAAATTTTTAGAAATTTTTGAAATATTTTAGGATGAAAAATGGAATTTATATGAATATATATGAAATAAAATCCTATTATTCAATTATTAAATAATAATTATTATTATTATAAAAAAAAATAAAAGGGGAAGGGGAGACAACAAAACAGAGACGGAGAACTTTCTGAAAATCGAGAAAGAAGAATAGTGAGTGAATAGTAATATTTAATTTTCTCTTTAAACCTGGAGTACCTATTGGCTTCCGATCTTAAAACTGAAGGTGCTACGGGATTCAGGACGAAGAATACTACGGTTTTGACCGATCAATTTTTCAAATCAGCCGTTGAATCGCCGTAGATTTGAAATAGAAAATCTCATAAAAAGGTAAATTCTGAAACTCTTACTTAGAGACTTTTAATTGAAATTCTAACACCGTAGATGGATTCAGGAGCTAGATAAACCTTAAGATTTGAATATTTTCGACCATCTAACAACTTTTTGTTCGTCGTGAATAGTATTTTCCGACGGTGAATAGTGACCAAGTTTTCGAAGTTGTTTTCTTAATTTTTGGACCCTTCGAATATGTTTTCGAGGTCTATTTGATCAAATTGAGATTAAAAAAGTATATTTTAAGACTATCCAATCTGGGGCTCTTACCTGTGAGTAGTTGATCCTTCTATGATTTGCCTTTACTATTTTTGAACTTTAAATTGATAAATGAGTATGTTTACAAGATATTTATACGTTGATATGTTTCTGAAATGGTTTAGAATATCTGAAACGGTTGCAATATTATGTCTAGTTCAAGAAGAGTACGAATTTTGAAATGAAATTTTGAAATTCATTGAACATGTGATTTTTCATTATATGGCAAATGAAATATGTTATGCACATGATATTGATTTATACAATGATATGTTTGCCTCTAATATGGGCATGTATACGTAATTCCCCTGATTGGGAAGTTTTGACAAAGGAATATACTGAGACTGAAAGTCTATATTATATTGAGAATTTTATACTGGATTATGTGGCATATGTGCATATGATATTTTATGTGGAGGAATCCTATTGGAAACACTGTCTGCTAACAGCAGTTGATGTTAGCCCTAGTGCACACCTTGATTGCCTCAGCTAACAGGGGGTGATGCTAGCCTCGTGTAAGGGCCAACATACGGGAGATGATATGTGATGGAGAGCGGAATGCCTCCTATATGGGCGAGATGCCAGTTATATGAGTTATGATTTGTCTTTCCTTGCTGTGTGCTTGGGAAATACCCATATAGAGTCCATTTCGTGTCTTCTTAAATGGCAGTAGGGCAAACCTCAGTGGGATGCTGAGTTTAGGAAAATCTTATACCACCAAAGTATGAAAGGGGTTAAACTCTAATATGGTAATTTTGATATGGGATCCTCCAAATATTTTCATAAAATTTATGTTGATGCATAACATGATTTTATTACTGTTCTTACAACATTACTTATAAACTGAATATGCATATGAATTTGAACAGAGTTTATTTGAAATGCGGGTCCCATATGAATGAACTTCCAAATTGTGATTTTTAATGTAACAAGTTTTAAAATAAAGAGTACATTCATATGTTGATCTAAGAGGTCATAAGAGGTGTTATCTGCTCACTGAATTGTAAAACTCACTACACATGGTTGACATATTTTTCAGATAAAGACCTAGAGTTTGGTCTTGTTGCTTCTTGATCGACTAGGTGTCATACTCCCGTGGTGAGCCTAAATTGTTTCTGAGCTCTCAGTGTTTAAATTGTAATATAAATGTACTCTAGAGTTGCTCTGAACGTCATAGGTAGGATCTTTGTTTCCGCTGTAAAATTGATAAGTGTAGACCTAGCATGTATAATTAGTTATGTTGAGATTTTCCAACGTATGATATTATCTTGTTATGTCATAATATGACGTTGATTGCAAATAAATAAAGATAAAGTTATCGAATAGTAGTGTTATTTGTGTTCCTAAAGTAGGGGCGTGACATTTCTGGTGATACATTAATCTTATTCTCTTTATGTGCTTAATATGAACCACAATCATAACTGCTATACATATGCATGCGTGCCGTCAACTTTGAAATTCACCTTCAATTCACCGGCCACTTACATAGCTGTTGTAAATAATTATACCCAGCCTATTTGCATAGCTATTATAAGTATGCCCTTCTTTAAGTTCTATAAATGCACACATTAGTATCTTTATCTTCATACTCAAAGTTAGGGTGAGTGCTGATATGGAGGGAACCGCATTCCGTCAGTTTTGAAATATTTATGTCTTTTATGGTTCCAGTCTTGAAAAAGATAGAGAGTATGTGAAAACAACACAAAATCTGGGTATGGGGCTGACTAGAAGAAAAATTCATTTAGTCTATGGTGGAGGTAACCGTGGGTTAATGTGGTGTGTGTTTACAACTGCATATATAGGAGGATTTCAAGTTTTAGGTATTATTCTTACAGCTTTAACCATATCAAACATCATAGGGAAGACAATTGAGGAAGAATTTAGGGTACCTTCCATGCATGAGTGCATGGCTAGAATAATGAGCAATGTTGATGCCTTTATTGCCTTACCATGAGATTTTAGTACTTTAGAATTGATTTTTTAAGTAGTCTCTTGGGCACAACTGAATATCCATCACAAATTGATAGGTTTGTTAAATGTTAACCACTTCTTTGATGGTTTGTTATCTTTTCTTAATCAAGCTGTAGAACAAAGATTTATCTCACATTCAACACGATGAATTCTTATCTCAGCTTCAAATGCTGATGAGTTGATTGATACTTTACAAGTATTTTTTTATATACTTGATCCAACTATGGCTCAAATAGCTTGGAAGACAAACAACCGCGAAAAGAGCAAATTAGACTTGGATCTTCATCTTTAACTATAGTAGTACGTAGCCATTGCTGTATCACTTTTACTTTCTTAAGGTCTACTTAGATACAATCATTACCAACCATACTCCCTTAGAGTTTGCAAAACTATCCGTAAATGTTGCTTATGATCCTTTGAACTTATATTATACTAGTATATCATCAATAAATACAATTACAAGTTGATCCAAGAATGGCTTAAGTACTTTAATACAACTAGGGTATTTTTCAAACTAAATGATATCACTAATAACTCATAGTGCTCATACCGAGTCCTAAAAGCAGTTTTCGAAATATCCTCTTCCTTTATCCTTAATTTATGATATCCAGACGTTTAATCAATTTTTTTAAAAATATATTGAATACCCTGTAGCTGGTCAAACAGATCATCTATATGAGGTAATAGATATTTATTATGCACTATCACCTTATTCAACTGTATATAATCTATGTATAATTACAGCGATCCATCTTTCTTTTTTCACAAATAAAACAAGAACTACCCAAGGAGAAGTACTAGGGCGTATAAATCCATTGTCTAACAAATCTTACAACTAATTCTTCAATTCCTTGAGTTCAGTCATTGACATTCTATATGGAGTATAGATACCAGTTGAGTTCTAGGAAATAAATCAATACCAAATTATATTTCTCGTTTTGGGGGCAATCCAGGCAATTCTTCTGGGAATACATCAGGAAATTCCCTAATCACTGGAACCAGATCTATATTGGTATACTTTATATCAACATCTCTCACCATTGCCAAATATCTTTGGCACCTTTTTATAATAACTCATGGGCTGTTAAAGCAGAGATTAAATTATCCGGTACTTCACTACAATCACCACGTATCATGAAAGGAGATTCTCCGAGAATATTGAAATTAATTACCTTAAGATGATATTCTAAAATTGCATGACATGATGCCAACAAATCCATTCCCAATATCACATCAAAGTCTACCATATCTAAACATTCGGGTAAAACGGTTATTATATTCAGAAATGATCATATTTGGCATATGTATCAATTCTTTAAATTCTCTAGGACGCATATCCCTTTCACTTTTAGGCAGTAATTGACCCATAGATACCTCTTAAGATGTCACAATATTCAATCAACTTTATACTAGAAAATTTAACATGGAATAGGAAGGAAATTGAAATCCTATAGAATCCCTCAACAGCACCTGAAGTATAAATATATTCGGCTCATATCCATTCTAAAGGTTCTACTAATGAATCCTTTGCTCCGACAGCCACAGGGAAACCTAATGTTTTGATACCAATTTGTCACGCCCCTAATTTTAAGGGCACGTAAAACATATACTTTATAGATAGATCTTGACTATAATAGGTATAATACAAGCGTTCATTATAGAAACATATACATATAGGTTCTCTCATGTAAATGCAATATACTGGCCAAGTTTATAAATATCAGAGTAACAACAGAAGCAAGGATCCTGCCTGTGGCGTTCAGAGTATACTCTAGAGTACAAGTACAATATAACTAAAAATTTATGAGCCTTGGAAAATAAATAGGATCACCAAAGAATAGGTTGCCTAGCTGATCACCTATCCGAAGAGAAAAGACCAAACTCTGTACTTTTATAAAAAAATATAGAAATATTATGTAGTGAGTTTGACAACTCAGTGAGTAGATAATACCACATATGACTTCTTAGGTCAACAAATGGATATACTCATATATTAAAATTTATCACATAGAAAATTACAGTTCAGAAGTACATTCATATAGGACACACATTTCAAATATTCTTAGTTCCAATCCCATTCAGATATATAAAATCATATGCAATATGGTATGATCATTATTCAAATATTGTTATGCATCAAAATATTTCTCATGAAAACATTAGAAGGATCCTATATCAAAACAACCATATCGGAGTTCTAACACTTCTGTACTTTAGTGGTGTGGGATTTGCTTAAACTTAGCATCCCAACTAAGGTTTACCCTACCACCATTCAAGAGGACATGCGAAAGGATTCTAATATTGGCATTTCCCAAGCACACAACAAGGAAGGGAAAATCCCATATCATAGAGTCGGCATCTCGCCCAAATAGGAGGCATCCCGCTCTTTTTCACATCCCATATTCGATGTGTTGGCCGTTACATGAGGCTAGCACCACCCCTACTTATTAAGGTGTTAAGGTGAATTAGGGCTAACATCACCTGCTGTTAGCAAACAGTGTTTCCAATATGATTCCTCCACAAAAATTATTATTTACACAAATGCTATATTGTTCAAAACAGAGGTTTCAATATAAATTCAAAAATTTCAATCTCAGTACAATTTCTCTGTCAAAAACTTTCCAATTAGGGTAATCACATATACATGCCCTTTTCCAAGGTAATCTTATAGCTTTACATATCAATGCAATGTGCACAATATATTTCATTTACCATATGATGAGAAATACATTTAAAGTCACATATTCAATGAGTTCAAAAATTCATTTTCAAAATCATACTCTTCTTCAACTGTATGCCAGATTATAAACAAATCAGGTAATTTAATCCATTTCAGAGACATATAAAAGTATAAATAACTTGTAAATAAAATCAATTATACATTAAACTTCAAGAAGAGCATAGGATAAGTCATCGAAAGAATTATTTACTCACAAGGTAAGGACTCCAGGTTGGACAACCCCAAAATATACTTTTTCAATCTAAATTTGAACAAACAGACTTGAAAATCGATTTTGGAGGGTCCAAAAACTTAGAAAATGACTTTGGGATCACGAAATTTGGCCTCCAGAAACTTGATCAACATTGGTCAAATGATGGATACTATTCACAGTCAGAATTAGTATTCACCGCTAGAATCACTATTCATACCGGCCAGATTTACTGTTCACGACGCACAAAAAGTTGTCAGATGACTGAAAATTTTCATTTCTTAAGATTTATCTATCTCTTGAATCAATTTACAGTGTCAGATTTTCAATTTGAAGTCTTTAAATAATAGTTTCAGAGGTTACCATTTTTTAAAATTTTCTACTTCCGATCTATGGCGAATTCTCAGCCGATTTGAAAAATTATTTGGCCAATATCGTAGTACTCTTCATCCTAAATCTAGTGGTACCCTTAGTTTTGAGATTGAATGTTTAAAAGTACTCCAGATCTAAAGAAAAAAATAAAGAAATATGTACTATTCACATACCTCGTTACAGGAAGATATTTTCCTTTTTCTTCTCTTTTTTTTCTTTCTTTTTATATTGATGGAGGGACCATTCTGTAAAAATTTAATTTTTCAAGGAGATCCTATTAAATTTTATTATTTATATTTTAACCCCTAAACTTTTAGGAAATTACAATTTGACCCCAAAAATATTAATAAGTTTTCATTTTCATCATTAAAACCTTTCAATTACATCCCTACTCCTTTATTTCTTTTAATAATCCATACATAAATGAAAATTACTAAATCTTAGGGTTGTTACAAGTATACAGTAAAAAACATGTTAAAGCAAACAAGTTGACTATGGAATGCATCAACACTAAATTGATGATCATAAATCCCTTGATGAATGGTTTACTACCTATTGCTTATAATGAATGTGTTGAACATATGGAACTCAGTTCTATTGTGTAATCTTATGTGATTGAGATGCCCAAGAGAATGGAAATATATGTTTTGGTTACCCTAAATGATCATTTGGAAGTTCATTCATAAAGATATGTATCACATATGGTTCTTATTGAAGAGTGTTTAGTTGTATTGTGATACATAGAAGGTAATACTTATTCTGAAAGGTCTTATCGTTATAATTCATGCAATTTAAATTCTTTTTTTTTGTATAGGGATGTTGTGTCTATGAGAGATTTTAAGAATGTATCAATGTTGAATTGGTATATATTAAGTGTTTAATAGTCCAAGTGCGAGAATGTTAATTATATTAAAAAAATATGTGACCGATTTTTATATGGTAATTATCTCTTTATGTGAAAAGGTGACCCTATAAGAAGAGGTGATCCTACATAAAATGGTGACCATATGAAGAGGTGACCCTATCCAAAAAGGTGTCCCTATGAAAAAAGGTGTCTCTATTGAAAATGTGTCCCTATGTGAAAATGTGTTCATATGTGAAAATGTATTCCTATGTAAAAATGTGTCAATATGTGAAAAGGTGTATAGTGGTTATGACAACCATTCATTAATTATAAATATTCATTCCTTGATGGGAAGAATGATACATTGAAACAATTAAAAAATATTTTTTTGATATAAGGGTCTCTAGTCTATAAGAAAACCTGTGATTCTCCATTAAATATGCAGATCAAGATCTTGGATAGACTAGACTCATTTTCTCTATTCTAACTTATATCTGGCGATCGTGTTTCTAAATAATTTAATTACTATGAATGAAGGTATGTTCTTTAATTTTATTGCATTTATGTAAATTTATGGCTTACAAATTATTGTTTACTTACTTTAATTTATCCTTATTAATTCAAATAATTATTTATTTAGTCTTATTAATTATTTGTTTTTAATATTTTTATATTTTCTAATTATTTAGACTACTTGATTCTACAAGTTAGTCGGACCAGGGTATGTGATGAGTGTATTAATGGCTCGCTTTGCCGCCTACTTCATGTTGTTATTTTTAACGGCTGGTTTGGCTGCCTACTTCATGTTGTTATTGTTCCTGATTGGCTTTGACACATATTTTTTATTATATTAATTAATCTTCTTCTTTTCACACCATTTTATCTTTACTCTTATAAAGTGTAAATCTTGATCCACTGTAGACAATTTTTGGCACAATAAATACTTGAATCAATCTTGATTTATTGTAGATAATATGACGATTAGTACAATATATGCTTGAATCCATTATTACAAGAATGACTTAAGAATCCATAATAAAATAAAATGAGGCAAATGTGATTCATATATAAATCAAAATGAGCTTAAAATAACATATCTTCCGAGTGGAATATCATTCATGAGAGAATTCAATGAGTAATAAAGGGTTGAGTTTGTCGTTATTTAACATACCAAGAGTGGATCCGCTAACCTTAGTATACATTTAACGTGAGTTTTTTTTCATATACTTAGTTTAATTTTCTTATCACAAAACAAACATTCTGTCAACTAGATTAGAATTATTTCTTTGGTTTCTAAATTAGAGTCTCTTTTGAATCGAAAATTCTCGTGGGATCAACCTCGTATAACACTAAATCGATACTTTAAGAGATTCGTGCGCTTACAAATTTTAATTAAAACAATAGTATGTATATCTAAAAATTGTCTATGTTATCAAATAGAAGCATTTTAGCATGTTAAAATTGGTTTAATTTATGTAATAACTTTTTTTATTAATATGTTTGGTTAAAAGTATCTATTCTATCAAAGAAAAATATTTTGGTAAAGAAAAAAAAAGCACATAATGTTTAAATTATGTGTAGTAGTAAGTTTGGTTTAAACTGATGTAATACTTTATTTTACTAATCTGTTTGGTTAAAATAGATGTTGATAGTACATTATTTTTTATACTATTTTAAAATTTTTCATTAACGTGTTTATTTGTATTTTATAGTAATATTTATTTTTTTCCTTTTTAATTTTTCTATTATTTATTCCATACCAAAAAATAAATAAAACAGCAGAAATGGGATTTGAATAAAAAAACCTAAACATTAAGCCATGAATTAGTTTTAGGTGATTTGTAATTTTGCACATAAAAAATAATTAAATTGAATACTGATTATTAGTGAAAAAAATTAACAAGAAACCACAGATTGAGAGGACTTGAATTCGGCTTCGAAAATGGATAGATAAAAAACCTAACCAAGATGCCACAATATCATATATTAATTTGGTTCAAAATAACAATATAAATTTAATCTATTAGGAATCAATAAAAACAAGAAAAAATATGTTGCTAAAAAATACATCACACTTTTAATTAATATATCATATTTTACTTATTACAAATACAAATTATATTTGAAAATCATTAGCTATATTTTTTTGATTGAAAATGTACTTTAAGTAAAAATAGATTATTTACAAATTTGTAACTAATTTTTAGTACTTTAACATTAAGAGAAAATTAAGTAATTATTTATTATATTATCATTAAAAGAGAAAAATGTCACGTCCCAATTTAATAGAACGCGATTGACACAAATAATAGATAACTTTACCCTTATTTATTTGCATACAGCTTCAAAATAACACATTTCAAGAAAAATAACATACGTTTACAAGTTCTCAATTTAGTCAATTTTACATGTCAAGTCTACACTTATCAATATTACAGCAGAAGCAGGGATCCTGCTTGTGGCATTCAAAGCATACTCTAGATTATAATGACATAATATTTTAAACATTGTGAGCCTTAGAAGCAACGTAGGCTCACTCAAAGAATATGACACCTAGCTGATCACGTAGTTGCAGGGTCAAACTGTGTATTTTTATCTAAAAAAAATGTAAACATCGTGTAGTGAGTTTGATAACTCAGTGAGTAGATAATACCTCATATAACCTCTTAGGTCAACATATAGATGTACTCGTATATTAAAATTTATCACATTGAAAATTACAGTTTAAAAGTACATCCATATGGAATCCACATTTCAAATATTCTCAGTTCAAATCACATTCAGATATCTGAAACCATATATGATACAGTATGATCGTTAATCAAACATTGATATGCATCAAAACATTTCTCATGAAAACATTAGGAGGATCCCATATCAGAACCACCATATCAGAGTTTAAGCCCTTCCGTACTTTGGTGGTATAGAATTTGGCTATATTTAACATCCTAGTTAAGGTATGCCCTACCACCATTTAAAAGGACACGCGAAGGGACTCTAATATGAGCAATTTTCTCAAGCACAAAGCAAGGGAAAAAAAATCACATATCATATATCTGGCATCTCGCCCAAATAGGAGGCATCCCACTCTCTATCACATATCAAATCCCTTGTGTTGGCCCTCACACGAGGCTAACACGACCCTTGCTAGCTGAGATATCAAGGTGCACCAGGGCTAACATCATCAGCTGTTAGCAAAACAATGTTTCTAATAGGATTTCTCCACAAAATTATTATATGCACATATTCCATATCATTCAAAACAGAACTTTCAGTATAATACAGAATTTTAGTCTCAATACAGCTCATCTATCATAAATTTTCCAATCAAGGTTTATCACATATACGTGCATAAATATTCATTTTACCATATGATGAGAAATACATTTAGTACAATATATACCATGAGTTCAAAAATTCATTTTCAAAACCATACTCTTCTTGAACTATATTCTAAATTGTAAACAATTCAAATAATTTAATCCATTTCATAAACATATAAAAGTATAAATAACTTATAAAAATAATCAATTACACATTTAAAGATCAAGAAGAGTATAGGACAAGTCATAGAAAGAATTATCTACTCACAAAATTAGGGTTCCAAGTTGGACAACCCTAAATTCATGTTTTTGGTTCAAATATAGCGAAATAAACCTAAAAAATGAGTTCGAAGGGTCCAAAAATCTTGAAAATGACTCCGGATTCATGAAATTTGGCATTCAGGAGCTCGGTCAAAGTAGGTCAATGCAACAGGGTGCTGGGACACGCGCTGCACGTGCCACCGCATAGGCTAGGCCTGAAATTTGAGATCCTAAGGTTTCGGTACCTTCTAAATCCATCTATAGTGTTAGTTTTTAGGTTTAAGAATCACAGATAGGAGTTTCAAAAATTACCTCTTTAGGTGATTTTTTCCTCCGTTTTTGGCCAATTTTCTAGAAACCAATTGGATGGATTTGTAGAACTCTTCGTTCTGAATCCGTTGGCGATGATTGTGTCGAAATCTGAGGTTTGAAAGTAGTAGAATTCTAGAAAGAAGGTTTGGGATTTCAGAAGAGAAAAGTTTGGAGAGAGAGAAATTCGAAATTTTCAGCTCTTCGTGTGGCTGAGGCTCTAAAATATCCCGGGGAGCCTTTCTACAAAAATTTAATTTTTGAGGGAGGTCCTTGCAAATTCTTATTTACATTTTGACCCCTAAACTTTTAAGAAATTGCATTTTGTCCCTAAAACGTAAATTCTCATATTTTCTTTATAATTCTTCAATCCATGTAATAAATAAACATATTTTCAATGTTTTTATCTCTATTTTCAAAATCCTTAACTTATTCAAAAATTTCTTTTATTTTAGGATTTTCTTTAATTTTAAGACTATTACAAAAAATGAGAAAAGTCTTTTTAGAACAAAAAATAATGTTCTTACAAAATAAAAAATAGCAATGCTTAAAAATATGATAGATACATTTCTTTACAAAGAAAATAAAAAATTATATCACGCTTTTATATCATATCAATATATCATAAAAAATTAAGTTTGAAAATAAGTAGCTGTAATTTCCTTTATTAAAGATATGGGTTGATTAAAATATTTATTATTTATAATTCTTAGTCAATTTTAGAACTTAAACCAAAAGAATTACCTAATTACGTACTCATTACATTAGCATTAGAATAAAAATATTGGCAATGTTTTTTTTCTAAAAAAATATAATGTTCTTACAAAATGAAAAAGCAATGCTTAAAAAAATAATAGATAATGTTTTTGATAAAAAAAGTTACATCGTGATTTTGTATGATATTAATATGTCATATTTTACTTATAACATACAAAAAATAGGTCACATGTATTTTTTTCAATTAAAAACATAGATTAAGTAAAAATCTATTATTTATAACTTCTTAGCCAAGTTTTAGGACTTAAACAAACAAATGTTAAGTGATTATTCACTATATTAACATTAGAAAAAAGATATAATTTTTTAAATTAAAAGATAAATTTATTTATTCCAAAATAAAAAAAATTGTAAGATTTGAGTTGGCATAAAAATTTAAATAATTTTAAAGGGAATATTAATGAATACAAATACTTTAACTTGAAGTATTAAATTTTATTCTTAATGAAATTTAAAAAGACACTTGACATTAAATAAAATTTATTTCCAAATTAAATATTATTTGATAATACTCTATAGTTGAGCAAGAAGTGATATCTAATAAGTAAAACCATGTTCCATGATTTGGTACAGAGAATAGAAATATCTTATCATTATATATGGATGTACATAAACTCAATCCTGATCGTAGGGATTATACAGATGGATTCTCACAATGGGTAGAATAACTTATTGTTTTTGCATACATTGGAGAAGTCTTTCTTAGAGATAGAAAAATTAGATATTGGTGCTTTAAGCATAAAATTTGAAGATATCTAACTCATAGTGAAGTTAAGATTGACCTATAAGAGAATATTTCAACCAATATATTGGTATTTGACATCTCATGGCGAGGTTGAGTAGGAAATGTCATATGGAAATAATATACAAGGTGACAATAGTAATAGATATAAAAGAATGATTTATGATGTGGTTGACCCTATTTTTATTGATGAAGGTTGTGTTGAACTTGATTTTGACATTGATGTTCATATGAATGTTGACAAGCCACCAAATTTAGATGCTCAAAATTATGCTTTATTAAATGCTTTTTAGCAACCACAGTGGCCAAATTGTAGTAATAATTTTGAGCTATTTGTTGCTTTTTGGATATTATATATTAAATACACTACCACAAAAAAAGGGATTCAGCGATATTTTTTAAGTGACTTTAGCGACGGTTTTAACCGTGGCTAAAAATTTTAGTGATGGTTACACAAACTATCACAAAATCAACTATCAAAAAACATCCTAGTGACAGTTATGTGAAACTATGGAAATGTCATTGTTAAACCATGGGTTAACAATGGTTTGCTAACTGTAGTTAAACCAAAGATATAACAACGATTAGCAAACCATCATTAAACCACAACAACTTGTAAACTGTCATTAAACTAGAATGGTTTAATGGTGGTTTTGCAAACTATTGTTAAGCCATTATGGTTTAATGATGGTTTGCTAATCATCATTAAACTTTGTTTTTTTTTAAATATCCATATACTTGTATCTACAATAGTATCAATATCTATAGGAGAACCAATTTAACAACTAGAAGTTAAATTTCACAATCGAAATTGATATTTAATTAAAATTTGAATTACAATGTTATATTAAAATTACATAAAATTCAGAGTAAGAATATAAGTAAATTTTGGGAGTCTTCAAGAGGTAAGTGTCAACTACCTTGATCACTTGGTGCTTAAAAATGAAAATGATATATTACTAGTTATAAAAAACCAAATTGTAAAAATATTCATTTTTTTTATTCAACTAAGATAAAGAGCTTAGAAAATTACCTTTGAACCATTACCCTGTACAAGTGCAAACTCAAGTGGCACTTGACCTTGACAGTTTTGAAGGAGGAAAGTTATAGGTGCTTTCATTTGTTATTGTCATGTAGCTATTTCTACCTTACATTCTCGTTTAGCCTCTTGTCATTCTTATTTGGCCTCTCATTGTTCTCATTCCTCTATCAGTAATTTAAGTCGGACTATTTCATTTTACAACACAATGTAAGAAGGTCCATATGGCGAACTGAGGATTCATCATATAAAATCTTTTCCATCCCTCAGAGTTCTTTAGATGTCTCATCATGCCGTCACTAGTCTTATCCATGGAATGCCATCTCATATGTTCAATAGTCTTAGAAGACATAAATAGCTTTTGTAGTTGTGGTTTTAGTAAAAAGTATTTGAAGATTTTGTTAGTCACCTTCTTTCGATTTTCACCTTTCTTCTTTGATTTCCATCTAGATATGTTGTAATTTTTACAAACGTCTTTATTTTCATCCTCCCCACAATATAGCATGCAATTATTTGTACATGCATGGATTTTTGGGTAGTTGAGCCCTAATTTATTGATGGTTTTTATTGACTTTATAAAATGAAGATGGAATCTCAATATGTGGGAAGACATTAGTCAACAACTTTAGTATCATCAACATAGTCTTGTCACTTATCCCAACCAAACATTTAATGTGATACTAGTTCATCAAGAAAGATAATTTTGAGTACTTTTTGCACCCTTTATATAGTTTCTATTGCCTATCCTTAATAACTCATAAAAATATTCGCACTGTTATTCATCATTTTCCTTGGTGGTGGAACTGGACCCTTCATAGAATCCACACTTTCATTTTCATGATGATCCTAAATGCATCATGGATCATGCCTTACACAAGTTCATCCTTACAAATCTATTCTTATCTCACTTGTGGTATTGCATGATGTTCTACATTAGGTTCTTTTGCAAGCCTTTCCCTATGCCTAACCTAGAAATCACACCTTTGTGGAAATGGTTTAACAATCAAGTGGTCACTCACATCTTCTCTTACTTGCTATTTCTTAAACCTACACTTAGGACAAGAGCATATTATTCTACCTTCCATACTTGAGTTAACAAATGCAAAGTCTAGAAATCCATTCAGTCTATCCAAGTATTCACAGGTACTCTGAGGGTTAACAGTTCAAGACTTATCCAATTTTGATAGCATTACAAAATTAAAGCATTTGCAGCCTCATTATGAATCATTTTAAAATAAGAAGATAAAATTTCCTATTCTTATACTAGATAAATTAAATTAACACTCTTAATAAAATTACAAAAAATATAATGTGCATTTAAGTTTAATTTATAGTAAGGAAAGGAATTCAAAAATATAATGACACAAACAAGGAAACAAAAGTGAGAAGGAGATTAAAAGCTAAAAATTAAGCAGATTTAAATTAGGGATACGAAAAAGATTTAAATAAGGAAACAAAAGCTAGTTTGATATATTATTATGATATAAGCTACACTATCAAACAATTGCATTTGACCCAAACTATGGCTACCATTATATATTAAATACAAATAATCATCATTTTGTGCCTTTTAATTATCGCACAGATAAGACAAAAGGATAAAGATCCGTTTTGAAATGTTGTAAATTTTGTGCATCTTGAGACCAAACTAATTATCCTCCTCAATATGGTAAAAAATTGACTATTCATCCATGGACCAAACTAAAGGCCTGTTTGGAAATGTTGTGAATTTTTGCTTCTGGTGCTTTTTGATAGAAAAAGTAATAAATTTTTGTTATAGTACTTCATACAAATCTTACATATGCCTTCTAACTTTTATGAAATTATGTTGCAATACACTTTTTATTTTACATAAATAATGAAAAAAAATTTATTAAATTATTATTACTCATAAATAATAATAATTACTCATAAATAATAAAATTTTATTGTTAGTTTATATGTTCACAAAAATTTTGAAATTGATACCAAACATACATATCAATCAAAGGGATAATGAACTTTAAGCATCTAAAGTTTTTATAGGGATGAGTAGAACCAATCATTTGAAATTTGATACCAAATATACATATCAAGTTATGCAACCAATTGCTATTGCATCATAGGAAGAATCTTGATATGAACAAAATTATAAGAAAAAAAATGAACAAAAACCAAGTGCAAAAATGCATATCATAACTCATCAAAGCTACCAAAATAAGAACTCGTCGATTCACAGGGAAAGGATGAGTGGAAGTGAAGCACTTCTATAGAGAAGAAGCAATGATGGAGGGGGAAATTGGGGGAAGAAGGCTAAGGGAGGGGAAAATACTAGGAATTAATGACAGTTCTTAAAAACTCTTTTTTCTTAATGAAGGTAATATTGAAGCTATCATTAAGCAACAACAATTTTTAAAAACTATCGTTACTTAATTATTGCTTTGTTATAACCATTGTTATTTAACGACAGTTATAGTAAACCATCGTTAATATTGTTTTTAAAAAAGATTTATTTGCAGCTATCGTTAGAATAACAAGAGTTAGAAAACTGTCGTTACTTTACGTTTGAGTGACAGTTTTCCTAACCATCTCTAAAACTTTGTCGTTAAACTATCCTTTTTTTTGTAGTGATATGATGACAAAAACATATCTGAACAATGTTTTAATGAGTTCACAAGCTTCATGAAAGAAATTATCCTAGTCGATAATGTCTTTATAGGATAAAGAAGTTGATGTTTAACTTTGGTCTTTTACTAAAACAATTTATGTTTATGTTAATGGATGCATGCTATATTACAAGGATCCCATCAATTAGATCATGTGTAAAGTATATGGTTCCCTCATTATAAAACAAGTAAACTAGGCCAAAGACAAAATCCTATAGAAATTCAATTAAAAATAATGCATTACTTACCAATTATCTCTACATTACAAAGGCTTTATGCCTCAATGAGTGAATTTATGCGATGGAACCACAATAATAAAAGGGATAAAGGTGTGTTATACCACCCATCATATGGAGAAGTGTGAAAACATTTTGGTAGGGCTTAGCTTGGTTTTTTAATAGAGTCTCATAATGTTAGACTTGCCTTATGTGCTATCAAATTCACTCCCTATAGTTAATTCGCTTCATCATACTAATGTTGGCCTATGATACTTACTCCTTATAATATTCCTCCTGAATTGTTTATCGTTATTCCTTATTTGTTTGTTTACTACAATTATTTTTAGGGAAAATGATTTGGTCCACTATTGGTGGACAATTTTTTTGTTCATTAGTGGTGTCCAAATCATGACACACGAAAAAAATAGTATTTTTTAATAATTACTTTTGTCACATGTCACGATTTGAATACCACTGGTGGACAAAAAATTGTCCACTAGCGGTGGACCAAATACCACCTCCTATTCTTAGACTGCATATTTCTAAGAGTAAGATTGATGAATTCTCACATCCATTAATATATGAGTTAAAAATATTATGAGAAGGAATATTAATCTATGATGTTTCCATAAAGTAGAATTTCTATATAAGATCATTAATGTGGACAATAAATTATTTTTCAGCCTACAACATGTTGTCAAGGCAAAGTATACAACAACAACCAAGCATTTTTCCATTAGATGGGGTCGGCTATATGGATCAAATTCTACCATAGTGGTCTATTAGAAATGAAATCGATAGATAGATTGTTAATTGTTAAATCTTCTTAATAGTTTCACCAACTGTTTTCTTTAGCTCTTCCTATCTCTAACTATCGGGCTGCTCTCCATCTGATCTACTCTTCTCAGTAGAGCTTTTACAGGTCTTCTTCACACATGACCAAACCATTTTAAGTGAGATTCTACCATCTTCTCTACAATAGGTGCTACCCCAACTTTCTCTCTGATGCACTCATTTCTAATTTTATCTCTTCTAATATGTCCATACATCTAGCGTAACATTTTCATCTCTGTGACATTGAGTTTATCTTTATATTACCTTTTAACAGTCTAACATTCAGTACCATACAATATAGTAGGTCTTATAGTTATACGGTAGAATTTTTTTTAACTTTGAGCGGTACTTTTCTATCACCACCCAAAGCCTTCCTCCATTTTATCAATCTTGCTTGAATCCTATGGTTTATGTCCTCCTTTATTTTGCCGTCATTCTATATAATGGACCCAAGATATTTAAAACTTGTGATTTGTTTTAAAAGATGTTCTCCAAGTTTAACTTTCAAATTCGTATTTGTTCGCTTTTTATTAAAATTACATTCCATATATTCGGTTTTATTTTTACTTATATGAAAACCATGTGTTTCTAAAACTTGTCTCAATGACTCTAACTTTCTATTTATTTCTTCTTTCGATTCACCAACTAAGACTATATCATCTGCAAAAATCATACATTAAGGCCCTAAATCTTATATATGTTCAGTAACTGCATCCAAAATCAAGTTAAAAAGATATGGGCTCAAAGATGACCCTTGATGTAGCCCTATAGTTATGGAAAAATCCTTTGTGCCTCCATTTTGTGTTCTCACGCAAGTCGTGATCCTTTCATACATATCTTGAATTGCTCAAATATATGCAATACGTACTTTTTTCTTCTCTAAAGCCTTCTATAATAAAACCTCTTTCAGCACTCTATCATATTCATTTTTCAAATTAATAAAAACCATATGTAGATCTTTTTGCTTCCTTTGATATCTTTCCATCAATCTTCCCAATAAATAAATTTCTTCCATGGTTGACCTTCTTGGTATAAAATCAAATTGATTTTCAGTGATTTGAGTCTCTTGTCAAGGCAAAGTATAATTGAAAAATTAGGATTTCCTTAATGTATGCACAACTTAAAAGCTTTCACTTTGAAGTATAGAAAAAAGAACTCATGATTTGATTGTTATAGACTATTTTTACCAATCGATCATGCTTTTAGAAGGAATAAAGATGCCTTTAAATAAAATAGAGTTGAGAGAGTTCATCTTGGCCTTCTAGATTGAAGGGGGAAGAAATGTAGAAACATGTTAATACTCTTCCAAAAGTAATTGACTACAAGTTTTAAAGTTTACCAGGCTACAAGGAGAATTACAATTAGACAAAACAAACTATTTTTAGGGAATTATTGTATTGGAAACATCAATTATGGTCATAATTCAGATGTCATGCAGATAAAGAAAAATGTGTTTGAGAATGTATTGCATACTATTATAGATATAAAAACAAAAACAAAAGATAACATGAAAGGAAGGATAGACTTGAAGGAATATTTCAAACAAAGAGAGTTGGAATTATAAGCATTAGCTAATGGAAAAGTTATCATGTTTAAAGCTAATTTCAACTTCACAATAAAGTAAATAAAATCCGTTTGTGAACAAGTTAAGGGTTTAAAAATGTCTTATGGGTATTCATCAAATTTAGCCAAGTGTGTGGATACATGGAAAGGAAATCTAATTAGAATAAAAAGTCAAGATTTTCATGTCTTTTTGGAATATTTGCTTTTGAATGCTTTTTGTGCACTTCCAAAGAAAATCTAGAAGCCTATAATAAAGTTGAGTCAATTTTTGTGAGACCTATGCTAATGATGTTAAAAATGGATAATTTAATGCAAATGCAACATAAAATTCTCTTCATTCTATCAAAATTGGAAAGAACATTCATATCTAAATTGTTTAACATTATGGAACATTTACCAATCCATTTTCCTTTTAAGGTTATGGTTGGTTTCAAGAAGTAATAATTTTTTATGGTTGTTTTAAATTTTGAATTAATATTTGTATAATTAATCTATATCTAATTGTATGTCATTTAATGTTGAAGATTCTTCAACAAATAAAAGAAATTATTCAAACCAAAGGTCAGGGGGTAGGCTCTATATACGAGGCATTTATCATAAAAAAACATTGCAATTTTGTTCTTACTACTTTGAACAGCATGTACTTTCTATACTAACAAGAGTTGGTCTAAATGATTGTGTGGATGAAGTAGGAACAAGCCAAATTCCAACTTTGTTAATTTCAAGAAACTTGAATGTGCCTCTGGAATGTGTGCCACTCATTATTTGTGATAGAGAATTGAACGCTACTTATGTTCACATCCTATTAAACTGCGATAAAGTCAAACCATAAATTGAGTAAGTAACAAATTTGTCATTGTTAAAACTAATGGTTATGATGTTTGCTAATATCCATATTAAATTACAACATCACAATCTTTTAGCATTAGCTAAGAGCATCAAATCCCAACATTGACTCTAGAGATATTGATTCTATAATTGAGGGACAATTTGTCTTGTGGTTCAAAAATTTTATAAGTAGTGTCACCATTTAATTTCCCTAACATTCTAGCCTACTTAGTCCTATTTTACTATGATTGGTTTGATCTTGTAATGAATCATGAGAAGAAAGTTCACATACAATATGGACTTAAATTAAACATACTAGAAGATATGGAAAGCTAGATCCATTTGTGTTTGCAAAATAAGTAACACAAGTCTAGTATCAAAGTATAATCTTAGTTGCAGTGTACTTACTCTTTAGTTACAACAGTTAGGCTTAGTTAGTCTGAATTGTTGTAATCAAATTATTTTGTATACGTGGCTTCAGGACAATCTCTTGTTGATGTCTTTATATAGTTATATTATAAACAATATAAGTTAAATAGAAGTAACATAGTATTTTATAATCAACTATTTCTCTCTTATTCCTTACATTCCTTCACTGTAGTTAGGTTTTGATGTAGATCCTTTCATGGTATCAGAGCACGTTGTTTGTAAGTAGCAGGTATGGATACGAGCTCCTTGTCCTCCTTAAACAAATTTGTTCTATTTAATTTCTCGACACCAGTTTTAACTAGGCTCAATGATATGGACTTTCTTCCATGGAACCATTAAATCCTTTCCAAAATCAGAGGCTATAACTTGCAAGCACACATCTAAGGAAAATATTTTCCAAAGTTTGTCTCAAAACAAGATGAGATTTGTGGGAAATATGATAAAAAAATATATCAATTGTAGTTTTTTGGCCTTGATGTCAGAGAGTATGACAACGAGAATGGTTAGTTATGGTTAGTTAAATTCATCAAAATTTATGCATTGCAAAAATAAGTACTCTCTGTAACTAAGTACTTTTAAAGATCAAATGATTAGTACATATGTTAACCTCAGTTGGAGCACCAATTGAATCAATTATGGATATAGATTTCATATTTGATGGTCTAAGTGAGGAGTATAATGGTTTCATCACTTCGGTTACTTCATGACTTGTTCCATATACTATAAATGACATTGAGGCTTTTCTTATGGCTCAAGAAGTGAGACTTGAGAAATTTAGGTAGGAGCTTGATTCTAATACATTATAAGCTAATGTTGTTCAACAGCAAATTGTGCCTAAAAGAGGTTTTTTTCTTAAGTCTCAACATCTAATCACTCTTCTACAACAAATCTTCTAGGTAAAGATTATTTTTCTTGTAGAGGTTTTGGTCGAAATTCTTGAAATTTTAGAGGTAATTTCCGAAGAGGATTTCCTAGTGGAAACAATATTAAAGGTGGTACGTTTTCTTAGGGTGAAAGGACACAATTTCAACTATGTGGCAAGTGTTGACATATTGCATCTTATTGTTATCATCGATATAATCAAGCATATAGTATTGACTATTTTCAATAGAATCATCATGTCAATCAAGAATCTTGAACTTTCAACTTTATGAGTGCTATGTTGGCAGTACCTGAGGTGATATATGATCCAAAGTGGTATCCTGATTTAGGTGCCACAAACCACGTGATAGCTAAGGTAGAGAATCATAAACAAAAAGTTGCCTACAATGGTGGTGAGCAAATTCATATAGGTGACAATTTAAGTTTGCAAATTTTGAACTTTAAAAAGTCTAAATTTGTTTATAATTCACATTTATCTATTGTCTTTTCCTTAAATAAACTATTGCATGTCCCTAATGTTACTAAGAATCTTTTTAGTGTTTTCAAATTTACCCATGATAATAATGTCTTTTTTGAATTCCTTGCTTATACTTGTTTGGTAAAGTCTCCGGTAACCCATCAAATTTTACTATAAGAATCACTTAGAGATGGTTTGTTTGTCTTTGAACACGTCAAGTTTCTTCATTATACTAAGTTTGTTAACTCTGTCTCTTCTAGTTCTAGTTCATGTTTTACTTGTAATTTGTCCACTAGTTGCAATTCTGATTCAAATTTTTCTATTGTTGCATGATAGATGGGGACATCATTCTCCTATTATTGTAAACAAAGTTTTGAATTCATGTAATATTCCTACTATTAATAAAATATTCTTTGGTGTTTGTTTTATATGTCGTCTTGGGAGTTTCATAAACTTCCTTATTTATCTTCCTTTACTGTTTATAAAGATCCTTTAGCTCTTATATACACTAATGTTTGGGATCTATCTCCTTTACCATCCTTAAATGGATTTTGGTGTTATGTACACTTTATAGATGCCTATTCCAAATTTACTTGGATATATAGACTAAAACAGGAGTAAGAGGTTTTTACTATTTTTCTTCAATGCAAATAAACGGTTGAGCTCCAAACTAGTTTTAAGATCAAAGCTCTTTAAAGTGATGGACGGGTGAGTTTGTTTAAAAAATATTTAGCTCCTATTTGTCCTCTAATGGCTTTATACATTGCTTTAGCTGTCCCTATCTTCATGAATGAAATGGTAGTACCTGAAGGAATCATATGCATATTGTAGAGATGGGATTGACTCTCCTAGTTACTTCTTTCTTACCACTTCAATTTTCCTTAATCAACCTCTAACACCATCCTAAATAATAAAACTCCCCTAGAAGTCCTTTTTCATACTAATCCTAACTATTGATTTCTTAAAGTTTTTGGCTACAACTATTATTCTCATATATGACCTTATAACAAACAAAACTATCTTTCGGTATGTTCCGTGTATTTTTCTTGGTTATAGTCCCTTTCGCAAAGGTTGTAGGTATTTTGATCTCATAAAATTTATATAACTATAAATGTAATTTTAGATGATTTTTCTTTCCCATATTCTAAACTACTTCCCTTTTCTCAATCTTTGCCTCATTTATCTCCTTCTTCTTTGTCTTATTAGGTTCTTATCATTCCTTTAATTCCTCATCTTCTGTCACATCTTAGACTATTCCATCTATCTCTTCTAATTTTGCACTCACTACTAATATTAATTTTGCTCATTCTCATACCACTGAGTGTAATACTGATGATATGCCTACTATCCAAGACATTATTAGTTTAATTAATAATACTGAGTGTAATGCTGATGATGTGGATAATTCTAGTTTAATAGATTTTGTTGTACTGTCAACTCTAGTTCTGCTTGCTGATCAAAATTTCTCTAATTCTAATGTTCATCTAATGACCACTTGATCTAAAGCTAGAATTTATAAGCTGAAGGTATACATAGTTGATCTTGATGTCACTAAGCCTACTTTAGTAAAGGCTACTCTTAATCACTCTAAATGAAAATTAGCAATGGAAGATGAATTTAAGGCTTTATAGTTCAATCAAACATGGACTCTTGCTCATTTTTCCTAAAATTAAACTGCCATTAGGTGCAAGTGGGTGTTTAAACTTAAGAGAAATGATGATGGCTCCATAAATAAATATAAGGCATGGTTGGTTGCTAAAGGATTTCATCAACAACTTGGCTTTGATTTTACTAAGACTTACAACCCCTTTGTCAAGCTAGTAACATTCTATGTAGTATTGACTTTGGCTCTTGCAAAAGGCTAGAATGTGTTGGATGTGAACAATGCTTTTCTAAACGGGACTTTCACTAAGGAAAATGTAATATCCCAAAATTTTATTTTTAAATAATAATGTTTTGCTATAAAAAATATATTTTTATTATAAATAATTATGTTTTGCTAAAAGGAAGTATATTGTTAATTAAAAGAATTATTGTTTTGCTCAAAATAATTATATTGGATTTTAATAAATTTTTGTTGTATTTTTAGAAATATTCTTTCTTTTATTATATATAAAGATATTTATTTTGTGATTTGTTTTATTAAGATTTTTATAAATAAAAATCATGATTTAAGAGTTTAACTAGAATGTAAATTTTTAGAAATTTTTAGAATATTTTAGGATGAAAAATTGAAGTTATATGAATTTATATTAAAGAAATCCTATTATTTAATTAATAAATAATAATAATAATAATAATATTAAAAAAAGAAAAAAATGGGGCGGAGGAAGGAACGACAGACGCCCGCAGAAGAAAGAAAAAATGAAATTTCTCTCTCTCTCTAAATTTTTTTTTAAAACTTCTCTCTAAGATTTCTTCAATTCTAGACGTCCAATTGAGATACCGGAGGTACTGTTGGACTCATGGCGGCGAGAGCATCAAAACCCACCAATCATTTTCGTCGGAAGTTCGCCGGAATGTCGCCGGAATTTTGTGAATAGTAACTTCAAGGTAAATTTTCTAAAATACTGAATTTTTGATGGTTTTTCAAGATTCTAACTTAGGGGTTTTGTTAAGGATATAGAATATTAGTTGTAGGATAAAATTTATGGTCAGAAAATGTGATTTAATGGTTTAATTTTGTAAAATTTACTTCGGTGAACAGTAACTATGAACAGTTCCAAAAAGTGCCTGTGAACAGTATCTGCGCGTGAATAGTGCTTTCAGCCGCGCGTGAACAGTGTTTCCGGCGGTGAACAGTGCCAGCGTCCCGGGTTCATTTTTTTAGGTTTTTGGACCTTCCGGACTCATTTTTAATATCTAATTGATCAAATTCGGATGGGAAACGTGGATTTTTGGGTTGTCCAATCTGGGACCCTTACATTGTGAGTGAATATAATTTACTATAACACATTTTTAAATCTCTCTCATGTCCATGCATTTAAAACAAAGTTTTAATTATGAATAGCATAAATTGAATTTCATGTTTATATTGATTTATATTCTTAGAAGTTATATGACATGCAGAATAGACCTCTAATAAGTCCCTCCTGAATTTATGATGAAAATGTGGTATTATGATACACTTTATTGAATCTTATAATTGTATCATCTTTCATATTGTTTCATATGATTTGTGTTATAAATGATACCTCACTGTTTCATGGATATGGTGAAATTGAATTTGTATTTGAGTTTCAAATGTGTCATTGATACTGGATATTATGGTTTATTTAGACTGAAATGAAAATGTTGTATTTCTGATTTTGGAGAATGAATTTTTATGCCGGAACTCTGTCCGAGAAATATCTTGGAAGGGAGGGATATATTTTGTCTTAAAAAGAATTTTAACCTCATAATTTTCAATTGTTCTTTCAGCTTATATTTTTGATTTATTAAACTAGTTTATTTTGGAGGAATCATTGATAGAAACACTGTTAGCTAGCGACAGAGATAGCTAGCCTTGGTGCACCATGAAACTTTAACTAACAAGAAAGTTGCTAGCCCCTTGTGCGAACGGGCACATGAGGATTGAATTATGAATAAGTATGGAGTTGAGTATGTCTCCTCCAATAACCAGTGGCAATTGGCCTGGTTACTTATAATGAGAATGAGGTGATTTACCCGTCCTATTGCTGTGTGCTTAGGACAGTTAACATATGGAAAGGTCAGGGAGTTGAGGAGAGCTCCTCCCAACCTTATGATATGAATTATGAGAATATGGTTATTTACCCGTCCCATTGCTATGTGCTTGGGATAAAACAATGTATATGGTGATTGCCCTTACCAGGCTTTGTGCTTGGGTATAAAAATTATAATTATGGATCTACTTTGAGTCCTCCTCTAAATATTTTTTTATATGAAGAGTTATCTTTCTATTTCCTTATCTGATTTTGAAATTATTGTTTATTATACTAAATCTTAAGATTTTAGATTTTCTTTTAACAAAAATTTACCTTCTTTAAAACTTTAGTTTGTTGTTATATACATTGATTTAGATAATGTTATATTCTACCATAATTTCTATTTATGAAAACTCGTGCGAATGGTCTGTTCTGTTTCAGTTATAGTAAACTATATTTGCTCACTGAGTTGTCAAACTCACTACACGATATTTCTACATTTTTTTTTCAGATAGTTGACCAGCTAGACGACATGATCTCTGGGTGAGCCTACTTTGTTTCTAAGGCTCGTAGATTTTAATTTACATTGTACTTATACTCTAGAGTTGCTCCATATATCACAGGCAGGATCTCAACTTCCATTTGTAGAGTATTTATGTATATTTGAGATTATTGAAATTATACAGTAAGCTCTCAAATGAATGTGATTATGTTTTTTTGTTACAATCTATACTATTTATGAAAAAATCATTTATATGTATAATTCTAGAGGCTTACGGGATGAGATTATTCTCAAAACCCGTGCAGGTTACATATTCCTATTTTGGATCGTGACAAAGTTGGTATCAGAGCATTAGGTTTCCCTGTGACTATCGGAGCAAAGGATTCTTTAGTAGGACCTTTAGTATGGGTATGAGCCGGACATATTTATACTTCTGGTGCTGTTGAAGGATTCTATAGGATTTCGATTTCCTTTCTATTCCAAGATTGCTAAAATTCCTAGTATAAGGTTTATTGAATATTGTGACATTTTTTTTAAAAAAAGTATATATGGGTCAATTATTGCCTAAAAGTGAAAATGATAGGCATCCTTGAGAATTTAAAGAATTGAGACAAATGCCAATTACGATCGTTTCTGAATATAATATTCGTTTTACCCCGTTGTCTAGTTATGATAGACTTTGATGTGATACTGAGAATGGATTGGTTGGTATCAAGCCATGTCATTTCGGAATGTCACTTTAAGGTGATTAAATTCAATATTCTTGGAGAATTTTCTTTCTTGATATAGAGAGAACATAGTGAGATATCCAATAATCTAATCTCTGCTTTAGCAGCCAATAAGTGATTACGAAAAGGTGCTAAGGATATTTGGCAGTGGTGAGAGATATTGATATGACGTATGCCAGTGTAAATCAAGTTCTAGTGGTCAATGAGTTTTCTGATGTAATTCCTGAAGAATTGCCAAAATTACCTCGAAACGTAAAAAAAAAATTTTGGTATTGATTTACTTTCTGAAACCTAACCAGTGTCTGTCTATACCCCCTTATAGAATGATATTGACTAAACTTAAAAAAAAATAGTTACAAGACTTGTTAGACAAAGGATTTATACTCTCTAGTACTCTCCTTGAGGTGCTCTAGACCTATTTGTTGAAATCCATTACCTTGTATCTGTTTAACCAGTTATAAGGTGCTCAGTATTTTTACAAAAAAAACTTGATTTGGGATATGAGTATCATGAATTAAGGATAAGGGAAGAGGATATTCAAAAAATTTCTTTTAGGACTCATTATGGACAGTATAAATTTTTGGTTATGTCATTTAGTTTGACAAATTTCCAAGCTTTATTCATAGACTTAATAAATAGAGTACTTAAGCCATTCCTGGATTAATTTGTTATTATAATTATTGACGATACACTAAAATATTACAAGAGTTCAAAGGATCATAAGCAACATTTAAAGATAGTTTTACAAACTCTAAAGGAGTATGTTTAGCAAGGATGGTATCCAAATAGACCTTAAGAAAATAAAAGTGAAACAGCAATGGCTACGTTCTACTACAGTTACAGATGAAGATCAAAATCCAATTTGCGCTTCCTGCGGTTGTCTACCGTCCATTCTATTTGAGCAATAGTTGGATCAGGTACATGAACATATGCTTGTAAGGCATCAATCAACTCCTCAGCATCTGAAGCCGAGATAAGAAGTCGTCGTGCTGAGTGTGGGATAAACTTCTGTTCCACAGCTTGATCTAGAAAAGACAACAAACCATCAAAGAAATGATTAACATTTAACAAACCTATTGGTTTGTGATGCATATTCAGTTGTGCCCAAGAGACTATTTGGAAAATCTCCTCTAAAGTACCAAAACCACCTGGTAAGGCAATGAAGGCGTCAGCATTGCTCATCATTCTAGCCATGCGTTCATGCATGGAAGCTACTCTATATTCTTCCCCAATTGTTTTCCCTATATTGCTGGATGCAGCTAGAGCTGTAGGAATAATACCTAAAACTTGGCATCCTCCTACATGTGCAGCTGTAGCCACACACCCCATTAACCCACAGTTACCTCCACCATACACTAAATGAATTCTTCTCTTAGCTAGCACCATACCCAAATTTTGTGCTGCTTTAACATACTCCCCATCTTTTCCAGGACTGGAACCACAAAAGACACAGATATTTCGAAACTGACGGAATGCGGTTCCCTCCATAATTTCTATCACCTTAACTCTGAGTATGAAGATAAAGATACTAATGTAAGCATTTATAGAACTCAGAGAAGGGCATATTTATAATAGTTAGGCGAATAGGTCGGGTATTATTAGAACAACTATGTGAGTGATTGGTGGATATCAGCTAAATTAAAGGTAAAAAAAAATTTTCAAAAATGACGGCAAGCATGTATATGTACAGTAGTTATGACTGTGACCCATATTAAGCGCATGAAGAGCATAAGATAAGATATCACCAGAAATCTATCCTTTTCTTGTTGTCTTTGATGATGTCTTGATTCTTGTAGAAAAGTTGTAGGTGATAGCGGTCATTGTAAAAAAAGAAAAGAAAATACAAACCAATTAATTGTTGAAGAGGAACAATCAAATGGTTTATTTTGTTTTCTCAATGTTTTTGCCAATCGACTATCGGTATTATTAAGTCGACTAGCTATTTTGAGAAATTTTAATTTGGACTGGTTAATTTACAGTTGATTGATTACATCTATTCTGAAGCAATCAACTGCATCCTACCAGTTAGCTACTTACTCTTTGTTTTTCACAGACTTTTATAAGTTCGGAAATGTTTCTTTTCCACCGAATATCAACATCTTTAAAGTAGATTCTGGCACATATATTCAAAATTTGCGGCTACCGATTTTTGTCGAAATCGTAGATAGATTTTGTTTACAGATTTTCAAGAATTATGGCCACCGATTTTAATGTTTTTCAATGTTTGTCCAAATTTTTGACTTTCTACTTTGGCACCATTCTCTATTATGCTTTTCGTCTGTTTCACTGCATTCTCCCTCATTAACGGTTGGCATTAAATGCAAGGTTATTTTCCCTCATTGCAATAAAAGATAATTTCTTTTCTTTGAAACTCGTTATTATGGTGTCCAAGTGGTTAATAGATAAAGTAATAAAAAGTTTGAAAGAAATAGACAGATGATGACCTTATGGTGTTTTGACAACTGTAATCAAGAGAATTATTGGTATTGAAGTTCTTGAGGAATAAAATATGAGAAGTATGATTTAAATTAATGTTTGAACTCTTAATTTGAAAATAAGGAGAATATTTGAGAACTACGTCTAAAAATAATGAAAGGATCAAGGTACTTGAATTAAGAGATTATACCATGCGAAGATGAGTTTAGTATCTAGGATTTGAATTATGTTGAGATTGAAAATTTATGTGTAAATAATTGTTGAGAAAGGAGAAATTATTTGTCCTTGATTGAATTTGCTCATATCTGTGGTTATTAGGCCAATATACAAATGACATCATTTGAGGTTATATATATAAAATAGTATAGATCTCCTAATAAGTTAGTACGTTGAGTAAAGTTAGGTCCGCAGTATATAGGATCAGCCCAGTAGCTTACCGTTGGGCTTTGCTATCTGAATTGAGTAATATTCATCCAATCTTTCACATGTCTCTGCTACGAAAGTATCTACCAGGCCCAACACATGTTATTCAATGTCGATAAAATTCAGTTAGACAAAGATTTGTCATATGAGGAAAACAAAAATCAGTGACTATAGTAGATAGAAAAAAAAAATGTTCAAAAGAAATACCACGGTAAAAGTCACATAACATAATCACTTTTCAGAGGAGGCTACTTATGAAAGAGAGAGTAATATGCGCGGCAGATACATATTTTTTTTAGTGGTAAGGTTAATATTTATTTGCAATTATGGAGGTGAAATTGATTAAAAAAAATGAGCAACTCAGTACAGGCCAAAAGTTTATAAGGACCATGAATGTTGAGCACTAGAAATTATCAGTTGGTGACCACGTATTTTTTTTAAAGACTCACCAATGAAAGAAGTAATGAGGTTTGGAAAGAAGGAAAAAGTTAAGCTCTAGTATATAGACTCTTTTGAACGAAGTAGGCAAAGTAATACATTGCCTAGCCTTGCCATCAGGATTGAGTAATGTAGATATAGACTTTCTTGCATCAATGTTAAGGAACTACTTATTAGATTCTTCTTATATTACCTAATTCCAAGAAATTTAATTGGACAAAAATTTAGCTTAACTAAGGGTACAATCGATGTTTATTAATCATCGACAAGAGAAAAACTTATGGATGAAAGATATCCCTAATTATTTGAGTAATAAGGTTGGTAACTTTGAATTATGTCTTGACTTCATTCCCTACTTGTGGTAGGATAGGTTGAAATTCAGGGACCAAATTTCTTAAGGGGGGAAGAATGTAATATCCCAAAATTTTATTTTTAAATAATAATGTTTTGCTATAAAAAATATATTTTTATTATAAATAATTATATTTTGCTAAAAGGAAGTATATTGTTAATTAAAAGAATTATTGTTTTGCTCAAAATAATTATATTGGATTTTAATAAATTTTTGTTGTATTTTTAGAAATATTCTTTATTTTATTATATATAAAGATATTTATTTTGTGATTTGTTTTATTAAGATTTTTATAAATAAAAATCATGATTTAAGAGTTTAACTAGAATGTAAATTTTTAGAAATTTTTAGAATATTTTAGGATGAAAAATTGAAGTTATATGAATTTATATTAAAGAAATCCTATTATTTAATTAATAAATAATAATAATAATAATAATATTAAAAAAAAAAGAAAAAAATGGGGTGGAGGAAGGAACGGCAGACGCATGCAGAAGAAAGAAAAAATGAAATTTCTCTCTCTCTCTAATTTTTTTTTAAAAAACTTCTCTCTAAGATTTCTTCAATTCTAGACGTCCAATTGAGATACCGGAGGTACCGTTGGACTCATGGCGGCGAGAGCTTCAAAACCCACCGATCATTTTCACCGGAAGTTCACCGGAATGTCGCCGGAATTTTGTGAATAGTAACTTCAAGGTAAATTTTCTAAAATACTGAATTTTTGATAGTTTTTCAAGATTCTAACTTAGGGGTTTTGTTAAGGATATAGAATATTAGTTGTAGGATAAAATTTACGGTCAGAAAATGTGATTTGATGGTTTAATTTTGTAAAATTTACTTCGGTGAACAGTAACTATGAACAGTATCTGTGCGTGAATAGTGCTTTCAGCCGCACGTGAACAGTGTTTCCGGCAGTGAACAGTGCTAGCGTCCCGGGTTCATTTTTTTAGGTTTTTGGACCTTCCGGACTCATTTTTAATATCTAATTGATCAAATTCGGATGGGAAACGTGAATTTTTGGGTTGTCCAATCTGGGGCCCTTACACTGTGAGTGAATATAATTTACTATAATACATTTTTAAATCTCTCTCATGTCCATGCATTTAAAACAAAAGTTTTAATTATGAATAGCATAAATTGAATTTCATGTTTATTTGATTTATATTCTTAGAAATTATAGGACATGCAGAACAGACCTCTAATAAGTCCCTCCTGAATTTATGATGAAAATGTGGTATTATGATACACTTTATTGAATCTTATAATTGTATCATCTTTCATATTGTTTCATATGATTTTTGTTATAAATGATACCTCACTGTTTCATGGATATGGTGAAATTGAATTTGTATTTGAGTTTCAAATGTGTCATTGATACTGGATATTATGGTTTATCTGAACTGGAATGAAAATGTTGTATTTCTGATTTTGGAGAATGAATTTTTATGCCAGAACTCTGTCCGAGAAATATCTTGGAAGGGAGGGATATATTTTGTCTTAAAAAGAATTTTAACCTCATAATTTTCAATTGTTCTTTCAGCTTATATTTTTGATTTATTAAACTAGTTTATTTTGGAGGAATCATTGATAGAAACACTGTTAGCTAGCGACAGAGATAGCTAGCCTTGGTGCACCATGAAACTTTAACTAACAAGAAAGTTGCTAGCCCCTTGTGCGAACGGGCACATGAGGATTGAATTATGAATAAGTATGGAGTTGAGTATGTCTCCTCCAATAACCAGTGGCAATTGGCCTGGTTACTTATAATGAGAATGAGGTGATTTACCCGTCCTATTGCTGTGTGCTTAGGACAGTTAACATATGGAAAGGTCAGGGAGTTGAGGAGAGCTCCTCTCAACCTTATGATATGAATTATGAGAATATGGTTATTTACCCGTCCCATTGCTATGTGCTTGGGATAAAACAATGTATATGGTGATTGCCCTTACCAGGCTTTGTGCTTGGGTATAAAAATTATAATTATGGATCTACTTTGAGTCCTCCTCTAAATATTTTTTTATATGAAGAGTTATCTTTCTATTTCCTTATCTGATTTTGAAATTATTGTTTATTATACTAAATCTTAAGATTTTAGATTTTCTTTTAACAAAAATTTACCTTATTTAAAACTTTAGTTTGTTGTTATATACATTGATTTAGATAATGTTATATTCTACCATAATTTCTATTTATGAAAACTAGTGCGAATGGTCTGTTCTGTTTCAGTTATAGTAAACTATATTTGCTCACTGAGTTGTCAAACTCACTACACGATATTTCTACATTTTTTTTCAGATAGTTGACCAGCTAGACGACATGATCTCTGGGTGAGCCTACTTTGTTTCTAAGGCTCGTAGATTTTAATTTACATTGTACTTGTACTCTAGAGTTGCTCCATATATCACAGGCAGGATCTCAGCTTCCATTTGCAGAGTATTTATGTATATTTGAGATTATTGAAATTATACAGTAAGCTCTCAAATGAATGTGATTATGTTTTTTGTTACAATCTATACTATTTATGAAAAAATCATTTATATGTATAATTCTAGAGGCTTACGGGATGAGATTATTCTCGAAACCGTGCTGGTTACGTATTCCTATTTTGGGTTGTGACAGAAAACTGTATGACTTAACCACCTAGGTTTGAAGCCACTAATTCAAAGTTAGTTTGAAAACATAATAAGCCACTTTATGGACTTAAAAAAGCCCCAAAGGCTTGGTTTGAGAAGCTTGAAAATACCTTGTTTTGTCTTGGCTCTATTTCTGCAAAGTGTGAGCAATCACTCTTCATTCAGTGCTATTCTCAATTTGTTGTTTACATTTTAGTATACATTGATAATACTATTATTACTAGAAACTCTTCGACTGAGTTGCAAACTATTATTATGGATTTAAATAATACTTTTGCTTTAAAAGATTTGGGTGCACTTAATTATTTTCTTGGGATCCAAGTTACTAACATAAAAAATGGTGGCTTGTATATGTATCAACAAAAGTATATAACTAATTTGTTAACCCAGGTTGAAAATAAAAAATGTAGGCTGGTGGATATTCCCATGCTGTCTGGTACTAAGGTTTCTGCTCATAGGGGATAACTAATGTCAAATCCTCATCTTTAAGGGGTTGGTTGTGGGTGCCTTATAATATGTTACTATTACCAGACTAGAAATTTCTTATGATGTTAACCGGGTGTCTCAATTTATGTAGCAAACCACTTGATTGTCATTGGCACGCAGTGAAAAGAGTGCTAAGATATTTAAGTGGTACTTTGGACTATTGACTTCATCTTAGCAAACCTAAGCATCTTGACCTATGGGCATTTAGTGATGTTTATTAGGCAGTTGATTTGGATGATCGAAGGTATACTACTAGTGCTTGTGTTTATTTTGCTGGTAATTTGGTTGCTTGGGTTTCAAAAAAGTAACCCACTGTGTCACAGTGTAGCAATAAAGCTGAGTATTGGAGTTTGGCTAATGTGGTCTCTAAATTAAATTGGATTAAATCCCTCATGACAAAGCTGCAAGTTCCCATTCTCATTCCATTGTGTGTTTATTGTGACAAATTCAGTTGTGTATTACTAACTTCCAATCCAATTTTGCATCACAGGACTAAACATATTGAATTGAACTTATATTTTGTTTGTGAGAAGGTAAATTGAAAGGAGGTTACAGCTTTTCATGTTCCATCTTTAGAGAAAATTGCTGACATTTTTACTAAGCCATTGCCAAAGGCTTATTTTTGTAATCTTCATTACAAACTTAGGGAAAATGATCTATCTAACCTTAGTTTGAAGGGGTATATCAGAGTATAGCCACAACTACAATGTAGTTACTCTTTAGTTACCATAGTTAGTTTTAGTTCATCTGAGTTGTTGTAATCTAATCATTTTGTACACGTGGCTTAAAGAAAATCTCTTGCCTGAGTCTTTATATAGTTGTACTATAAACAATATGAGTTGAATACAAGTAACAGTATTTTGCGGTAAACTATTTCTCTCTTCTTCCCTACACTCCTTCACTGTAGTTAGGTCTCGATGGAGATCCTTTCAATGAGAACCTGAGCTAGTTAGATTGGTAGGTAGTCATCAAGACTAAACCAAGAGGCTTAGAGGATAGATACACTAGAGGTCATATATCAAGATGACAAAGCCCATGTCACTGCTATAGATGATGACATCATAAGTGGTATCTTACAAGACATTGAAGGACAAATGAAAGAGATTGAGTATGAAAATGATGGGGAAATTGACATTGAAGGACAAATAATTTATGTTTTATTTTGTACAACAAAATGTAATTTTGACTTAATAAAAAAAATGAAGCAACATAAGTGTAATTTTGACTTAACATATATTGATTTTATGTATTTTCACATATGTTACAGTATATGTTTTTATTTTAAGAAAAATTCAAAGATCTTCAAATCTTCACCCATATCTCCCAAGCAGGTAGTTCTGACACTACAAGAAAATGGGGGAATTGCGACGGATGTTTATCGACGGTCATAAAAAACCGTCGCCAAACCCGAATTTAGCGACAGTTTTATAACCGTCGTTAAAATTAAGTACTTAACGACGGTTTAAGTGAAACCGTCGTTAAATACGAACGGTTCAGATTAAACCACGGTAATCTGTCTAGGGTTCAGGATAGTGAAAAAAAATTATGGCAATCCACGACGGTTTTTGAAGAACCGTCGTTAAATAACAACAGTTATGGAGAAACCGTCGTTATTTAACGACGGTTTTTGAGAAATTATCGTGGACTTTCCAACGTTCAGAATTCGAATCGTTACTCGAGATTCGTGTGGTTTAACGACGGTCATCAACAAAACCGTCGTTAAACCAATACTTAAGGACAGTTTCATTTTAAATCGTCGTTAAGTGGGTTTAACGACGGTTTATTAGTGGTTTAACACGGTTATTAACCGTCGTTAAACCACGCGTCCGCCTATATATTCGCAGCCCTCTTCATTTGTATTACGAACACTTTTAGTTACAATTTTTTCGTATAATACATTAGCTGAGATTGTTTATTGTGATTTACGATTGTTGGTGTTGTGGTCGACTTTGTGACTTGTATTTATTTTTCTCAAGGTATGTCATTTAATTTTCTAATTATATTTGATTATTTTTTTTATATTGTATGTTCAAAATATTTTCTTATATTATTTTTTGTTTTCTTTTGTGAAGATCTTGTGACAATACTTCGATTTCGATTTTTGTGCGTTATTTATTTGGAATCATTTTGAAGGTATGTAATCTAATTATTTTAATTTTAAATAAATTTATTTCAAATTATTGTATGTTAAAATGCGATTGTATTAGATATTTTATGTACTTCATATTTATTTTAGAAATATATTTTACATTGTGATGTACATGGATGAATAAATTTTAAAATTTTTGTTATTTTTGCAATGTTTATGATGTTTAATATTATAATATATTATGTCCGTTAAAAATATGTAAGACATAATGTCTTTTTTAATAATGCTGAATTATTAGACTTAATTATTTTTGAAGTAAAATATTTGTATTTAATATTAGAAATGATTTATAAAAATAAAAAATAGAAATCTTGAGGCGGTGTTGATTGAATAATATGAAAACATTATTAAATACACATAGTTAAAAATAAAATTTGTTAATAAAAATTACAAGTAGGTTTTAAAAAATGAAAAAATATATATATAATAACATAAATTTAGTAGATGAATTGAAGTGTAATTGATGAGGTAAAATAATAAATTTTAATAAATAGACAGAGTGAGTATTGACAATTTTTTTAAAAAAACTGTGACACTACTTTAAAAATATACGTATGTTTTAATATAAATTTAACAAATATATATAATATTATAAATTTAGTATAAAATGATAGTAAATTTAGTTTTAAATATAAGTTATTTAGTGTTTAAGAAATATAATTAAAATTGATGTAAATAAATAAAAAATAGTTATTATATTGATAAACGTGTTTAAATAATATACATAAATTAGTAATAGTCAAAATTTATTACAGTTGTTTCTAAAATATTAAAATATTTGCTCAGGTGATGAGGTAAAATAATAAATGTTAGTAAATAAACAAAATTAGTATTAGAAATTAGTTTAAAAAAATTAAAACACTAATTTAAAAATACACGTAGTTTTTAAAAAATAAAAATAAAAATATAATAACATAATTTTAATAAAAAATAATAGTGCAGTAAGTTTTAATGCACTATGTTCTTACAATAGATTCTCTATTAAGGAACTAACAATATCTCAGATGTAATTGAGTAGAATTATTCTTACCCTTATATGGGCCACTACTTTTACTTTTTCAGATAGGAAATTGAAATTTCAATTCCCTATATGAGTTCGTTAGAAATTTTACCATGTAAATATTATAATTGAAATCCTAGCAGCAGATATAAAATCATAATTCAATTTTTTGCTGCTAGTGGTTGTCCATCCCAAAAAATTTAGATTTGTAGATATTCGATCATGAAACTCATCCTTTAAATTAATGACATTACGAGAATGAAATAAAATTAGCACATGACCAAAGACTTTATTAATGGCACTGTTTCAAAAGTTAGAATTTTTGTTCCTGGATTCGTAGAGATATTTCAAGTGTTTTATTTCATATTATGCAAGCCAATGTCATCATTTATCCCACTTTCATAAGGTGCGACCAGTCTTGTCAATGAAATCTATAAATTTCATGCATTATAAGTTTCTTAAGATCAAATAGGTATCTTATTTCTCTAATTCTCACTCTCTCTTATATATCTCTCTTAAACTCTTTGGGATCAAGATTCTTTATTTACAGCGACCCAATGACGAATATTTTTTATTCGGTGCTTCATTAAATGTCAATTATCATCAATTTTGTTAAATATTTTTTACACATAAAGCATTTTAAACCTCTTCAAAATATGTTATTTTTTTATGCATAATCAATTGCAAATCCCTTCTCATGTAAAATAGTCATATTTTCTTTCATTTCATAATAAGAGTTATTTAGGTTAATTGTTATCTAAATTCATAATTATTTCAGATATGGATAAATCTTGGATCAATAAACCTCGACAATCAATAGAGTACCTGAATGGTTTAGACGGATTTTTGGAATTCGTAAATGCCAACTCTGGGGTCGAAGGTAGAATAATATGCCCATGCCCAAAGTGTAGATTCAAGAAATGGCAACTCATTGAGGTCGTGCGCCAACACTTGATCTTCATACCATTTCCAGAGGGATACAATTTTTGGAGTTTGCACGGAGAAATGATTATAGAAGAACCTGCTGTAGGACATGCTATAATGCCAATTGAGGTCTCAGAACCCATAGTTCGAGATGACCCTGTGCAGAACATAATCCGTGATGTATTCGAGATTCACTTAAAAAATGAGAGCATCGGTTCTGTGGATATGCCAGTTCCACAGTTAGCAGAAAGGATGGATGATAGTTTCAAAAATTTTTATGAGTTACTGAAAGATGGTCAACAACCACTCTATGAATGGTATGAAAAGTATTCCAAATTGTCTTTTTTGGTGAGTTGTATCACATCAAGTGTTTGTGCAGGCTAAGCGGCAAAGCAATGTCGATGGTACTTGAGTTGCTTGTTGATGTATTCCCATATGCCAAGATTCTGCCTTCATTTTACGAGGCTAAAAAAGTCATTAATAAGTTGGAGTTGAACTACAAAAAAATTCATGCATGTCAGAATGATTGTATGTTATACTAGGGTGAGCATAAAAGTAGAGAAACTTGTAGTAAGTACTCCGCACCAAGGTGAAAACCGAAACAGAATGGGGAGAAGCGAAAAAAGGTGCCTAATAAAATTCTTAGATACTTTCTAGTTAAGCCAAGATTGCAGAGGTTGTTCATGTCTTCTAAAACTGTTGAATTTATAAGATGGCATTATGAAGACAAAATTTCTGACGGCATCATGAGGCATCCAAAGGATTCTGAGGTATGAAAGAGATTTGATCTTCTGAATCCTTAATTTGCATCAAATCCGAGAAGTGTTCGTTTGGGCCTTGCAACAGATGGTTTTAATCCATTTGGAAACCTATCTACAAGTTACAGTATATGGTCAGTTGTGCTGATTCCGTATAATCTTCCTCCTTGGATGTCTATGAAACATAGTTCATTCATGTTGTCAATGATAATTCCAGGGAGAAAAGCACCTGAGAATGATATAGATGTATTTTTACAACCACTAATTGAAGAGTTGAAGGAGTTATGGGTTAAAGGTGTTAAGACATACGATGCCTTTAGGAAAGAAATGTTCAATATGCATGCAGCTCTTTTGTGGACAATCAGTGATTTTTCTGGCCTTGGATGTTTATCAGGCTGAAATACTAATACTGGATTAGCCTGTCTGTACTGTAACTTTGACTTTACTTCAGTCAGTCTCTCTCACAGTCGGAAGTGATGTTTTATGGGACATCGCCGCTTTCTATCTTCGGGTCATAAATTTAGGATGGCCCGCAATAGGTTTGACGGAAAAGAGGAAAGAAGAAACCCTCCTCCGCAACTGAATGGTGTAGACATTTTAAGACAAATCGATGATATTGAAGTTGTCTTCAGAAAAAATGTGGAAACTGATGCTGGGACTCAACAACGGTATTTCCGATGTCAGGGTTTGGTTGATGCTGGAACTCAATAATGGCGTAAGAAAAGTATATTTTTCAAACTTCCGTATTGGACGAATAATATGTTGCATCATAATCTTAACGTCATGCATATTGAGAAAAATGTCTACGACAACATCATTTACACTTTACTTAATGATTCTGGCCATTTAAAAGATCACATAAATGCGTGAAAAGACTTAAAGGAGGTTGGTGTGAGGTCTGAGCTGTGGCCAGATGATGACGGTAAATATCCACCTGTTTTGTTCACATTGACAAATGCAGGCAAGGAAGTCTTTCTTAGAACACTTAAGAATGTATTTGTACCTGACGATTATTCCAATAATATCTCCAGATGTATTGACGTAAGACAACGTAAGATCGGAGGACTAAAAAGTCATGATTGTCATGTCTTTATGGAACAATTGTTATCGTTAGCCTTAAGAAAGACACTTCCCAAGTCGATATCTGCAATTCTGATCGAGTTCTGTTCATTCTTTCGACAACTTTGTTCTAGAGTTTTGAATGTTAATTTACTTGATCAACTTCAAAATCGAATCATTATGACACTGTGCCATTTTGAAATGTTATTTATGCTGTCTTTCTTTATAGTCATGGTGCACTTGACTGTACATTTGATCATGGAAGCGACGTTAGGAGGACCAGTCCAATATCGTTGGATGTATCCCATCGAAAGGTAAAATATTAAAAACACATAATTCAAATTTCTTGCATTATTGTTAATCCAATTTTATTCATTTAATCTATGTTGTTTAGATACTTGGGTAAATTTAAATCTTTTGTGCGAAATAGAGCAAGGTCAGAAGGCTCAATAGCAGATTCGTACGTTGCAGGAGAAGTTTTATTATTTTATTCCAGGTACATAGATGGTGTTGACACTGTCTTCAATTGTCCTCCTCATGTGGATGATCGACCCGATGTTGGGACGTCTGACAGGGGTTTGTTCCCACCAATTAGAAGACCAGTTGGTGGGTTTAAATATTTCACCCTTTCTCCCCGAAAAGAATTACAGGTCCATCGGCATATCTTAACAAACTGCAAAGAAGTTGATCCTTACTTACAGTAAGTTAACTCACACTTAGCTACATTTGCATACAATTTTTTGTCTTGTGTAGCATTAAGTGTTTAGACAATGTTTACTCAATAGGAAATTTAGAGACTATGTACGGCATAGTTTAAGAAGTCGGACACGAGCATCTACCGAGATAGATAAAAAAGTCCACAGGGAATTTGTCTCTTGGTTTTCGGGTCGTGTAAGTATTTCAACATGGTCACATTTAATTCATATGTCAAATATGAGTACAACTGATCATTTATTCGTTTTCGAGATCGCAATTTGTAACAACTCCATTTAAGTATCAATTTTTTTTTAAAAATACCATGAATTTAACTCAATATAACATTTATTTAATTTATGCAATACAGAGTTCACATACATGTCATTAATCAAAACATACGTACAACATATCAAACACATAAAAATCTACATCTTATTTATTCTGGTTAACCAATTCCGGAGATACAGGTGCGGGTGGTTGCACCTTCACCGGGATCTAAGCCAACTCGACCACAAACATTTTATTTGCTTCTGGGATCTGTCCAACATAAAGTACTCGATCCAACGTGCACTAAAAGGCAGAGCTATAGAAAAATCTGCATAACTAATTTTCTGAACATGGTATGAAATTATAGTGAGAATTAAATCCCAGTAAGTTCAACAATAAATCATCATCAATATAGCTCATCACGTCATGTTCAGCTGTATAAACTACAGAAAATATCTTTGGTCACATGAATGTATTATATCTATGCACATAAGAATCATACAGTAATGATATGTATGACAGAATTAAATATTTTTAGAATATCATATGATGGCCATTAACTTATTCTCATTTCAAGCTACCCCGGTCAGGGTGAGTATCCTCTACTCTCCGATACGGGCTTTTCTCGCTCCGTCCAACATAGCACACTTTCTCTTTCTTTTCTCATAATAATAATCATAACCGTTGGTAGGGCGTCCCCTACTGGTGCACCACACAGATTGCCATGTGACCGTGCTCATTTCTTTTCTTTTCACAATGATAGCCAAAAATATACTTTCAATAACAAGTATGTTCATCAAAATATAACTATTACCATAAATCATTGGTAATCATGCCATGAACATAACCATTTCAAATATCACTTTATAAAATATTTCCATGTCAGAATTTTACACTTGAGAAGGTAAGAAGTTCATACAATGACAATGGCTATGGCATATACTAGTCATTTATAAGATTCGTCTTCTTTTTTAAATATTAATTTTATTTCTTTATTTTCTTGATCCAGGTTTTCATCATATCTAACATTTTCTTACTAATCAAAGCATAACTCCCTCAATTGAACTCCGATGTAGGTGATCTTGGTGTCAATTTCAAGATAAAAAAATTATCTAAAACTATTATGTTGAACAGTGTAGCGAAATATTAAAAAATCAAGGTGATATTACTCCCTAAATGTACAGGTTATTTCTTCTCAGATAGGTTCTGACCTCTACCTACTAATCGGACCATATCTATCTCATATGGACTCCAACGTGAGTGATTCCAGTGGCTAAAAATCCGTGACACACATATATATAATTCTTATATTAACCATTTATTTTAATTCCATACAGATAATTTTCAGAAATTAAAATACAGAAGTTATCCTAACATATTCTTCTTTGATGAACCATTTTTTGACTACTAATCAGCTCATATCTTCCTCCTATGGACTCCAAATTAAATGATTCCAGTGGCTAAAAATCCGTGACACACATAGCTATAATTCTTATGTTAACTATTTATTTTAATTCCATACAGATAATTCTCAGAAATTAAAATACATAAGCTATCCTAACATATTCTTCCCTGATGAACCATTTTCTGACCTTTGACTACTAATCAGCTCATATCTTCCTCATATGGACTCCAAATTGAATGATTCTAGTGGCTAAAAATCTGTGCCACACATAGCTATAATTATTATGTTAACCAGTTATTTTAATTCCCTATAGATAATTCCCAGAAATTAAAACACAGAAGCTATCATAACATATTATTCCCTGATGAACCATTTTCTAACCTTTGCTTACTAATCGGACTTTATCTACCTCATATGGACTCCAAATTGAATGATTCCAGTGGATACAAATTCATGACACATATATCTTTAATTCTTATGTTAACCATTTATTTTAATTCCCTACAGATAATTCCTAGAAATTAAAACACAGAAGCTAAAATTTTTGCCACCCATAGCCATACCTATGCAGAACTTTCTATACCAGTCTAAGTATTCAAACATACATCACATGCAAGATCAATATGTAACATGATATAGCAACATCATGATTAATCATCAAAGTTCTAAGATCAAAATCTCATATAAATATTATAAGTTTCAAAAGTTTTCTTCAAAAAGAAATATTGTTAAACTTACCTAGAGTACTTAGTCTCCTAGACTTCTCCTTCCTCTTTCTTCCTTTCTTCCTCTCCTTTCCTCACTCTACCTTGCTTATATTTTTCCTTTCCCTCACTTGGATGAAATTATAATGTTGTAAGGGTGGATTTTCTTATATAGACCACCAAATAATTCACCTTTCATGATCATGGGTCTACCTTATCACAATTAGATTACACTTGGTTGAACTTTTGGAAAACAAACAACTTATGTTCTTGTCTTCCTCTTCCTTAGTCAAGATATGCGTAGGAAAAGGAGATTTGTATTTTGAAAATTATGATAATATGTTCTTAAGATATGGGATAAGGTCCCTTTGATTTAGGGATTCATTTCCATTTTCTTTTGTCTTAAACAAGTATGATAGGTTTGCCTTTTTAGGTGGCAAATTTCTAGCCCTTGAATCTCCATTATTTGGTTGATATTATTTGTGTGGGATAGGAATGTTTTGTCCTAATGCCATGTATTATCATACCACTTGCTAAAATTATGAGTGTAGGATATAGATGTTTTTGTCCTAAAGCCTTGTATTATCATGCCACTTGCCAAAATTATGAATGTAGAATCACACCACTTGCTAAATTTTTGTCTTAATGCCATATAACCTAATCTTTATTATTATTACATTATTATATCATCACCTAATTTATTTTATTTTATTTTATTTTTCCTCTTGGATTTGGGCTTATTCCTACCCATTTTCTTTGCTTTGGATAAAATTATACCTTTTTTGGAGGGCTTGGTCACATTTTCATAATTTTTGGGTTATTGGTCCAATTACTATATCCTAGTCCAAGTCTATGTTTTATTTCTTTCTTAGGTTATCCAATGGGCTTGCTATAAACTTATGTGAAGTGAAAAAACTCTATATGAAGTGTCCATAGGTAAAAGCCCAATGTATGGATAAAGATTTTAAACTTAGTAACTCTAGTTCTTGAATTAGAAAAAATTACCCTAATCCAATGTTCTTGAAATTTTAAGACCTTTACTTGTTTCTAAAAATTTATCTTCCTTATCCAAGAATTTTGCATCTCTTTAGTATGTTATTTCTAATTGTTTTTCCTATTAGGTTTTCCCTCTTTATTTGTTCTCTTAATGTTAGAAACATTTTCTATCCATATACATAAGGTGAAGAATTTCTAAGGATTATATTTCCTTAGATATCCAAAATATTGTCTAATAAATTTTATTTCCTTAATTAAATATTTATGTACTTTTATCAATAAAAGAAACGAAATTAGGGATGTTACACAATTGATGACGATGGATCGCAGTGTGCTGATTTAAAATTTCTTGCACTTGGTCCACTAGATAGAGCAGGTCAATACAGTGCTTACAATGTAAATGAATTCAAATTTTGAACTTTAGAGTGAGACCAAGGGATGATATCTCAAAATAGTGGAGTTTACGGTACTTTCGGGACGAAGAGTTATGCAAGTAGTAGTGACATGAACATGCAATTTGGTGGCGTCCCGTATTACGGAAAACTATTAGACATTATTGTGTTAAACTACCATGACCATTTTACAGTCGTGTTATTTAAGTGTATGTGGGCCAACATAACTACAACAAGAGGAATTGCAATTGATGAATTCGGGGTGACATTGATTGATTTTTCTTAGTTGATTCACACTGGTGAAAATGATGATGACGAGCCATACATCCAGGCATCTGAGGCTCATCAAGTGTAATATGTATAAGATGAGCTGGACAAGAACTGGAATATAGTGATGCATTTGAAACTCTGTAACTTATACGAGATGGGCAATGAAGATGAAAATCTTATATACGAGAGCGATCTGTTACACACGCAAAATTTAGAAAGATTGTTTCCAGAAGAAGAAGTTAATTTATGCTTGTTACGGTATAAGTTTTGCTGTTGCCGCCTATTTACATATATTTTAGACTATTTATAATTACTTTACTATTTTATTTATTTCCATAACTTTTATTAGGCAAAGTTTATTTTGTAATTGTTTTATGTGGTGACTAATCTTATTAATTTCATTTTGGCAGGAGCTATGACGATAAAGAAGGCTATATCACTCTACACGGGCATGGCAGGGGCGTCTAGTTCTCACACTCCCACGCCCCGCAAGGCGATAAGTGAGGGCGGATAGTCCACTATAGAGTCTGACACCGTTCTCTCTCGGGGAGGAGAGTCGGAGGCTGCCGCGTCATCAGTCCCTAGTAGCAACTCCCGTCGACTGGATTCACAGGCCGTCCCCTGCACACTCCCCCACCCGACGCTCAGGTACCAGACGACGATTATGCCTTCGATTTTGACGTGATCTTTGCCGGTGTGGAGGAGGAGCATCAGCTCAGTGAGCAGGAGCACAAACGTAGGAGAAGTTGGACAGTTGATGTAGTCGGTGAGTATTGGAAACATGTACACTTTATGCACTTAATAATTTTGTCATAGTAACATAACATATAATTGTCTATATTATGACAAACGAGATCGGACAGGTGACGTCCAGACAGTTGACTGTCCACGATGTATGGGCCCTGCCTCAGGGGTCAAAGGTGGTTGTCCAGTTCAACGACAACCACCAGGTTATCGGAGATAGTTTGCTCGGTGTCTTTCTCGGCACCATCGGGGATAACTTTCGATTATTCCCGATCTCCTACAAGGACTGGAGGAGCATTCCTCAGCAGTTGAAGACGAATGTCTTCGTAAACAACATTTAGGTATGAAAACATATATATTTTGTAATTAATTATATTTATGTGTAACTAATTTTTTACTTTCGTTTGCAAACACATTTTAATGTGACGGATCAACACTAGAAACTGATCATGCAGTCGCTAAGAGCGAAATGGAGAGCTGCACGGTACAATTTATTTCGCCTGGCGTATGATGGTACGAAGGCCAGAGATCAATTGCGGAGTGAAGTCCCGACAAGCATCTCACCTTATCAGTGGGCAACTTTTATAAACTATCACCTTGACGCAAAGTCTACGGTAAGTTGTGTATATTAATATATTTATAAAATATAACTTCTCAATATTGTGACTAATTATTTTTTTATGTGATTAATTAGGATGTGGCAGCGAAGAACAAACAGAACAAAAGACAACTAACAATGCCACACACCATTGGATCCAAGAGCCTTGCGCGTAAAAAGGCGGAGATGGTAACTTTAAATTCATAAATATCTTTTTTTAAAATGTTGAGAAGACTATAATATATATAATCATAAATTGATTAATTATTTTAAATTTCAGGAGATTGATCTTGGCGGTCTAGTGACTCGTGGTGATGTATAGACGGCAGTTCATAAAAGAGCTGACGGATCATACATCAACGACGAAACTCGAGCTGTTGCGATAAGTAATAAAATTTTATCAACCGTACGTGGGTAATTATTTAATTTTTAGATAATTTTTAATATTATTAATTGTCTTTTATTATATGTTAGGAGAAAATTGTTTCGATCCAGCAGGAGGACAAGTCGTCCCAAGAGCTCTCGACGTCTCATTCGCTTGCGAGAGCTCTTGACACTAAGGAGCACTCTGACTGCGTTCGAGGATTTGGGTTGGGTGTTTGCCCAACTCAAGTCTTCGGTCGTGGTTCATTTGGGTCGAGCTCACAGTCTGGGCTGTCATATCACAACTTACAGAATAAGGTGGAGCCCCTGAAGACAGTTATGCATGAGCGGGACGTCGAGCAGCAGCGACGAGACGCTGAGCTCGCAGTACGGCAAGCACAGATGGAAGCTACTATGACGTTCCTGCTACAAAAATTTCAGGGTCAGCTGCCACATAAAATTTCAGAACTTCATAGTCCCGGACCCAGGGTAATCTTTTAATACATAAATATTGTTGGTATCATTTTGTTTACTTTGAAAATGCTAAAAATTCTAACAAAAAAATTTTATTTTTCAGGACCCCAGTGACCGTGGTAGTGGGCATCAGCGTGATCAGCATCTGCAGGATCCGGGAACTTAATTTAGTTATTATATCTATATATGTAATTTTGTTATGCTCGTTACTATTAATTTTTGTGTACATATTTTTTATTTATATATAGACTCATTTATTTCAATAATTTATGCATATTTAATATGTACTCAAATATTAATAAATTTTAAAATAATTTTTTAAATTATTAAGTAATTCACATGTTTAATTATTATATAATAAATTAAAATGTATCTAAATTAATTTATAGAATATTTAAAATATAAATTAATTTTTATTATGCTTAATAATTTAATAATACGTATTTATGAATAGCACAAAATATTATATTTTAAATGAAAAATAAAATTTTGATATAAAAATTAAATTAATTTTATTAATAAAAAAATTTTAAAAAAATATAGAATAGAATTAATGACGGTTTCTAAACCGTCGTTACTTTTAACGGCGGTTTAGAAACCGCCGTTATACATGGTTCAACGACGGTTTTTAAAACCGTCGTCAAACCAGTCATAACGACGGTTGTTTTCACGGTTGATGAAAATCGTCGTTAAGTCCAACGTTCCACGACAATTTCAAAACCGTCGTTAAAGGGCATAACGACGGTCAAAACTGTTGTTATGCCCATTTAAAAACTGCTATAATACGGCAATTTTGTTGTAGTGTGATGATATTTCACAAGCAGAACCATCACAACTTAATCTATCAATACAAACGATTGGAGGGGGAAAGAAAGGTATCATGTATGGCCCAGGATCAAAATCTTATAAAATATAAATAAATAATGAAACAGGATATTATAACATGGATACAAGTTCGGAGTGCCATTGGATGTAGTCTGCAAAGTCAAAAGAGGTTATAAGAGAGCACATGCTCTTCTTGTTGGGTTTAGAGGTTTCCAGAATTCAATTCTCAATTAGCCAGTATCCAAGATACATTGAACATAGCTAACCCATGTCAGACATCCCAACCAGCCCTGACAGAAGACATTGGTGTATGACCAAGTTTGGCTAGCTTAACTACACGCCGATTTAGAGTGTATGACCAGACCAAACAAGTTAATCCACTTCCTTTCAGTTGAACTAACTAATTCGATCTGATTTTTATAACAGTAATCACAATTGTAAGGTTGTAACCCATTTATGTAAATTTGTTATTGTGTTTCAGTGACAAAATTTAGACTTTTATTGTAGTGAGCTATTGAATTTAGCACTAAAAAAATTACTTTTTAATAGCATGTAATATTTCTTGACCATTGCGATTAAAACACTGGTTATCAAGACCCTTAGAAATGAGCTCACAAGTGACATAGAATTAATGTTACACAATAATGAGTCAAAAGGGGTCATAATTATAAATTTCATAAAATCAAATATTTAAATTGTATTATTTGATATCAAATACAAATATAGTGAATAGTGATCGATGTTTAATTGAAATTATAAAATACAACAGCTAAAAACTGAGAATTTAGAATTTTCATAATTTTACGTCATTTCTCATTTATAATTTTTGTAAATACAGCTGCAATCTAAAGATGAAGAGAAGAGGTGGTATATGAGTAGAACCAGCAAGTGGCCGCAAGTTGCACGAAATTAATGCATACACATGGGGATTGGAGGTTTGTTTTATTGGTGACGCTTTGAAAAATGTGAATATAAAATTAAGAGAGCAATATTTTTTTTAATTCTAAAAATATTCATATTTTTTAATTTTACTTTTTAGAATTTTATTTTATTTTATTTTAATTCTCAAAGATTATTTAGTTTTTATAAACATTTTGACGTTAACTTTGGCAATGTGTATTTAGTAAATTTGCTTATATGGACTAATAAAAAACTAATGTGGTTTTGGTAAGAGCAGGTACTCTTGATTCGGCCAGTGCAGTAACAATGTTAATAAAATTAATGTGAAGCATCTTTTTGAAAATGAAATAGTTTTTGGAAGATAAAAATAAGAAAGTAAAATTTTAAGAGATTAAATTGAAAAAACATTTATGACCTATTTGGAAAGTATTTTCAAAATCAATTTTTTTAAAAGAAAAAATTGATAAGAAAAAAAAAAGTTCACAAATGGCAATGGTGTTTCTGAAGGGTATTTAAAGTTTTTTAAAAAAAATAAAAAATGAAAATAATTTTATCATATTTTCAAAAAAAACATTTAAAAAAAAAAAATCTATTTTCAAGGTAATATTGTTATAAAACTCTAAATTGTATCTCCAAATTCTAAATTGTGCTCACCCTAAATTTAAAATTTCAAACTCTAAAATAAATTTTACACAACAACAAAAGAAAAGTTTTAGAGGCAGTTTTTAATTGGTTACCATTGCTAAACCTCTTAAAGATGGTTTCACAAACTGTTACAAAATTATCGTCTTAATAACCTTAAAAACTCCGTCATTAAATCATGACTTAACGACAATTTTAAAATCGTTGTTAAATTGTAATTGAGCAATGGTATTACAACTACTTCTAAGCTATATTTTTAAAATTTTTTAAAAGTATTTCAAAATGGCATACAAATCATGAATCATGTTATATTTCATTATGCTTATAATTTCAAAACAAAGATTCATTTAAGCATAACTAAAGATTATTTATTCAGCTTGAGCAATTATTCAAAAAATCACAAATAGCTATTGCAAAAGTAGATCAATTTTTTTTTTTTTATGTATTGTATTTCGCAATGATGGCTAAAATCTTTTACTCCTTAGTATCAGAAAGAAAAATCTAAAATGAACTCACAAATTCCATCAAATATTTTACTACTCAATGCAAAGCAAAAAATCTAATAACCAAAATCAGAGAATGACATTCGTAGCAAGTTGGGCTTAAAAATGAAGACGCATTTCATTTCTTGCTTGAAGAAATCCCTTCTTTCCTTTGCCCCCTTTCTCTTTATTCTATTTTTATTTAGATGAAAGAAAATCAAAGGGAAGACGTGGGAAGAAAATGAGAGGAAGTCATGGGAAAAAACCATTGTTATTTAATGATGGTTTTTCAAAATCATTGGTAAATAGTCATATTTTCTGTTTTAGCGACAGTTATGTAAACCGTCACTAAAATATGTCATTAAATTATTTGTTTTTTTATGTTGTTGAGTTTTACACTTTAAATCTTAAATCTTAAATTTTAAACTCTCACTTCTCAATTTCAAGCCACAAACTCTAAATTCTAGATCCTAAACCTTAGACTTTAAGTCCTTAAAAACTTGTTTTTTTTTTAAATAAAAAAAAATTCAAATGCATTTTCTTTTTAATTTTTTTTAGAAAAAACATCTAAACAAATTTTTTTTTACTTTTTTATTCTTCAAAATTATTTTTTAAGAATTATTTCATAAAACTATTACCAAACTGCCCTAACTTTTTTACTTAGATATTATTCTTTAAAGGTTAAAGACTAAAAAGATTAAAGGTTCTCATTCGGTGGAGCAACTTTAGGGAATTACAACCTTTCTTGGCTCTGAACTGGCCTATTATAACTTATGCTGTGTTTTGATGTTATTAGTGAAGGTGATATTCAACTCTTTCTTGAAAAGAAGGCTAAGGAGAAGATAAAACTTTCGGGGTTAGTTCTCTTGTAGAGAATTTCCACCATCCATGCGTGCTTGAAGCTAGGAATTTTGAAGTCAGTCACGTGGGTACGTAGCACTGCTAATTTGGCAGCACAAGCCCCGCCACAATTTGGTTTGTCTTTTTTAAATAAAAGAAAAACACATTTTATCTCCTTTAATTATGGTCTAATTATAACTTTAATACATAAAACTTAAAACGTAACAAAATACCCCCCTAATCTTTTATAAAAAATAAAAATATTAAATTTACATGAATCTTAACATCTCAATTGTATTGAGGAGCACGTGGTATTTTATTTTAACAACTATGCATGAGTTTCAACCTCATTTGTTCTCCTTTTTGGCACTAACAACTCTCAGTCACCTTCAATCTTCACCAAAATTGCTCCAATTTTATAAGAATTCTTGAGTTTGATTTATGGTAAGTGGAAAGGGAAAACATGAGAGTCAAACCCATGTATAAGTGTCAAGTTACAAGATCACATGCTATTTACGTGTAATTGGGATGTTAAAGGACATGAGAATATAATATTTTCATTTTTTGTGAAAGATTGGAGGGATGTGTAAATAAACCGTAGTTTAAGGAGGTGAAAATGTAACTTCCCCTTCAAATTATGTTTGGCTCACTCTCATATTACATGTTGCCTTGATAGATCTTAGTGTGTGAAAAAGCCATTATTTTACACACACACACACACACACACACACACACATATATATATATATATATAGACACACACACACACACACATATATCACTACTAGGAACGCGCGGAATACACATACACACACACATATCACTACTAGGAATGCGCGAAATAGGGACGGAGGCATAACGATGGTCAACAAGACAATCTCTAAACCCCAGTATAATGACAGTTTTTAACCATCGTTATACTATAAATATTAACGATGGTTAAACATTAACCATCGTTAATTTATCATTTAACGGGGATCATTGGGGTATAATGACGGCTACCCAAAACCATCGTGATTTTATGCGATTACCAGTTGAATCGTCGTCAATCAACGATGGTTAAGAAAAATCATTGTTAAACCAGATCAAGTCCCCATGAACGGTCCATTTACCATCATGTGATAACGATGGTTTCCAATGAACTGTCATTAATTGACGACGGTTTAGTAGGAACCGTCGTAAATTGATGACGGTAAATGGACTGTTTATGGGGACTTGGTCTAGTTAGATAACGATTTTTATTAACCGTCGTTATACCACGCACCATTTTTACGACGTTTGTCTTGTTAGTCATTGTTAAATCTCGATTTGACAACGGTTTCTTTAAAAACCATCATTAAAGTCAATTTTAACGACGGTTATATAAACTGTCGTTAAGTCACGCCGTTTCCTATAAATTTGTTTCCCCCGTTTCATTTTCATTGTGCAATTTCAAAAACTCTCTTTCTCTCTATGAAGACCGTTTACTAGCTTATTGAAGTTTATGGCTCTAGATTTCTTATTCTTACTTAAGTTATGCAGTTCAATACTTTTATTATTGTGAAGTATTATTTTTTATATGATGCAAGTTTGAATTAATTTACTAAAATAATTATTCTTTTATTTTTGTGAAGATCCCCCAATTATTTACAAACATTTGCGATTTGCTTTTTTTTTTTTATATATATTGTTGAAGGTATGTATTTTAATTATTTTGATGTTGTGAAAAAAATTGTTGTATACATTATATGTTTGAATTAGTTAATGACTTCAAATTAAAATATTTTATAAGAAATTGTATGTTTTATTTTTAGTAAATTGTTTCATTATATTATGTAGGTTAAATATATGGTTTTTATATAACTGCAATTACGAGTATGAATTATTTAACATTCATAATTATTATAATAATATTATGGAGTGACTATATATTGGTTATGAAAAATTTATTATTTATGATGAATAACATAATTATTAAATTAAATATATTATATTCTTAATTATAAGATCAAACAGATCAAATTAATTAGGGAGTAAAAAATAAAGTTAAGTTACATAAAAAGTTAATTTTTGTAATTGATTCTAAAAAAATTAAAATAGAAGCATAATAACATATATTTTTTGTAAAATAATAGTATGAAAATTAATTAATTTATAACAAAAATAGTTATTATATTAATAAATATAATTAAATATTATATATAAATTAAATACTATACATAAATACTATGAGAAAATTTAATACATTTTTTACATGTATATGAGAAATGAGTAAAAAAATTTGTAGAGTAAATAAAAAGTGTTAATGATAGCTTGTTGCATTAAATTAAATTTTTTGTAATCGAAAAGATTAAATTAATTAGGGAGTAAAAAATAAGGTAAGTTGCATAAAAAGTTAATTTTTGTAATTGTTATAAAAAATTAAAATAAAAACATAATAACATATATTTACTGGTAAATAATAGTATTAAAAATAATTTAGATATAACAAAATAGTTATTATATTAATAAATGTAATTAATATTATACATAAATTAAATACTATACATAAATACTATGACAAAATTAAATATATTTTTTACATGTATATGACAAACAAGTAAAAAATTATGTATAGTATTAGATTAAAATTGTTAATGATAACTTATCGTATTAAATTAAAATTTTTGAAATTGAATTATTTTGAATTAGTTTAAATTAAACATAATTAGTTAAGCTTAATTATATAAATTAGATAGGAGTGTTAGCTTGTTAAAAAAATTTACGATGTTATTTTAATTAACAATGAAAAGTACATTTGTTAGTAAATCGTAAGTATATAAATCAAAAATATAAATTTAAGATTTCTTGCACTTAGGCCACTGGATAGAGTACGCTGATACAATGCATATAATGTATACAGATTCAAATTCTGAACGTTAGAGCAAGATCAAGAATTGACCACCCAAAATAGTGGAGTTTACGGTATTTTTGGGATGAAGAGCTATGCAAGTAGTAGTGATAAGAAGATGCAATTCGGTGGTGTCCCGTATAATGAAAAATTATTGAATATTGTAGAATTGAATTATTATGGCCACTTTACCAAGGAGCATTACAATGGATGACTTCGAAGTAATATCTGTTGACTTCTCCCGGTTGATTCATACCGATGAATATGATGATGACGAGCTATACATCTAAGCATCCAAAACTCACAAAGTATACTATGTAGAATATGTGCTTGATAACAAATGGAGTATGGTCGTACATTTGAAACTCCGTGACTTATACGATATGGACGAGGGCGATGATAATCTTTTATATGAGAGTGATCTGTTGCATTCTCAAAATTTAGAAAGATTACTTCCAGAAGAAGTGATTCTATGAATGTTACGATATTAGTTTGAGACTACAGTTATATAAAAATATTGTCTTTCCTTATGAACAATTTATGAGTGTTACATGTTATTATAGCTATTCTTATTATTCTTACTTATGATTGTTTAATTTTTTGTAACTTGTCTTTAGAACTTATGTTACTAATTTTGTTTTGACAGGAATTGTGAGGATGAGGAGGGCTAGATCATTGTTCACGGGTAAGGCAGGTGTGTCATCTAGTTCAGATAAGCCTGTTGCCCACCCAGTGATTAGTGAGGGAGGATATCCCAACGAGGATGATACTATGCAATCAGAGGTTGTCCTGTCCACAATGCCTACTTTTGACTCTTGGGCGATGAAGTCAAAGACTGTCACATCCATACTCCCTCTTCCTGACGCTCAAGAGCCAGAGGTCGATTTTGATATCGACATAGACGACCTATTCGCCAACATAGAGGAGAAGTGTCAGTTTGCTTAGTAGGAGTGTAGACGCATGAGGAGTTAAATAGTTAACGTAATCAATAAATATTGAAAATTCTTGTATATATACTAATTAACACCTAAATAATGAGCTAACACAGTCATTTTGTATTTTGACATATGGGACTAGGCAAGTGACACCTAGATATATGACTGTCCACGACATCTGGGCATTAGCCTATGGGCATAAGGTAGTTGTCCAGTTCAACAACACCTACCAGGCCATCGGAGACAATTGTGGTCTCCTTGGTGTGTTCCTTGGCACCATTGGGGATAACTTCCTCTTTTTCTCTATCTCTTACCGAGATTGGAGGAGCATTTTGGAAGATTATAAGACTGGAGTTTTCATAAACACAATACATGTATGGGCTGTTTATTCTTCCTAATTACACCGAAATATGTTTAATATTTCACTGACATTTGAATTATCTTTTATAGACACACTTTAACGTGTCGGACCTCTACAAAAATTTGATTTTCTAGTCACTTTGAGCGAAGTGGAGAGCTGCACGTTATAATGTGTTTAAGCTAAAGTACGATGGGATGAAGACTAGGGATGAGTTACTCAATGATGTCTCATCTGGCATCCCACGTGAACAGTGAGCTACTTTCATTGACTACCAACTTGAAGCAAATTCCAAGATAATTACTTATATCTATTTCTACATATATTTTATTTTTCAAAAAGTATGATCAATTAAATTTTTACACGATTAATTAGGATGTGGCTGCTCAGAATAGGCGAAATAAAAGACGTATGACGATGCCACATATCACTGGATCGAAGAGTCTTACACGTAAAAAGGCTGAGTTGGTAATTAAGTTTCCCTTTGTGTGTCTCTTATTTTATTTTTAATAAAGTACTAATTAACATAATAAAAATTTTATTAATTGTTAACATTTTTAGGAGGCTAACATTAGGGATCCAGTAACTCATGACGATGTATAGATGACAGTTCACAAAAGGGCTGACAGATCATACATCAACGGCTCGAGTAGTTGTTGTACGTATAATTATGTTATTTTTATTTTGTTAATATTTTATTAGATTGTTTGTTAATTTTTAACAAAATTTATTGTTTGCGTTTCTATTTTATAAGAAAAAATGGTCTCGATCTAGCATCAAGATAGCTCTTCTCAAGAGCTTTCGACAGTTAATTCACTTGCGAGAGTTTTGGGAACTAGGGAGCACTCTGGTCGCATTTGAGGACTTGAGTTGGGTGTTTGCCCAACCCAAGTCTTCGGTCATGCCTCGACTGCGTCGAGCTCACACTTTAGGCCTTCGTATGAGGAGTTGCAGACTAAGGTGGATCGCCTAAAAGCGACAATAGAGGAGCAGGACATCGAGTAGTAGCGATGAGAGGCCGATTGAGAGGCGTGCGACATTGACATCGCAGTACAACAGAGATAGATGGAGGCAGCTAAGGCGTTCCTACTCCAAAACTTCTAGGGTTAAGTGTCGTCTGAAATTGCATTTGGTCACAATGTAGGTCCTAGGGTAATTTCTCAATACTAAACTCTATAAACAATTGTTATTAATTTATTTAATTTCAAAACTCTTAAATAAAGAAATATTTTTCAGGTTCCAATAATAATGCTAGTGAATATTAGCCCGATCAACCGCTACAGGCCCCGAGTTCACGAGTTCATTGTACATCATTTTTTTTGTAACCTCTATAGGCTGTAAATTATAATTTTAACTTCTGAGTGACTATTATTTTTTTATTCACAATTTATTTATTATGTGATTTACATCATATTATTTTTTTATATGCCTATATATTGGATAAAAAGTCTAACATTACAAAATAATTTACACTCATAATTCTCAAAGAAAAAAATATATTTCAAATTATTAAATGAAAGAACAGTAATACAAAATTCAAATAAAATGTAAATTAAGTGGAATAAAAACAATTAATTTTTTTTAAGTATTACGACGATTATGCCAACCATAAACATATAGTCATAACGATGATTTTAACAACTGTCGTTAAACACAGTCATAATGATGATTTGAAAACTATTGTTAATTCTTGTCATAGCAACGGTTTGAAAACCGTCTCTAAGATGGGTCCTAACGACAGTTTAAATAAGCGTCGTTAAGACGAGACTTAGCGACGGTTTTGTAAACCGTCTCTATGACTAGACCTAATGACGGTTACCTAACCGTGTCTATGACGAGTCCTAACGATGCTATTTTCACAGTTGACTGAAACTGTTGCAATGCACATGGTTCCACGACAGTTTGTTTAACTGTCGTTAAGAGGTTTAAAAACAGTTAAAACTATCACTAAATCCACTAAAAACCACTGTTAAATCCCTTTTTTCTTGTAGTATATATATAACCAGTCATAAATTTTCACTTTAATAGTTTTAAGTAATCTTTGACAAGATAAGCTACTTATTGTCAATTAACTCAACCAATAAGAGCATGTGGTTAGCATAAAAGAAAATGAATTAATACATAGTAGTTTTGGAGTTGTTAATTATTAGTTAAAAGATACCAATTACACAAAGCAATTTAAAACTTGCAGTTGACATAATTTATATAAGTAATTATTTACATAAAAAAATTTCTGGGGTTTCAATTTTTTTTTTCATACAAAATCATCCAGAAAAATCAAATTAATAGTTCAGAAGTTAAAGAGTCACATGTGTAAATTTGACTCAGTTTCTTTCCTTCCGATATTTAATTAAAAATTAAGTATACATGTTAACATTATTTAACTTGTTTTCGTAAGTTCTGACTTATTCTGCTTCTTCGTAAGCAAAATTCTTCAGTCTATGAAAGACCTTGGGGCTTTGAAAATTGTTAAGGGAGACTTGACTTAACCGAGTCATTAATTAGAGGTTCTATGAACAAGGCTGTACGCCTCCTTTGTTTAACTCTTTCTGTTCCCGACAGTAATTACCGAAACTTTCTCTGTTGATTCGTTTGTTTGACCTAGGTTAAATTGATTAAATCAGATTATGTTTTTGCTAGAAAATTAAATACTCGTAAATTTTTTACTCAAGTAACAAACAAGTTTAAGTTCAGTGGTTAAAGGATTTCTACTATACCAATAATTTGAGCGTGCAAAAATACTTATAGAGATGAGTAGTCTAAGTGCATCAAGCGATATTAGTCTTATACCTAAAAAAAATGAAGATATATTAGTGTTAAGAACAAAAAATAAATAAATAATGCAAAATAATACTTCTTTTTATTGAAACTCTTACCTTTAATCTTATTTGCTAAACTAACAACCCATGCCAACAAAAAGGGAGAAAACTTTGATTGAAAAGACAATATATGGACTTTTCAGAAATATTACTTCCAAAACAAAACTCATTATTTTAATGTTTCATTATTTAAAAAATTCTTACATATATAAAATTTCATTTGAAACTCTATGGAGGTGATAGGAAAACTTATTCTTAATTAAATAATTAACTGTTTTTCTTTCTAGCGCAGGACATAAAATTTGACTCTGATTCATCCCTAACTAATGTTGTCCAATTAACTTTCTTAAATAAAAGAAGTGAAAAGAAAAAGAGGGAAATTTACTTGTGACATATAGTTTAATGTGGACTAAGTCATCATGCGAAACATTTTAGAACTTAGAAGCATGAATAAAATATATAGACACGTCAAACATTGTGCAAATTAGTCATATATGAAGGTTGATTTAAATTATCCTCTGTGACATTATAGTCCTGCGAGGAGAAAATAAATACACATTTTTTTATTAATTATTTGGCACATATTTCTCTCATCACATGATCATCTGATCATATGCAAAGATTTTAGGCGAAGCATTGACTGTTTAATAGTATTAACTCACATACAATACATCAGTTGTTAAGAGAAAGATTACTATATAATAATTTTATTAATTAATATCTTTGATATAGGGAATGAACTTATTTAACTTGTGTTTAAGTGGCTCCTTAATTATTCACATAGAATTAATCAAAATGACGATCCCTTGTACAGGTGAGAGATTTTGGATGTCAATAGAAGGACTTTTCTACATAAGCTCCAATAATCAATTTGATATAAAGACTTGGCCTTCCACATGTCAACGATTGTTTACATACCTCAACTTTAGATAAGAGTAGCAGTTAATTTAATTGGATTAATGTTAGACTCATGAATTTCATACATATGGCAAGCATGATATACATATGGGCGTCACTCTCTCTCTCTGCACATTCAGTGATAGTTTTGCAAGGAGATTAGCCAATTTTTTAAGTAATTATAAAATTATTTATATGAAATATGAATATGATATTTATAAAAGGAATTTAAAATTTTAATCTTACATATGTCATAACCAATTTGTAAATTCTGGATTTTGAATATGTTATATTCTCAAATGTTTTAAATATAGGTTTTAAAATACTTGAGAAATTAAAATTTTCACTTATCTAACAATTAAAAGTTTCTAATTTTATTTTCTTTTCAAAAGTGAAATATAACACTATTATCTCTAAGTTTACTTTTGTCACTTATGAAAGAATGTAACTTTCACCAAATTGTGATGTAGAGTCTTTGGCCAAGTCAAGTTGGTTCTGTAGGTCACTGTAAAATACAGAACAAGATAGTGGTCACTGATATAAGAGATGATTGGTGACTATTTTTCCTTAAAAAAATTACGATGATGATGCAATTTACTTAGACGTATAATCTTATGACGAAGTCTCGAAAAATCTTTTTGGTGCAAACCAGCCACTTCTTCTTAGTCTATCGTAATAATGATGAAGAATGATGTTAGGCTAATTTTTTAAAGAGTCGGGGCTCAAATATTAAAGTTTAATGAAGAGGAAGTTTATTGAGTAGTTAGTGGAAACTGAAAAGTTTTAAGTGACAAACCTATATATTAATTATTGACAAGATTGATCGGCCTAAAAAAAAAAGACAAGATTAACCAGCCATCACCTAGAAAACTTTGACACTTCGTTTGAAAAGGTTGAAGAGAAAAACGATTTTGGAAAGAACAAAATAAAAAATAATAGTTAATTAATCTCATTTGAGAACAACTAAGAATAAGAAAAGAATGAAAATGAGAAGTGTGGACAAGATAATAATGCACTTAACTGGTTTATTAGACAATAACGATAAGAAAATTCAACTATAGATAATACACTTCATGATTTTTTTTAATTAAACCCAAAATATTGCAAGACAAGGGAGAGTGAAAAAAAGAAATTCTCACATACATTAAAATCTTTGACACTTATGATTACTTGAAGTAAAGTTCTTGGACTAATACTAGTCACGATTGATATGCATATCTTTCACACTCTAATGAAAAAACTGTGAAATTTTACTATAGCACGCTAATGATTATTGATTTTCAATATTTGTAATGATGATGAGTCATTTCTTTTAATTCCAATATACAGGTGGGGTGACTACAATATGAAGCTCGGTTTGGTCTTTTGGTCTATTTGTCCATGGATAATGCCAAGTAAAATTATTCAATGTGAGTAATGATTGTATCGAAGTTCTACATCTCTGTTGGTTATCACCAATAAAATTATTTTGATTAAATTGAATAATGGTCATGTGCTCAAAATATGTTGGCACACCTCTCCCTTGACCTAATACTAGAGCGTCGCAGAACCTCTTTTTTTCATTGCAATAAATCATTAGAATTGCCGCCCAACAGCTATAGTTCCCCTCCCCATCTAGTTTTCTTTACCTTTTTTTTTTAGTTTAGTTTCTTCCATTAAAGATCTCTCCTCTTCTTTGTAATAATTCTAGTGTTAGATGAAGTGCTTGAAGATTTACTTTTATTCTTTTCATAATTGTAACTATGGACTTGATACTCTAGTAAGAAAACTGTTTCAAAGAGGCCATATTCTCAGAAAGGATAGAAATTATTATGTAGTTATCAGTTGCTACGATTTTTTGGTCTTATGAAGATCACTGTACTGCCATATTTGATGATTTTATTGATGATTTGGCCATTGTCAGCATTCTATTTTGTAGAAAAAATGGTGCTGTCTTTTACATGGTCTAATAATATACAAGTTTATTTGGTGTCAGATACAAGTTTATATTGTTTCTCACTCTTTTATAGTGAAATAAGAAAGTGACCTTATGATTACGATGAAGAATATGAATGGTTATAAATATTAGTTGAAACTTACTGCCCACCTTCTTCTGTATTTTTGAAGGACTTGAAATAATACAATTATTTAGAATTAATTTTTTACTGTTAGCTATATTTGGTTGTTATGTTTTTCTATTGTTTAAGTTTATATACTTAGAATAGATAAAACTAATTACTATTTTGTGAAATTCACATCCCATTTTTCATTTTCATGAATAAAATCAAGTTACTTTGACAAAAAAGAAGAAGAAAATATTATTCAACGAAATTATTCTTTCCGTTTCTCTAGGATGTTCTATTAAACAATTTATAATATTAAATTTCTGTATAAACTATTAGCTAAGTTGGTAGAACATTAAATAATCATGCCTCCGTACATAGAGTTTTTTAAACTTCTTCTATAGTTTTTATTTAATAAATTCAAAAAACTATAAAAAAATTTAAAGTTTATTAACTTTTTGAAAAGTTTAATTTTGCACACAATTCATATATAGACTTAATTATGAAAAGCAATTAGAGACGTGCAGGCAATGCACTTAGATATTATCTTCTGGAACTCTAATGCATATCATCTTATGATTATTGTTTTCCATGTGTACCTAACTTTCTCAATTGTTATTCAATATTTGCAATGATGATTAGTTGTCCATTTCTATTACGAGGTGGGGTGACTCAATAGGTCTATTTTTTTGTGAGTAATGTAAGAAAAGCAATAAGATCAATGAGAAACACAATCCCATTTCGATGTAAATTGTATTTATCTGAAATGCCCAAAAACAAAAAGATTGTGTTTATCTGAATACTACAATTGTACATTAAAATTAAGAGAAATAATATTTATTCATCATCATTTATACTTTTAATTACAATGTCTTCTCTAATATAAAAGTTATTGTAATATTTGTTAATCTATGAATGTACTATAGCACATAAAATGATAAAAAATTTCCTTCCCTTGTTTTTTATTGCTAACAATTGTTGTACAAACACCACCACATGAAATTGTGTTCCATCCACCTCCTTCTTCGACATAAAGGAAAGTTAAAATGTAATAAATACTACGAAAAATTATGAAGAAAAATATGTAAAAAGAAAGTTGATATATTACCAATTAAGAGGTTCATCCTCAAAACCAGTGAGTTATCTTTTTTAGTGTCCAGTAAACTATGTGCAATAGTGAGCAAAGAGGATTTAGAGTATTGATAACACATGATAGTTGGAAGTTTTCTTTTTGCAGAAATAAATCTATGACGCAACTTTGTGAGTGCGAGCGTTTGAATTATTTTCTCATAATACACGCTTGGAGAATTGTTTACGCTATCATATCATAATCGACCTGCAGTGTTCAAAAGAAGTCATACTTCTGGGATTGGGACAAGCCAATTCATAAGTTCTGTCAGGGTACACAAGAATGTCCCCAATTCTTAGATGCGGCTTGTAATAGTTGTGATGGTTGTCACAGCTTTTTGTTTTTAAGTAATATTTGTGAACTCAAATTCCAGAATCTGACTTTTCATCATGAGGGTCATTGAGTTCGCCCATATTCCTCCACCTGGATTAACCCAGGGTCGTGAATTCTGCTGACCAAGACCGTAGCGAACCTCCTCGAGCTTTCCTCTCTAATTCCCAAGATTTCCCGTTGATTTATCAACACCCACCTCAAACAATTGCTTCATGTGGCCGTGGAATCGCTGGTGAAGCTGAAGATGATGAAATGGATGGAACAAGATTTCAAGTGGAGGTGTTTATGCATATATTGTCAGCAATGAAGCAGGATGAACATTTTTGTCATTTGTTTGGAATCAATTCACAGATTGAAGGAACATTACAATAATTTTTATATTAGGAAAACAATGCAATTGAGTACTGAAAAGTGTATACTGAAATTTTATTTCGTTTTTATGCTGATTGTGTACTGAAAATTTATTTCAAGTTGTTACCCATACGCAAAAAAGATTGTGTCCTGAAAATTTATTTCCTTTTTTGGCTGATTGCTGATGTACTTTTGTCATTGCTATGTTTCTTCACTAATTTTCTCTTTCCTCAATTTAATATTCTATACTGTTCTTTAGTTGATTTTGGGCTTAAAACTTGTTTAAACGTTGCATTTTTCCAGTTTACTAACGCTATCTGCTCTCCTGGAGAGCTTAATCAAAGAAAAGTAAATTGGCCAAACAGCCACGAGTGTTGTGGTCTAACCAAGTTATTGATCTAGTTTACTAAGACCAGGTTTTGCACCTAGACTTCCTTAAAAAGATAGTATAAATATCCACGAGGTACCAATGTACCATATAAAGTTCCTGGTTGATATGTTTCCAAGAATTTATATGTAACAATTATGTGAAACTGATTATATTTTCTTATTTATAGTACTAACTGGTATTAGAGGAATATGATTTATATGAACTGATTTTTGTACCAAGCTTTGCATTTATATGAACTTCGTCACTTAGTTATTTGGATCAGTGACTTCTTTTTGTGAAATGTTATGTAGGGATAAGAGATTAGAGAGTGATCCTAAGAGAAGGGTTGAGAGAAATAGATCAGTTCTCAACTGCCAAAAAATCATATTCTTTTGATGAAGTTTTGTTTCTTCTTCAAAATCTGGTTTTAGTCAGAAGCTGCTTCCAAATTTATTTAATGAGTACTTTACTAGGGATTATTGGCAAGCTTATAAACATGGACTCTAAGATTCATAAGATTTGATGCTTAAATACATTTGGAAAAAAAATTTTAGAAAATTAAATATAAAACTTACTAGCTAGTACACTTCACTGCACTGACCATCAGTAGCTCAATGTCTCAATCTCTTATGGTTAAATACAAACAACAAGTAGAATTTTTATTGAAAAACTAGGGACCATATATACTAAAGGCTTACATAGCATTGTATAGTAGAGAACATGAAAAAGTAAAACAGGTTAGAGAGATTGAGAACCTTTTGCTTTGTTTAATGGTTTTTTTTCTGTGTCTTGTTGAAAAGGGAGGATATGTCGCCTTTTCTTTTACTCATTCTTTTCGCATTGAAAGGAGAATTCCCACAGTTTCTGAACTTTTCTTATGATATGAGATTATGGAAAAAAATGGACATAGAATATCTTCTTGGATCAATATAGAGGCATTTGAAGCAAACATGAAAATTCCACAAAAATTAGCAATATAGAAGTCAGAGTATTTGCAAAAGATTAATTCATACTCCTTTAAATGGATCCAACTTTTTTTTTGACGACATTCCCGAGTCCTGTTATGCTTTTCCTTTGAAATTTGATTTAAGGAATTGGAGTGTTGAAGGAGCTGTGCTAAGACAGGAAAAGTTGCTTCAAGAGTTGCATGTATCAAGTGCAAGTTATGGAAAAGAGAATTTAAAAGCAGCTTGTTCTGACCCGGAGAAAATACTGAAACTTAAAAAAGAAGCTTGATACCTCGAGGCATCTTTCAGAGCAGAGCAGTTCTCTGCAACAAGTATGCTTTCATCTTACCTAACCCTCTTTGTCAATTTCCGATAACACTATATTATGGGTATTAACCTTGTACTGTAACCATGAGTCTGGCAAGCTTGCCCATTTTCACATGTCAGTCTCTCTTGATTTCCTCCAATATTGTGGATCTTGTTCTGATGTTTCAATCTGCATATTCTTTTGGCTTTACTATTGTTTCATATCTTGGTTGTTTGTCTTTACTGCTGAGATATATATTGACTGATAAAATGGACAACACTAATATAATTGCAAAATAAATTTTAAGCTACTCTGCTTGCACCTCTTTTAAAAATATGTGCTGAATGATGAATGCAACTTGTATGCTTAAATAGTGTATGCTATTAGTAACAAGCAAGGTTTGATATTGATGAATTTGGGTGGTCAAATCACAATCCGTGGGTATCTGGCCTATTCTAATTATGCATGTAAAAATGGGAGAATAAAATGATTTCTTTTAGCTAATTAGTTGCAAATTCATATAGAGTAACATACGTTTTGAGAAGCAATAATTCCAATTAATTAGAATCCAACAGAAATTTTCTTTGTTGTGTAATGGCATTCACCTCTTAATGCTTCAATTTTGTTATTCTTTTTATTTATTTATAGAATTCATTGTCTGCAGGATAATCAGTTTAGCACAAAAACCGAATTCTTGTAGGCTGCACTTGTCTCAAAGGCAGCAGGTTGGGATATAATATAGAGTAAGTAGTTGGCAAACTATAATAAGCCAATTGGAATCATGTCTTACTTTTTGCTCTTCTCTGCTTTAGGTGCAGACTTTGGCAAAGTATCCATTTACAAGAGAATTCTAATGGGCATATTTTCAAATAACATGAATTGCAGTATTTTCCTGTGATATTGTTAACGAAAAAGAAGAGGAGCTAGTTTAATTTGGTGAAGAGGCTCTTTATATGGGACACACAAGCCAAACAAGAGAAGGTAAATAAACTCTCCGCTTTTTTCACTGATTCTTAATTGATATTTTGTTTCTTAAAGATGACAAATATTTTTTCTAGAAATAAAGGGATATTTGAAAGGTAAAGGATGAAGAGATTACCTTCAATTACTTCCCCACCACCATAAAATTTGGACTTGGAGAACCTAATGTTGGAAAACATTTGAAATCCAAATAAATAATTTGCAGAAGTATTATAATTACTGATTTGGCCATTATTTGTTCAAAGGTGGTTGTTGATTTGTTTGGTTGGTAGATTATTACAGAAATCAATAAGATGAATTATGAATATAGGCTATTGTTGGATTGAACACTTACCACTAGACGAAAAATTATAACCGGTAGTCAAGACATAATTCTTTATATTTAATTATAACAGCCCAAGTGCTATGTGTCAATTATGTCTTGGTCACTGTCTACATAATTGATATATACTATGTAGGCAAAGATATCGATTATGTGTGTATTTATTTATTATCAATACTTATGTGTCCTTTCATTATGTTGTTTCATAATGTTTGTGATAATATAAAGTTTATTCAATATTCATTATGTTTTGCTTTTCAAGATATGTTGATCTCTTGCTCAATTTTTGTTTTCAGGTTTTCTCTTGTTGACTTCACTACCACTTTGTGCAGAAGAACCTAAAGTCATTCATTTTCCCCTTGTCTTCTAAACCAGAAGTTGTAAAGGACTTTAGTTCATCAAGTTTTTTATTTTCTTGTTTTTTTATTGTACAAAAAAGTAGGCTTTGGAGCATATATACAAAAAGTACTGACATTACAATATAGGAAAGTTTGTAGTGGGAATTGTTTAGTTGTATAACTTGTTTTATAGTTCTCAAACTGTGTACTTTTACGTAATTAAATGAATTATATCTTTTGTTGGTTTGTGTGTAATGGAGTTGCCTAATATGCATGTTATGGAAGTATTGTTTGTATTGATTTGATATTTGGATAGCATAATGAATTAAATGTACTTTTTAAAATGCTGTAAATATTTGTTAAAGATTAGGTACACCGTACACATTTGTTAGAAATAGTTGACTTTTTTTTTCATATTTTGTCAGGAATTAACTACGACATATTTGATTTCCGCTATTATTTACTAAGGATTAAATACGAATTTACTAGAGATGGTCGTTTTTTCTTATATTTTGCTAGGGATTAACTATGAGTTATTTGATTCACAATATCATTGGTTAAGAATTAGTGACGTAATTTCTAGGAAGAGTTGATTTATATATTGCTAGAAATTAGCTAAGATTACCTATGAATTATTCAATTCACACAACCAATATTTCCTAAAGATTAGCTATAGATTTGTTAGGGATAGTTTATTTTTTCTTTTTCATATTTTGTTAGAGATTAACTAAGAATTAACTATGGATTATTTGATTCACACTACCATTTACTAAGGATTAGCTACGAATTTTCTATGGATGGCTGTTTTTGTTTTCATATTTTGCTAAGAATTAGTTAGAGAGTAGCTACGAATTAATGATTTGATTCACACTATCATTTGCTAAAGAAGAGAGGGATGTTGAAGGGATTTCAAAGCAAGTCTAATGAGAGTGAGAGAGATAGGTGCTTACCTAGTTTCTAAAGTGATCAGCGGTGGTGGCCGCAAAGAGAGAAGAAATATAAATAAGGGATAGAATTCCTTAGCAAAACTGTCCCTACTTACTCAATAAATTTTTTTCTTTGATTATTTCAGATTAGGGAAAGAATAATTCTCCCACTAGATTTTCTTGCTAAAAGAAGTTTCCAGTAGTGATAAAATTTAAAAAATGCATACATAAAATTTGAGATTAGACATATACTAGAACACAGACACTACAACAAAACTGCGGCATTACGACGGTTTTTTAGTAGGTTTAACGACGGTTCCGATCGTCGTTAAACCCATTAACGACGGTTCCGATCGTCGTTAAACCCATTAACGACGGTTTGTAAACCGTCGTAGAACTCTAGGTCTAACGACGGTTTTATCAACCGTGAGAATAACCGTCGCTATGTCTGCTTTAACGACGGTTATAAAAACCTTCGTTAAACTAGACATAGCGACGGTTATAAACTGCCGTTAATAATTATTTTTTATTTTTTATTTTTAATTAATAAAATTAAATATAACGACGGTTTTTCACAAAAAAACCGTCGTTATATCTTTTTTTTCAATTGTAACGACGGTTTTTAACAAAAAACCGTCGTTATTTCTATTTATTTTTTAATTTTTTATTAATAAAATTAATTAAAATTTTTATAACAATTTTATTTGTAATTTAAAATATAATATTTTATACTATTCATAAAACTACTAATGCTGTTTTGATTATTAAATTTTTATGTAAAATAAAAATTAATTTATATTTTTAATATTTTCTAAATTAATTTTTATATATTTTATTTTATTATATAATAATTAAACGTTTGAATTATTAACTAAATACTAAAGATGTATAAATTATTGAATTATAATGAATCTGTATATAAAAAAAATTTATATACAGAAAATTAATAGTAACAAAAGTGACGAAATTACATATACAAATATAATAACTAAATCAAGTTTCTGGACCCTACGGATGCTGATCACGCTGATGTCCACTACCACGATCGCTGGGGTCCTGAAAAATCAATTTTGTTTGTTAAAATTTTGAATGTTATTAAAATAAACAAAATTATACCAACAATTTTTATGTATTAAAATGTTACCCTGGGTCCGGGACTATGAAGTCCTGAAATTTCAGGTGGTAGCTGACTCTGAAATTTTTGTAGCAGGAATGTCATAGCAGCCTCCATCTGTACTTGGCGTGCTGCGAGCTCAGCATCTCGTCGCTGGAGCTCAGCGTCTCGCTCCTGCATAGCTGTCTTCAGGCGCTGCTGCTCGACGTCCCGCTCATGCATAACTGTCTTCAGGCGCTCCACCTCACTCTGTAAGTCGTGGTATGACGGCTCAGACTGTGAGTTCGACCCAGACGAACTACGGCCGAAGACTTGAGTTGGGCAAACACCCAACCCAAATCCTCGAACGCGGCCGGAGTGCTCCTTAGTGCCAAGAGCTCTCGCAAGTGAATCGGCCGTCGAGAGCTCTTGGGACGAGCTGTCCTCCTGCTGGATCGAAGCAATTTTCTCCTAACATTCAATAACAGAAAATTAATAATATTAAACATTATTAAAAATTAAATAATTATCCACTTAAGGTTGAGAAGATTTTATTACTCACCGCAACAGCCCGAGCTTCGTCGTTGATGTACGATCCGTCAGCTCTTTTATGAGCTGCCGTCCATACATCACCACGAGTCACTGGACCCTGAAGCTCAATCTCCTGAATATTAAAATGATTAATCAATCAATTTATGATTATAGTCTTATAAACATTTAAAAAAACAAAATATTTATAGATTTAAACTTACCATCTCCGCCTTTTTGCGTGCAAGGCTCTTCGATCCAGTAGTGTGTGGCATTGTCAGCTGTCTTCTGTTCCGTTTATTCTTCGCAGCCAAATCCTAATTAATCACATAGGAAAAATAATTAGTGACAATATTTAAAAGTTAAATTTTAAAAATATATATATTAACAACTTACCCTAGACTTCGCGTCTAGGCGATAGTCTACGAAAGTTGCCCACTGATCAGGTGGGATGCCTGTCGGGACTTCACTCCGCAACTGATCTCTGGTCTTCGTACCATCATACGCCAGGCGAAATATATTGTATCGTGCTGCTCTCCATTTCGCTCCTAGCGACTGCATGATCAGTTTCTTGTGTTGATCCGTCACAATAAAATGTGTCTGCAAACGAAATTAAAAAATTAGTTACACATAAATAATATATAAATTACGAATAAATATAATTAATTACAAAAGATATATGTTTTCATACCTGAATATTATTTACGAAGACATTCGTCTTCGACTGCTGAGGAATGCTCCTCCAATCCCTGTAAGAGATCGGGAATAACCGAAAGTTATCCTCGATGGTGCCGAGGAAGACACCGAGCAAACCGCCACTGTCTCCGATAGGCTGGTGGTTGTCGTTGAACTGGACAACCACCTTTGACTGCTCAGGCAGGGCCCATACGTCGTGGACAGTCAACTGTCTGGACGTCGTGTGCCCGGTCCTGTCTATCAAAATAATTAGTGACAATTATATATTATATTACTAAGAAAAAATTATTAAGCGCATAAAGTGTACATGATTACAATACTCACCAACTACATCAACTGTCCAACTCCTCCTGCGTTTGCGCTCCTGCTCACCGGGCTGATGCTCCGCCTCTACACCGCCAAAGATAGCCTCAAAATTGAACGAATAATCGTCATCCAGTGCCTGAGCGTCGGGTGGGGGCAGTGTGCAGGGGACAGCCTGCGAATCCAATGGCTGGGAGTCGCTAAGAGGGACTGATGATGCGGCAGCCTCCGACTCCATAATGGGCTCTCCGCCCTCACTGATCGCCCCACGGGGTGTGGGAGTCTGAGAACTGGACGCCTCTGCCATGTCTGATCTAGCCTTCTTCATCATCACCGCTACTGGCAAAATTAAAGTAATAAAACAATTATAAAATAAATTTTGCCTAATAAAAGTGATGAAAATAAATAAAATAGTACAGTAATTATAAGTAGTCTAAAATATATATAAATAGGCGGCAACAACAAAACTAATACCGTAACAAGCATAAATTAACTTCTTCTTCTGGAAACAATCTTTCTAAATGTTGCGTGTGTAACGGATCGCTCTCGTATATAAGATTTTCATCTTCATCGCCCATCTCGTATAAGTCACGGGGTTTTAAATGCATCACTATACTCCAGTTCTTGTCCAACTCATCTTGTACATAGTATACTTGATGAGCCTCAGATGCCTGGATGTATGGTTCGTCATCATCATTTTCACCAGTGTGAATCAACCGAGAAAAATCAACCGATGTCACCCCGAAGTCATCAATTGCAATTCCTCTCGTTGTAGTTGTGTTGGCCCACATACACTTAAATAATACGACTGTAAAATGGCCATGGTAGTTTAACTCGACAATGTCCAATAGTTTTCCATAATACGGGACGCCACCAAATTGCATATTCGTATCACTAGTACTTGCATAACTCCTCGTCCCGAAAGTACCGTAAACTCCACTATTTTGAGATGTCATCCCTTGGTCTCGCTCTAAAGTTCGAAATTTGAATCCATTGACATTGTAAGCACTGTATCGACGTGCTCTATCTAGTGGACCAAGTGCGAGATATTTTAAATCAGCACACTGCGATCCATCGGCATCATTTGCGATCTGGAAAACGAATACAGGATGAGTTGTACTCATATTTAACATATGAATTAAATGTGACCATGTTGAAATACTTACACGACGCGAAAACCAAGAGACAAATTCTCTGTGGACTTTTTTGTCTATCTCGGTAGATGATCGCGTCCGACTTCTTAAACTATGCCGTACATAGTCTCTAAATTCCCTGTTGAGAAAACATTGTCTAAACACTTAATGCTACACAGGAAGAAAAATTGTATAATCATGTAGCTAAGTGTGAGTTAATTTACTGTAAGTAAGGATCAACTTCTTTGCAGTTTGTTAAGACATGCCGATGAGCCTGCAATTTTTCCCGGGGAGAAATGGTGAAATAATCAAATCCACCAACTGGTCTTCCTATTGGTGGGAAAAAACTCCTGTCAGACGTCCCAACATCGGGTCGATCATCCACACGAGGAGGACGATTGAAGACAGTGTCAACACCATCTATGTATCTGGAACAGAATAACAAAACTTCTCCTGCAATATACGACTCTGCTATTGAGCCTTCTGGCCTTGCTCTATTCCGCACGAAAGATTTAAGTTTACCCAAGTATCTAGAGAACATAGATTAAATGAATAAAATTGGATTAACAATAATGCAAGAAATTGGACAGACTGTGTTTTTAATGTTTTACCTTTCGACGGGATACATCCAACGATATTGGACTGGTCCTCCTAACTTCGCTTCCATGACCAAATGTACAGTCAAGTGCACCATGACTGTAAAGAAAGACGGCGGAAATAACATTTCAAGATGGCACAGCGTCATAATGATTTGATTTTGAAGTTGATCAAGTTCATTAACATTCAAAAATCTGGAGCACAGTTGCCAGAAGAATGAACAAAACTCGATCAGAACTGCAGATACCGGCTTCGGCAGTGTCTTTCTTATGGCTAATGGTAACACTTGTTCCATAAGGATATGACAGTCGTGACTGTTTAGTCCTCCGATCTTACGTTGTCTTACATCAATACATCTGGAGATATTACTGCAATAACCGTCAGGCACAGATACATTCTTAAGTGTTTTCAGAAATACTTCCTTGCCTGCATTTGTCAACGTGAACAAAGCAGGTGGATATTTACCGCCATCATCAGGCCACAGCTCAGGCCTCACACCAAACTCCTTTAAGTCTTTCCGCGCGTTTACGTGATCCTTTGAACGGCCGGAATCATTAAGTAAAGTGTAAATGATGTTATCGCAGACATTTTTCTCAATATGCATTACGTCAAGATTATGACGCAACATATTATTTATCTAATACGGAAGTTTGAAAAATATACTTTTCTTACGCCATTGTTGAGTTCCAGCATCAACCGAACCCTGACCTCGAGAACGCCGTTGTTGAGTCCCAACATCAGTTTCCACATTTTTTCCAAAGACAACTTCAATATCATTGACTTGTCGAAAAATGTCTACACCACTCAGTTGCGGAGGAGGGTTTCTTCTTTCCTCTTTTCCGTCAAACCTATTGCGGGCCAGCCTGAATTTGTGACCCGAAGATAAGAAGCGGCGATGTCCCGTAAAACACCACTTCCGACTGTGAGGGAGACGGACTGGAGTAGAGTCAAGGTTACAGTAGGGATAGGCTAATCCAGTATGAGTATTCCAGCCTGATAAATATCCAAGGCCAGGAAAATCACTGATTGTCCACAAAAGAGCTGCATGCATATTGAACATTTCTTTGCCAAATGCATCGTATGTCTTAACACCTTCAACCCACAACTCCTTCAGCTCTTCAATTAGTGGCTGTAAAAACACATCTATATCATTCCCCGGTGCTTTTTTCCCTGGAATTATCATTGACAACATGAATGAACTTTGTTTCATAGACATCCAAGGAGGAAGATTGTACGGAATCAGCAGAACTGGCCATATACTGTAACTTGTAGATAGGTTTCCAAATGGATTGAAACCATCTGTTGCAAGGCCCAAACGAACATTTCTCGGATCTGATGCAAATTGAGGATTCAGAAGATCAAATCTCTTCCATGCCTCAGAATTCTTTGGATGCCTCATGATGCCGTCAGAAATTTTGGCTTCAGAATGCCATCTCATTAATTCAGCAGTTTTAGAAGACATGAACAACCTCTACAATCTTGGCTTAACTGGAAAGTATCTAAGAATTTTATTAGGCACCTTTTTTCGCTTCTCCCCCTTTTGTTTCGGTTTCCACCTTGGTGCTGAGCACTTACGAAAAGTTTCTCTACTTTCATGCTCACCCCAGTATAACATACAATCATTCTGACATACGTGAATTTTTTTGTAGTTCAACCCCAACTTATTAATGATTTTTTTAGCCTCGTAAAATGAAGGCGGAATCTTGGCATCTGGGAATACATCGACAAGCAACTCAAGTACCATCGACATTGCTTTGTCGCTTAAGCCGCACAAACACTTGATGTGATACAACTTCACCAAGAAAGACAGTTTTGAATACTTTTCACACCCTTCATAGAGCGGTTGTTCACCATCTTTCAGTAACTCATAAAAATATTTGACACTATCATCCATCCTTTCTACTGACTGCGGATCTGGCATATCCACAGAAGCGATGCTCTCATTTTCGGAGTGAATCTCGAATGCATCACGGACTATGTTCTGGACAGGGTCATCTCGAACTATGGGTTTTGAGACCTCAATTGGCATTATAGCATGTCCTACAGCAGGTTCTTCTGTAATCATTTCTCCGTGCAAACTCCAAAAAGTGTATCCCTCCGGAAATGGTTTGACGATCAAATGTTGGCGCACGACCTCGATGAGTTGCCATTTTTTGAATCTACACTTTGGGCATGGGCATATTATTCTACCTTCAACTCCAGAGTTAGCATTTGCGAATTCCAAAAATCCGTCTAAACCATTTAGGTACTCTATTGAATGTCGAGGTTTATTGATCCAAGATTTATCCATTTCTGAAATATTTATGAATTTAGATATCAATTAACTTAAATAACTCTTAATCTGAACTAAAAGAAAACATGACTATTTTACATGAGAAGGGATTTGCAATTGATTGTGCATAAAACACAACACATTTTGAAGAGGTGTAAAATGTTTTACATGTAAAACATTTTTGACAAATTTTATGATAATAGACATTTAATGAAGCACTAAATAAAAAATCTTCGTTATTGTCATTAATTAAAAGGATGAGTTTCATGATCAAATCTCTACGAATCTAAATTTTTTGGAAAAGACAGCCACTAGCAGAAAAAAAATTGAATTATGATTTTACATCTGCCGTTACAATTTTAATTATAGTATTTACATGGTAAAATTTCTAACGAACTCTTATAGGGAATTGAAATTTCCAATTCCCTATCTGAAAAAGTAAAATCAGTGGCCCATACAAGTGCCATATATTGAAGAATAATTCTACTTAATTACATTTAAGATCTTGTTTGTTCCTTAATAGAGAATCTAGTGTAATTAATTAAAATAATGAGTTTCATGATCGAATTTCTACGAATGTAAATTTTTTGGAAAGGAAAAACCACTAGCAGCAAAAAATTAAAATATTATTTTACAGCTGCCGCAAAGATTTCAATTATAGTATTTACATGGTAAAAATTCTAACGAATTCAGATAAGGAATTGAAATTTCAATTCCCTATTTAAAAAAATAAAATCTGTGGCCCATATAAGGGCCATATATTCAAGAATAATTCTACTCAATTACATATAAAATCTTGTTAGTTCTTTAATAGAGAATCTAGTGTAACAATAAAGTGCATTCAAAATTATTACACTACTAGCATACATATTAAAATTATGTTATTATAAATTTATTTCCCTTTTTTAAAAATTATGTGTTTTTTTAAATGAGTTTTATTTTTTTAAAACTAATTCATAATACTAATTTTGTCTATTTATTAACATTTATTATTTTATCTCATCACCTGAATAAATATTTTAATATTTTATTAACAACTGTAATATAATTTGACTATTATTAATTTATAAATATTAATTAAATACGTTTATCAATATAATAACTACTTTTAATTTATGTTATTATTAATTCATTAAAAATTATTACACTACTAGCATACATATTAAAATTATGTTATTGTAAATTTGTTTTCATGTTTTAAAAATTATGTGTATTTTTAAATGAGTTTTATTTTTTTAAAACTAATTCCTAATACTAATTTTGTCTATTTATTAATATTTATTATTTTATCTCATCACCTGAATAAATATTTTACTATTTTATTAACAACTGTAATATAATTTGACTATTATTAATTGATGTATATTATTTAAATACGTTTATCAATATAATAACTACTTTCAATTTATTTACATTAATTTTAATAATATTTGAAAAACAGTAAATAACTTGTATTTAAAACAAAATTCACTATCATTTTATACTAAATTAATAATATTATATATATTTCTTAAACTTTTATTAAAATATACGTATATTTTTAAATTAGTGTCACAATTTTTAAAAAATTGTTTTCAATACTTACTCTATTTATTTATTAAAATTAATTATTTTATCTAATCAATTACACACTTCAATTTATCTACTAATTTTATGTTATTATATAAATGTATTTCTCCTTACATGTTTTCAACGAACAAGCTATATATTATAATATTAAACATAATAAATATCACAAAAATAACACAAATTTTAAAATTGATTCATACAATAATGTACATCACAATGACAAATATATTTATAACAAAAGTAGTAAGTAAATAAAATATCTAATATTATCTCAATCTAACATATAATAATTTGAAATAAATTCATTCAAAATCTAATTAATTAAATTACATACATTCAAAATGATTCCAAATAAATAACGCATAAAAATCAAAATTAAAGTGTCGTCCTAACGTCACAATATCTTCACAAAATAAAATAAAAAATAATATAAGAAAATATTTTGAACATACAATATAAAAAAAAATTAATCAAATACAATTAAAAAATTAAATGACATACCTTGAGAGTAAATAAAACACGTCGGAGAGAACACCACAGTAAAAAAACTTGAAAAGCACAACAAATAATTTCAGAGAGTATATTATGAACAAACTCCTATCAAGAAACTGTTGTAAGAAAAATAAAGGGGACCTTCCAATTTATAGACGAACGCGCGGTTTAACGACGGTTATTAACCGTCGTTAAACCGACCAAAAACCGTCGCTAAATGGGTTTAGCGACGGTTTCTAAAAAGAACCGTCGTAACGTTTAACTTTAACGACGATTTTTCCTAAAACCGTCGTTAAACTACACGAACATCCAGTAACGGTCCGAATTCTGAACGTTATAACTTCATGACGGTTTTAATTAAACCGTCGTGAAATAACGACGGTTGTTACGAGAACCGTCGTTAAATCACGACGGTTTTATGTCTAACCATCGTCATTTTACGACAGTTTTATAAAAACCGTCGTAATGTCCGTCAAATATTTCCCTTCGGCGCAGATGACCACGGTTGGATCTTAACCGTCCGTATTTCACGATGGTTTTTTGGAAAACCGTCGTTAGGTGTCGAACTTTAACGACGGTTCATAAACCGTCGTTAAACTTGGCTTTAGAGACGGGTTTTTATGACCGTCGTTAAACACCCGTCGTCATTCCCCGTTTTTCTTGTAGTGAGATAACTATGATGGACCCAATAGTTCTACCAATTGAGGAATGGAAATCTCATGTCGAATTCTTCAAAGCCACAGATGGAAAAATCTTGAATACCAAGTTTATCATTAAAAATAAGGTTGGTATAAAAAAATTTCCTAATTGCATCATATGGACAAGAATATTAGGAACTAATCTTCTTGATAGAGACATTATGACTTTCTTGATTGGATCATATGGACAAGAATATTAGGGACTGATCTTCCTGGTAGAAACATTGTGATTGGCATGGATATATATTGCCAAGCAAAGAATTTATAGATTTTACCCAATGGCCTTAGATACAAACAACAATTTAACCCATATACTTTAGTTTATAGAATGTTTGCATTACAAGATACCCTAGAAGCATATGGTGATATAAAGTCAAAATCACTAGAAGTTTGTACAGATAGCCATGTTGAATTCAAGCATCCTTGTACCTTATGAAAAATTGAACAATTCTTTGTTTAGCTCCCATTCAGACTCAATGAAGATATCAACTCTACAAAGGGTACTCATCTAGGAATGACACCTACAGATTTGCAATTGGCCAAAGAAGAAAGCTCTCAACTTTTACAACAAAGACTTGTTGAACCCATAAAATCAGAATAGGCATGTTAGGTATTCTTGTCGAAAAAAGATATGAAAAAACTCGCAGACCTATGGACAGTTCTTCCATATAGTCTTAAAATAGCTCCATTATTGTTTCAAAAGTCCATGATCAAAATATTTGAGCCCATACTCCATAGTACATTGGTCTACATTGATAATATTCTTTTATTCTCAAAAGATGAACGGGCCCATCGGGTTCTCTTAGCCTAATTTCTAGAGCTCACCAAAAAATATGGTGTTATAGTTTCTAAAAAGAAAAGCCAATTGGCTTAAACCCAAATTGATTTTTTTGGGAATGTATTTTTCCTAAGAAAATTATCATCCAAGATTTCATATTGCGTAGAAGTCATTCACTTTTACTGAAGAAAACTTAACCAAGAAGGAGATTCAACAATTTTTAGGCATTATAAATTATCTTAGAGATTTTATTCCACATGTCTCAAGACATACGAGCCAATTGTTCAAACTCTTGAAAAATAATCCTCCACTTTGGGGACATAAGCAAACAAAAGTAGTACAAGTTTTAAAAAAGGTAGTGCATAATCCGTCACCTCTCAAGATTCCTACCACTAGAAAAAGAATCTTGCAAACTGGTGCAAGTTATTATTATTGGGGAGTAGTATTGATTGAAGAGATTTATGGGAAAAAGCATTACTGTGGAAATGTAAATGGATAATTCAAAGAATTAGAAAAGCATTATCACACTATCTACAAGGAGATTCTTGCAAAAAAAATACGGAATTCAGAAATTTGATTTTTATCTCAGAGGACATCATTTTATAGTTCAAATGGACAACTCATCAATTTCAAAGGTCCTAGAATTTAAAAATAAGACTCTTTTAGAACCTCAATTGCTTTGATTGAAAGAGTAGTTTTCCAAATATAACTTCACCCTCTAGCATATAAAAGAAGATCACAACCTCATTCCAGACTTACTCTTAAGACGAGAGTCCATCCAAGTCATCACATCAACTTTAGTCTTTTCTTTAATCATGGCTTATACCTTTCACTTATCTCTGCAGGCCGAAAACCAAAAATGTTTTCCTTTAGGTTTGTAAATTCCACCTACAACAACCTTTATTAAAGCCTTTGCTAAAGATAATCTCTTTCATTATCTCCACAAAGTTCTCATCAAGAAGGGACTTCACCCACACAAATCTGTGTTTCATCTTGACTACCCATTTCTCATCATTTGGGATATAAGTCCTCAACGACCTTTCTTTGAAGAAGAATTATGGTATATTTTGTTTGTCACAGTTCTTTATCCCGTATCCATTGAATTTTCAATCATGTCCATGTATCATTACCTCCACAATCCTAAAAATGAAAATACACTCTTATGGACATTCCTTGAATGGTTTTTTCCATCAATGTGGTAGAGAAGGGAACTCCAGAGAACCATTACTAACTATAATATTTGGAAACAATCCATCAAAGAATTATCAAAATTCTCATATATTTTCATTCTTCATAAACCCTATTTTGAAAGCCCAGATAAATATTTGGAGTCACAAAATAAAGCTTACCAATTGAAAACATTTCTTGATTATACAAAAAATAAAGATCAAATCAAGTTTTCTCTAAAAAATTATTCTGTGTGAAATTAACCACTTTACTGAGCCTCCAAAGTCCATTTCCTATACCTCCAAACAAGAAGAATTCCTCCTTGGAGATCAAGAAAAATGGGAAGCATTACCATATAATTATTATGAAGATTATTATGGTGTTAGTTATTCTAATTTTATGGCAAGACTTCTAGCCTTATTTTTAGAAAAAAGGGAAAACTTCAGCTACATAATCCTCTAATCCAGAAGCTCAAGACATCTTTATGGATTCCCAATATCCAAATGAGGTAGATAGGTCTGCCATAGGCTGGTGGCACAATTTTAATAAAAGTGTTAGTTCTAGTGATTCAGACTATAGAAATTTGAACTTATCTCCTAGCCAAAACTTAAGATAAAGCCTTCACTTATCTTGCCTTCTCACACATACCTCACATTTTTTATATGTCATATGAGGTGTCCCTAGTCATTTGTCTTTTATGTAAACTTTATCCACGCTTATGATGAGTCATGTACTTTAAATTGGTGAATCATGTCCTGAATGTACTTTTGTCATTATTAAAAGTAAGGTGAGTCAATCTACTTGATGTATAAGTCATCATCCATAATTATTAGGGCAAGTTTGTCTTATTGTGTCCTTCTGTGGCTATATATACAGCCAACCACTAGTGTTGTAACCAAATTGGAAAAAAAGTTGAGTTTTGTGAATAAAAGTTCTTGTGTTTCACATATATTCTCTTTCTAAACCTTCTCTCTTCTTGAAAGCCAAAGTTCTATAGTATTTACTTGATAATCTCAGTTGAGATAAAGATATGAGTATGCTTTGCACTTGCCTCTTGAAGAGGATCCTGTGTTTTAAAAAATATCAACTCTCTCTAGAGATTAGTTTAGAGATCATATTCTTTATGAAATGATAAAACATTTATGAGGTATTTGGCCTTGAGCTAAGGTCACTTGAGTTAAGGCATTGATAGTGCTTGGCAATGAAGTAAGTGTTTTTTCATAAGATACTGATCTTGATCCTCGGCCCACTGATATAGAGTATGATTGTATATGGGTCATATAAGTCATAATACCCCTTGTGGTACCAGAGCCTTCATTTTGGCTTTGGTATGGCTTTAAGTAGAAAAGAAATATTAGAAAACTATAGCGAGTAAGGAGAAATCTTAACTACAAATGAATTCTTAACTTCTGACATCACCCTTGTTTGCCTTTTCTCTTCACTTTCTCTAGCTAAATCCTTATCTTTGTCTATTCCAAAATCTTGCACCCATGTTATTTCCTCCAAAATAGAAAATCTTATAGAATATTCTTATGTTCTAGAAGATGCAAAAGTTCAAGGAACCCAAGCCCATGTACTTAGTCCATATAATGTTTTTTCTAGACCAAGAAGCATTAGGAATCTGATCCACTTAAACAAGCCTTCTTATGTTAAGGAATATATCCATGGCTCTAGGATGAATCAATGCTCACTCCTAGCTTCTTTAGCTGAACAATATGTCACTCTTAAGATTCCTAAGGATTTTATTATCCGATGGAAAACTAAAGGATACATCCATTAGCATCTAAGAATAGTTAGGCTGATATTGAATCTTCATGGTAGACAAGGTTTACCAGTCATAACACGACTCGCTCTTTTCGATACAAGTCATGTCACTTATAAGTATGCTATCATTGGTACAATTCTTACAACTTTCCATGCTAGAAGTATAGTACTGACATTTTGTCCCAATTATAATGTTAGTTTCAATGATAACACACTTTCAGATCGTTTCAAAGTTCAGATTCAGATCATAGGAGCACTATAAGTTAATGATGCACTTTCAACTACTTTAAATCGCCAGATAATCTATCGTGTTCAAAATCATTCACTGAATCTCCCTACAGGTTATTCTTCATATGCTCATCAGAATATGGAGATTTCGATGATAGTGCAAATTCATAGACATATATCTACAAAAGAGCTACTATAGCTTATACCACTCGAATGAATGACAAGTTATGAGAAATTTCATCAAGAAACTAAGCCTATTCAAAACTTCTCAAATCCCATTTTCTAGAAAATGCCTGACGGCATGGTCAAAGCAACCTTTAAAATTCATAAAGAAAATAACATCGGCTCTCATAGTTTCATATTCCAAAGTGACATTATCATTTCCATTTCTTTAGCCGAAGATTATGGTTTATGCCTTTTACCCAAATGGATCTGTTATCTATACAGATAAAATCAATGGTCACTTTATTTGGGATGTAGGCTTAAATATGTGTAATTCTGAATGTGAATGCAAATACTTCACCTAGTATGAAGAGATGTACGAGGAATCACAATAAGAATAGTGGGAAGAACAACAAAAGAAATAAAGAAGAAGATCTTGTAGACCTCATCCACCTCCTCGAATAAGATCTAACCCATAAAATAGTTTGTATACTAGAATACACAAAAAATATGAACCTCTACTTTTTGATGAGCTAGCATTGGAAAAGCTCAAGGAAGAGGGTTTTCTTTTAGATTCAGATGAGGATGAGACACCAGATGAGTAATTAGAATCTTTCATTTCATCATCCAATTCATCTCCATGCATGATGTTCACATTAACATCCCCTTCTTATAATAAACATTTTTCATCTTTGGAAAAACAGATAGATCTTACTCTCAAGGTCTAGTCCATATGCCCAACTTTTAAAGGTATTACTAAGAGGTACCTTAGAATTAGTCTCACCAACAGAAAAAATTCTCAATTGGCACACTGATAATGTCAGAGCTCAAAATCATTATTTGCAGAAGACATTCGAAAATTGACAAAGTATGACTTACACTACTAAATCTAACTCAAAGATCGACTCTTTAACATATCAAGTTCAGACTTTGTATCAAAATCTACAGACCTAAGTATAACATACATATGATGAGTTGAGATATCTTCTTTAACAAAGAAATTTTGGCCCTATCTTTTCTCAAAAGGAAGTAGAAATAAATGCTTTCAAAGCTCAACTCAAATAGATTGAGGATGACGTGACCAAAAAAGGCCAGACACAATCACTATCTAAAGCTCCTTATCCTTTTCAAGCATATGTTCCACCATATCCATCAATCTATGTTTATTCTCAGTTTAATTATTCCAAATGTTTTAAAATGACCCACGAACTTTGACTGTCTTTTAGAATAACTCGTCAACCTAAACTAAAGACAATACCCAATATCCACATAAAGTATCACTTCATCTTCTGAATCAAAATCTGATGCATCCTTTGTAAGGGACACTGAGAAAAATAAAGGTAAAGAGTTTGCTTATCCTCTGTAACGTATGATTTCTACGGCTGATCATATCCAAAATTTTGAAAATGAGCAATTTAATGAGTCTCAATATGAATATGATTCTGCAGATGAAGAAGTTATAGACGTCACAACTATGTTAATGGCTAGCTAAACTAATCCACATGAACCTCTAAACATGAATGAAGATGATCATGAAATTGATCCTCTTATCATAAAAGATCTTCCTCCATAAGTCACCAATGCAAATCAATTCAGCAAACCAACTTCTGGTTCTTTGTTTACTCTTGATGATGTTCCTCCAACTAAATGGTGAAAAAGAATCCAAAAATGCGGTTCATGGATAGATTTGCAAACGACGAGAAATGACAAGACCTGGTACAAATCTCATATTTATTCTCACTGAATTTACTTCAAGAATGATTGGCACTATGAGAGAATGGTTCCAAAGTCTTAGTCCCTATAGAAAAATTCTATTCACTCAAGCTCCGACATCAAGTAAAGTTCTTGGCGCTATCCTCCAAGAATTTATTGGAGACTAGAATCTCATTGACAAGCAAACCATACAAGAATATTTTGAAATGAAGTGTTGTTCGTTGAAGAAAAAGCATATTGAATTCCACTATTAGGGCATGTAAAAAAGATACTACATGCTTAATGGATTCAATGATCTTAATCTCAGACACAATTATATAGCCTTCTTGGCTCAAGAATTATAGCATGAATTATAACGCTCACTTCTTGCTCTAGAAAAAAGAAATGGTAGCAATTACTCTTAGATAAATTCACTTGATGACTCTTACAGCTCATGATAAGCTTTGTGAACAACAAAAGATTTTTGTCAATGAGCTTGATGATTGTAACAAGTTCAAAAAGATATGCTAAAAACTACATTTGCAGATTAAATGCAAAGATACATGTAGTTGCTTAAGTAAAAGAAGAGTTCGTAATTCTCCTTTTCAAAAGAATTTCCCAAAAGAAAAAAGAAACAATTTTTTTTTTCAAATTCTTCATAAAGAAATCAAAAAGAGTACAACAAAATCCAACAGGTGTTGTATTTGCAAAAAAGAAGGACATTATACAAATAATTGCCCCAATATTTCTACCAAGGTAGTAAAAATACTTCAACATGTTCATGCCATACTTCTATATGAGAATGCAGATATAGAATCACTTTTTTCAAAACAAAATGAGTTAAATGATGAAACCGCATTTGCTCTTTCTGACATTTCCAAAATAGATTCATCAGAATACAATTCAAAATGTTTAGAATATAAAGAAATTATATATTATTTTTCAATCTTCTCAACACAAGAATGCTTCAAGTTTGTTTTAGTCTCAAAACTCACTTTTTTCATGCTATATTAATTAAGACATTTAGCTTTTACTTTTATTTTTTTAATATTTATTTGTAAAATTGATATATCAAAAGAGCAGTTTGAATTTTAAAATTTATTATTATTATTATTATTATTTGCCAAAAGTGTAATGTTATTTCTTGGAATTGAGCATAATGTTAACCTCTGTTTTGAACCAATTATTTTAATGTGTGATCTGTTGACTGCCTAAAAATATTCATTTGATCCGCCTAAATTGAAAAAACAAAAAACCAACCAGAAACCCATAGTAATATTGCCATGCTTTTAAGTGCTTAGATTTTTTTTTTAATTCTTGGATCCTATTAGAATTTGAAGTCAGATCCTCAACTCTGAAAATAACTCTAGTATCACTAACTCAATTTGCTCATTTGTAAGTGCTTCAAAATTTTATGACTCATTTCATTCATTCATGATTTTCTCTTGGATTTTTTAGTTAAAATTTTCTGAAGTAGGTCAGTTTTTTAAATTTATTTGACATGTAAATATATTGAATTTTAAAAATATTTTTATTGTATTAAATTAGATCTAATAATTAATAAATATTATAATTAGAAAATTTTTAATTGTACTAGCCCAGGAGCAAAGTCATCAATAGAAGCTATCCTAATAGTGGATGTAAACTGTATTGGCCGAATCACTTTAAATTTCGGTGTTTTTGGGTTCTTGCTTCTAGTTTCTGGTTTGCTGAATGTGTGCGCTTGAGTTTGTTTCTTCTATTCGTGGCTGACTAAATTGTTTCTAGTTAGAGTTAATTAGTTCTTGATTGCATTTTGTAACAAAAATTCCTAGAATTATTGAGCATATCACGGCCAGAATCAACTTCGGCGTTGTCTTTGGTGCTATCTTTTCTGCTGCTCGGTTGATGTTGCACTATCGTCCATGGACAAAAATATCCCCTCTGATGCAATTGTCTCTTTGCATCTCTCTGATGACTCCCCTTCTACTCACATAGGCTTCCTCCCTAAGACCCCACCATTGTTAGAAGATTCACTCCTAGATTCAGAAGGGCAATGCATTTTGTCATGCTTATAACTCCCACACTCGAAGCATAACAGATCAATGTGATGTAGAATAGAAGGGAAACAACCAAAAAACTCTCTGACATAACTAAATAATATGAATATTTATTTGTCAATAATAATGGGTTAACAATTTTATTTTCCTAAAGCCACATATATAAGTGACTGAAGTAAGAAATCTTAATCTTAATGAACTATTGAAATTTAAATCTTAATCATGATAAAATAAAACTAAGGACTAACAATTTCTTAAACTCAAAAACTGAAATGATAACTACTAACTAATCTTAAAATTATTTCAATATAATTAATTAAAATATCATAAATCTCAATGATAATTATACCAATATTAAATAATAAAATAAGATACAATTCTATCCTTTTGTATTGCATCATTCTCCTTTTGTTGGAAAAAAAATTGTCCTCGAGTTTTGTAATAAGGAAGCCATAGAAAAATGCAAACAATGGTTTGTGGTAATAGTAGTGGCAGTGGTATGAGTAGCAGTTGCAATACTTTTGGATTAATATACTTTTTTAGAGATAAAAAATTTAATAATTTCAACATTGTTATGAAATAACTTAAAAGTAAAAAAAGAAGTAAGAGAGAAACAAGCGAGTAAATCGTTGATTTTATTCATGTATGAGGGGGTATTTATACAAGTAGGTGGGAGAGTCATAGTAGTTATATACAACCATAAGATAACTCTCTAGTGATACAATTATCTTCTAGATAATTACTGGAGATAATATCTTATTAGATAGGATAACTGAAAGATCGGGATGATGAATATCCATACAAGATATTTATAACACTCACTCTTGAATGTCCAACTCTTAGGATTGTGCCTCGTTAAAACCTTTATTAGAAAAAAACCTATGGGACAAAAACTCAGTGAAAAACAGAGTACATCATTCTTTCCTTTAAAATGCTATCAAATAAGTATATATATGACAACATCATTTGAAATTCTTAAGTCTTTAAATTCCAATATTTATACACCAGCTTCTCGAATGTTGTAGTAGGAAGTGTCTTGGTAAACAAATATATCAAATTATTGTTTGAACAAATTTGTTGAATATTCACATATCGTGTAGGAGAAGAACTATATTTTTCTAATAAATTAACAGCAAATGATATATCGGGTCGAGTATGGCTAACAACATACATCAATGCCCCAATTGCACTTAGATATGGTACTTCAAGACTAGGTAGTTCTTCATCATTTTTACAAGGTCTGAAAGGATCTTTGTTCACATCTAATGACCTCACAATCATTAGAGTACATAATGGATGTGATTTATCTATATAGAATCATTTTAACACCTTTGTCACATAATTTTTTTGATACACAAAGATGCTATTATTTAAATATTCAATTTGTAATCCAAGGAAAAATTTTGTTTTTCCAAGATCCTTTATTTCAAATTATTTCTTTAAGCAATTAACAGCTTTTTGGAACTCTTTGGAAGTTCTAATAATATTCAAATCATTAACATAAACAGGAATTATGACAAACTCACTTCTAAATATTTTTATAAAGATATATGGACAAATTGAGTCATTTATATACCTTTCTTGCAATGAGTATTCACTAAGGTGATTATACTATATATGCCTATATTTTTTTAAACTATAAAGTGATTTATTCAATTTGATTGAGTAGTCTATTTGAGAACTTGAATTGTGTGTTTTAGGCAATTTAAATCCTTTAGGGAGTTTCATATATATGTCATTATCAAATTATCTATATGAATAAGCTGTAACAACATCCATAAGATGCAAATCGAGTTTTTCACGTACTGTCAAACTATTTTAAATATCAAAAAAAGTTGCATCCATTACAAGTGAGTATATTTCTTTAAAATAAATTTTTAGGTATTTACGAAAAACCTTGGGCAATAAGTCTTACCTTATATCTCACAATTTTACTATTTTCATTTCATTTTCGTACAAAGACACATTTGTATCAAACTAGTTTTACATCTTCAAGTGTATGGACTACAAGTCCAAATTTTTTTCACTTTTCAAGTGATTTTAACTCTGCTTCAATTACGTCTTTCTATTTTGACCAATCATTTCTTTGCCTGCATTCCTGAACAAACTTTGGTTCATGATCATCATTTTCATTTAAAACATCGCACGCTATATTATATGCAAAATTATTGTCAACGTTGACCTTTTGTCGGTTCCATCGTATTCTATTCATAACATGATTAATTGAAATCTTTTCATTTTCACAAATTTCAGGTATCTGAGTTTCTTCTAAAACAAAAACATTAATTATATCTTGAGATTCTTCTGAAGTTGCTAAATTTGTTATGCCCCTACTTTTAAAGGCACATGAAACACATACTTTATGAACAGATCTTTACTATAATAGGTATAATACAAGTGTTCATTATGGAAACAGATACATATAGGTTCTTTCATGTAAATACAATATACAAACCAAGTTTATAAGTATCAGAGTAACAACAGAAGCAAAGATCCTACTTGTGGCGTTTAGAGCATACTCTAAAGTACAAGTACAATATAAATCAAAATCTACGAGCTCTGGAAACAAAAGAGGCTCACCAGAGAATATGTCGCCTAGCTGATCACCTATCTGAAGGAAAATGACCAAATTATGTATTCTTATATGAAAAATGTGAAAATATCAGCAGATGATACCTCCTATGACCTTTTAGGTCAACAAATGGATTTACTCATATTTTAAAATTTGTCAGATAGAAAATACAGTTCGGAAGTACATCCATATAGAACCCGCATTTCAAATATTCTAAAAAATAAAGTATATTCGGATATCCAAAACCATATACTGTACTGTATGATCATTAAACAAATGTTGTTATGCATCAAAATATTTCACATGAAAATATTAGAAGGATCCCATATCAAAATCACCATATCAGAGTTCAAGCTCTTTTATACTTTGGTGGTATAGGATTTGTCTAAACTCAGCATCTCAACTAAGGTTTACCCTACCACCATTCAAGAGGACATGCGAAGAGACTCTAATATGGGCATTTCTCAAGCATATAGCAAGAGATGGAAAATCACATATCATATAGTTGGCATCTCACCCAGATAGGAGGCATCCCGCTCTCCTTCACATATCATATCCCATGTGTTGGCTGTCACACAAGGCTAGGACCACCCTTGCCAATTAAGGTGTCAAGGTGCATCAGGGCTAACATCACCTGTTATTAGTAACCAATGTTTTCAATAGGATTCCTCCACAGAAATTATATTTACACATATGTCATATTGTTCAAAACAGAGGTTTCAGTATAATACATAATTTTCAGTCTCAATATAATTCCTCTGTTAGAAATATCCCAATCAGAGTTATTACATATACATGCCATTTTCCAAGGCAATCTTATAGATTTACATATCAATGCCATGTGCACAATATGTAAGATCCGGTTTACTTTTATTTTTATTTTATTATTTTATTATTATTATTTTACATTTTGCATGTTAAATACGCTATATGTATAAACACAATATATATGTATATATGTATAGTACAAATCTCACACAAGTAATAATTATAGAATACAACATTTCAATACATAAATAACAGTCCCTATACAACACTCCACCCTTGAAACACAAAGGGTGAGAAGGTAGTGCTGGCATCAAGATCTCCATCAGTAACACCATTTTCTGTTGCATCTCATTTATTTTTATCTAAAAATAACACCACAATAATAGTGAGAACAAAGGTTCCCAGTATACTTAACATAAATAAAATATAATGAGAAAATAGAAGTTATGTTTAGCTGTATAAGCTACAGAAAATATTAAGATTTGGAGATAAAATCATCACTTCAGTTGATGCATAATTAACATACTATATATGCACTGAAAATCCACTCTTTTTTTAATGTTTGGACATATCACAGCTCTCAATATACTCAATTCACTTATTTACTATACGCATAGTGATCGATCGACTATAGTTACAATAAGTGATCAAGGAATCTGAGTTCATCACCCATCTGACTCCTCACATTACCTCTATCATTCGGTTGGAGTGACCATCCCTTGGCCCACTCAGGCTAATAAGGTGTCCCTTACTCGGTATCATTTCAAACCATACAACCCGTCGATATTCATCCATACATATAAATGTATATATATAAATGCATATTCATAAAATGTAATATATAATTATCAAGCAACTCGCCATGAGCTTTACGCTTACCATTCAACTACATTCATAATATGATATGTATCATTTTTATACTCAATGATTATGATTTATTTTGAATCAAATAAAGAAAATGGTAATTTGTGATACCAAAATCATCATTTTAAAAGTATTTTTCTTGGATATATGTTTTCTAAAAATCTTTTAACAAACAAGATTATTTTTAGGTAGAAAACAATGAAGTGGCCTGGCCATGTTTCAAGACACGACCATGCTTGAAAAATACTTCAAACATGCTCAATAGCCTCGAACACAGTCTACCCATACTGAAGCAACTCAGAACACGGCCTGTTTGTATTTTGTGATATTTTCTCACTTATTCAACCATATCTTCCTCATACGAACTCCAATTGAGATGATTTTAAAGCCTATAAAACGTTAAGACAATTTTATATAACTTTTATGTTTATCATTTCTTCAGATTCCTTACGGATTATTCCCAGAAAATTTAAAACAAAAATGCTTATTTTTACCATCCTGGATTCTTGACTAATTCTGACCTCTTCTCAATTAATCAGCCATATTTCCCTCATATGGACTCCAAATTAAGTGATTTTAGAGCCTACAAATCCGTGAATATATATCTACAATTAATATGTTGACCATTTCTTTAAATTCCTTGCCAAAGTTTCCCAAACTTCTGAAAAACAGAAGCCTATCAAAATACTCTAAAATTCAACTTAGTCTAACTCCTCCTTTGTTTTTTTAATGTAATCCCATGCACCCATATGCATGTCCAAACAACCAAAACAGAATTTCATATAAATACATAGACCACATGTTATCCAAAATCACATCTAAACACATCTAAAAGTATATATATAATTTTGTATAAAATTCATGAGTAAATGTTAAGCCTACCTCAAACAAATCTTTAAAATTGCGTGCTTCATTCCTACCACACAAAAATCCTACATCCATATAGTGAATTAGGATATTCCTTAAGAAAAGATGATGAAATTAGAGAGATGACCAAGAAACTTACCTTAATTTCCCTTTCCTCTTCCTTCTCCTTCTTCTTCCTCTTTCTCTTCTTCTTCTTCTTCCTCTTCTTTCTATTCCTCCTCTTTCTTTTCCTTTTCTTTTTTTCCTTCCTCTTTCTTTTCTTTCTCTTTCTTGCTGATAATCCCTCTCCCTCACAATTATTAAAATTTCTTCTTACCTACCACCCCATATTTACAAAACTGCCATCTCGAAGAATTTACATAAATGCCATCTTAAGGAATTAACATAAATACCATCTCGAGGAATTTACAATAATTCCATTTCAATGAAATTACATAAATGCTATTTTAACCATATTAAGATCTTATTTGACTTGAGTAAAATAGTAAAATAATTTATTCCTCCCTCAAGATCCAAAATGCTTTCTTCTCTTTGAAGAAAAAATTTCAATCAGTAACATAAAGAAAAATCGGGGATGTTACACAATATATTTCATTTACCATATAGTGAGAAATACATTTAGAATCACATATTCAATGAGTGTAAAAATTTATTTTCAAAATCATACTCTTTTTGAAATATATGCCAGATAGTAAACAAATCAAATAATTTAATACATTTTAGAGATATATAAAAGTATAAATAACTTGTAAAAAGAACCAATTATATATTTAAAGTTCAAGAAAAACATAGGATAAATCATAGAAAGAATTATCTACTCACAGAGTAAGGCTCTAGGTTCGAAAGTCTTGAAATATACTTTTTTAATCAAAATTTGACCAAACAGACCTTAAAATTGAGTTTAGAGGGTTTAAAAACCTAAGAAATGACTTCAGGAGTTTGATCAATGCTAGTTAACTGATGGGTATTGTTTACGGTCAGGAACTATTTACATTGGCCGGAATCATTATTCATGCCGATCGGAATTACTGTTCATACCTATCGAATCACTATTCACATCAGTTGAAGTTATTGTTTATGACATCAAAAGTTGTCAGATGACTATAAAACTTCATATTCTACAGGTTATTTATCTCATGAATCCATCTATGGTGTTAGATTTTCAATTTAAGGTCACTAAATAAGAGTTTCAGAACTTATATTTTTTTAAGATTTTCTACTTCTGATCAGCGGTGATTCTACAGCCGATTTGAAAAATTATTCGGCCAATATCGTAGTACTCTTCGTTTTGAATCCAGTGGTACCCTTAGTTTTGAAATTGAAAGCTCAAAGGTACTCCAGATCTAAAGAGAGAAAATGAGGAGAGAGAAAGTTACTATTTATACTATTTATTCGCCTTAGAAATTTTTTGTCTCTTTTTTGTCTTTTTTTTTTTAAATAATAATGGAGGGACCAATTAGCAATTTGTTAAGTGTTAGAGGAAGTCCTTGTAAATTTTATTATTTATATTTTGATCCCTAAACTTTTAGAAAATTATAATTTGACCCCAAAAATATTAATAAGTTTTCATTTTCATCCTTAAAACCTTTCAATTATATCCCTACTCCTTTATTTCTTTTATTAATCCGTACAAAATGAGAATTACTAAATTTTAAGGTTGTTAAAAAATCCTCAATTTGATCATCTTCATTCTTAGCTCCTTTTCTTTTTTCGAAGATTTTTTTTATCTTTGGAACCAATAGCCTACCACGCTTCATATAGGTCTCAGGCTTATTAGTAATGGTACATTGTCCGACAGAGATATCAATTTTAATTTGAACATTAACAGCTGGTATTAGCAACTCTTTTTGAGTCAGTAAATGCGTCTAACAATTAGTTGGCTAAATTTTACAAATGAATTATTATTTGAACTTTCAGTTCGTATTATTTTATATGAGGATCAAGATGAGTTAGTGATAATTCATTCCAACTAATTTCTCTTTTTAGCTACTTATTTTCTCTCCATAATGTTGGAAAAACTGATTCATCAAAATGACAATCTGCAAACTGAGTTGTGAATAGATCTCTTGTTAATGGTTCAAGATACTTTATTATAGAAGGAGATTCATATCCAACATATATTATCAACCTTCTTTAAGGATCCATCTTAGTGCGTTGTGGTGGGACAATAAGGACATATACGGCACATCCAAAAATTCTTAGATGAAAAATATTTAGTTCCTAACCAAATGTCATTTGTAATGGGGAATGTTCATAATAACTTGTTAGCCTTATGCGAATTAATAATGTAGCATGCAAGATTGCATGTCCCCAAATAGATATTGAGAGTTTTGACTTCATAAGTAATTGTCTTACAATTAACTTCAGACGTTTAATGAATGATTCTACAAAATCATTTTGTGTATGAACATAGGCTACAGGATGTTTAACATCAATTCTAATAGACATACAATACTCATTGAATGTTTGGGAAGTGAATTCACCAGCATTATCAAGGCATATTTTTTTAATTGGAAAATCAGAAAAATGTGCTCGTAATCTAATCAATTGCGCAAGTAATCTTGCAAATGTCAAGTTATGAGATGATAACAAGCACACATATGACCATTTAGTTGATGCATCAATTAAAACCATAAAATACCTACATGGTCAACATGGTAGATGTATTGACCCACAAATATCGCATTGTATTCTTTCTAAAAATGTGAGGGATTCACCCATAATTTTGACTGGTGATGGTTGAATAATCAATTTTCCTTGAGAGCAATCGAGACATGAGAAATTATTCAATTAAATAATTTGCTGGCTTTTCAATGAATGTCCACTTGAATGTTTAATTATTTTTCGCATCATAATTGATCCGGGATGTCCTAACCGATAATGCCAAATAACATAGTTATTATGATTTGCAATATCATATATTTCAATTGTATTTATATATGTATAGTACAATCTAGAGGAGAATGTAGGTAACTTTTCCAATATACATTTGTTACCTAAGATTGTATTTTTAATATGAAGATATTTAATATTTTCTTCATTTGTTGTCTCAATTTGATATCTATTTCAGCAGATATCTTTAAAACTTAATAAGTTTCTAAGAGACTTAGAGGAGTATAAAACTTTGTCAATGTGCAGTTTCGTTCCTCTAAGTAACATTATACTAGCTCTTTCAGAGCTTTCAATTAACTTTGTACTACTAGATATAGTACTAACATTGGCTTCTTGCATTACTAATTGAGAAAAACAATTTTTATCTATTTTTTTATTGAAAATAAAACAAGAATAGTTAATATAAGGAAAGAGTACATAAAATGTTTAAAAATAACAACCTCAAAGAAAAATTTGTACTCGAAAAAAAAGGAACACCCTAAAGTTTAATGTCATAAAAATTATATAAAGAACTTATTTTTGGACACTACCATCACCAATTAAATGATTTATTTTTTCATCAGGATCAGCAAAGAAATATGTAAAATATAAATGAGTTATATCAATCATAGCCATTGTTAGGACTGTCTTCCTTAAAGAAATTGGTCCCTATCTTTTTTTTTTCTTTAATATATTTTTGATAAAGATCAATAAGATGCCTTGGCGTACGATAGGTACGTGACCAATGTCTTTTGTCACTACAACGATAGCATGTGTTTTCAACATATTTTCTATTTTTTCATGAGAAGTTTATTATTTTGTTCAGCTACAAGAAGACAATAAATCAGCTCAGAATATTTCTTGAATCCATTTTCTCAATATTACTATCGTAGGAGCACATTGGATGATGAAAAGTGGAGAATTTTTTTTAAACATATCATCATCAATGATTTTTTCTCCACATAACTTTAATTGAGAGCTTATTCTAAATAATGCAGACTTATATTCGCTTACACTTTTAAAATCTTGTAAGTGAAGATGCATCCAATCATATCAGGTTTTTGGAAGTATCACAGTTTTCTGGTGGTCGTACTTTTCTTTTAAGGAATTCCAAAGAACAAGTGAGTCTTTTATGGTAAGATACTCATTTTTCAACCATTTATAAAGGTGGTAGCGAATGAATTCGAGTTTTGTAAGGTTCGACATTTTAAGACTACCATAAAATATAATTCTAGTCAATAAACATCCATAAATAAAGTGAATCATTTCAAATAAAATAGATCATAATAAAAACATGTAAATTCGTAGTCAACCTTCTATCTATATATTGTTTAGTACAATTAAAGTGGGTATAATAGATTATGAAAAATTAAAGTATTGATTTGCATAATAGGATCACTTGGAGACAAGAAAACTTGTTATTCTCATCAAACAATATATGGAGGAATATACCTCTATGATTCCTCTCAAAAATCTTACACTGACAGTTTAACAAAAATATTTATTCGCAATAAAGAACAAAAGAAAGAGATAATACTTTGAACAGTCTTAATAAAGGGAGGTTTGTGCTACATTTGTTTATAACAAAATTAAGGTTGTTTAGCATGTAATACAACCAATGTGGGACTTTAATAGTGTACTAAATAAAGAAAGGAGATAAGCTAATATTATTCTAACACCCACCTCAAGCCGTAAATTATACACGCTTCAACTCACTACAGATAAACTCCAAATAAGTTGGTAGAGTACTTTAGGGATATATAATTACACATAAGTTGGTATAGTCCTTCAGGGACATATAATTTAGTGTAGTTCTTCAGGAACATATAATTGCACATAAGTTAGTGTAGTTTTTTAAGGACATATAATTTGGTGCAGTCCTTTAGGGACATATAATTTGGTGCAGTCCTTTAGAGACATATAATTGCATATAAGTTAGTGCAGTCTTTCAGAAAAATATAATTTTGCATAGTCCTTCAGGGATATATAATTGTATATAAGTTGGTGCAGTCCTTTAAGGACATATAATTTAATGCAGTCCTTCAGAGACATATAATTGCACATAAGTTGGTGTAGTCTTTCAGGGACATATAATTTAGTGTAATACTTCAAGTACATATAATTGCACATAAGTTGGTATAGTCCTTCAAGGACATATAATTTGGTGTAGTCTTTCAGGGATACATAATTGCACATAAGTTGGTGTAGCCTTTTAGGGACAAACTAAATCAATAGAATTGCACATAATGTGGTGTGGTCTTTCAGGGAGAAACTAAAGTAATAGCAATATAATTGTACATAATTTGGCGTGACCCTTCAGGGAGAAACTAAAGCAATGACAATATAATTGTATAGAAATTGGGGTGGTCCTTTAGGGACAAATTAAATCAATAGCAATATAATTGTATGTAAAGATTACTAACCTTGAAGCAGGAGGTAGGGTGTCGTGCTGATAATGTGTTATGAAATAACTTAAAAGTAGAGAGAGAAATAAGAGAGAAACAAGAGAGTAAATCATTGATTTTATTCATGTATAAGTGGGTATTTATACAAGTAGGTGGGATAGTCATAGTAGTGATATACAACCATAAAATAACTCTCTAGTGATACAATTATCCTCTAGATAATTAATGAAGATAATATCTTATCAGATAGGATAACTGAAAGATCGAGATGATGGACATCCACACAAGATATTCATAATAAACATAAGTTTATCAATAACTTCAATATTATTCATCTCTTAAATTTCTTCAGCTTTAGGATTAATAACATTAATATTGTTTATCTCTTCAACTATTTCAACAATAGCAACTTCAATATTGTGATCCTCTTCAACAACCTCAACTTTGATAAGCTCTAACTCTTTAGACTCTATCTCTCTTTTAGATCAATTTTTACAAGTTATATCTATATATGTTCATCAGTTTTTCATGATATGTTGAACTTTTCTAGCAATCTTCACATCTTTACGAATCTCATTAAATAATTTTTTTTTCATATCCATTATAATAGCATAGCTATTATCTTGACAATAATGTTCTTTATTATCATAGTTATTACTCAAATTATTAGAATTCAAACAATAATTGTGATAATAAGAATCAAAATTATATTGATAGTCATAATTATTGTGGAAACTATGATTGTGTTTGATTATAGGTTGAATTAAATGTCCTAATTGAATAAGAATCCCTTCTATGATCATACCTACCATATCTTCTATACTTATCATATTGTTGATACTCTTGGTAATAATGATGAAGATGGTTCGAATTATAGTAATGGGCTATAATGTTCAACACATTAATAGTGCATGAAGCTTTCTCTAAGGATGAACTTTTTAGGGCAGGTCGATAATGGCTTGTCACTCACCTTTGTGTGATTAAAACTTTAAAATGTACCTCAAGTGACTAAATCTGTATTGTGTTGTTAGTGGTTTACAAAAGAATAAATTAGCGATACTCTCATATTCTTAACCAATTTTTTTAAGTTGGATAGCTCTGAGATAAAAGTCATAAGTTCAACTTCTCAGTGTCAGAAACAAAAATTTGGAGGCATAATAGTTATGTAGGTGGATCAATTTTAGGCTAAAAAAGTGCAAGGTTGAAAGCACAACTGCAGAGTTGGAAAATTCAAATTAGCTTTGCTACCAATTTGATGTAGAACATAAGTGAAACAACCAAAGAACTTAAAAATAACTAAATAATCTATACATTATAATAAAAATCATTTGATTCAACTCGTGAATCAAATGGTTCAAGTTGATTCAAATGGCCACTCATACAAATTAGTAGCCAAATCGTGAAATGGCTAAAATTATTGCCAAAATTGCATAGATTGGTGCAAGTGATTCCGGCACCCATCCATGGCCATTGCATAGCTATGCCATCTCTCTTCCATGGCTGTGTGACTTTTAGTTCCTTTTTCTCGAAACCCATTTACCCTACCTTTTTTTAATAATAAGGCAAACAATGCAACATTTCATTAAAGCCTTCCGTTTCTTCAAGTATGCCTGCCTTCCCAATCTTGCGTACACTTTACAGCACCCATGTGAGGTTTTTTTTTTTTTGAAAATTACAAAAGGCAACCTTCCCTCTTAACAATTCTAAACCTATTCAAACTCAAATAGGCAACTTTAAAATAAATTTTTCTCTTCACAATTCTAAACATATTAAAACTTAAAAGGCACCCTATAATTAATTATGTTTAGAATTATTTGGATAAATTTATTATTTTAAATATTTTATTTCTATTATCTACTTATTTATATTTTATATTATATATTTTAAACTATTCTTCAATATGTTCATAAAACTTATGATTTGATATAATTCACGATTCAAAAATAAGTAGTCTTCTTCATAATTTGAAATACCACTACAAAAAAAAGGTTTTTAGTGGAAAAATCGTTGCTAAAAGGCTTTTGCGGCAACTTTTAGTCACTACCAAGCCGTTGCAAATAATGTTGTTGTTGAAAATTTTTAGTGGAGACTAATGGATTCGCCATTGAAAGTACTTTCTGTGGCGACTATAGTCGTCACCGAATCCAACAAATATCGCTGCCTTAGATGATTCAGTCGCCACGGAAGGGAAGATACTTTTAGTGGCGACTTTATATAATCGCCACTAAAAATAACCTATAGTGGCGACTTAAGGTCGCCACTAAAAGTTTCAATATTCATTTTTTGTGGCGACTATGAGTCGCCACTAAAGATTTTATTATTCATTTTTCAACTTTTGAATTTTAGTGGCGACCAAATGAAGTCAACACTAAAAATTACTTTTCGTGGCAATAATAAATCGACATCAAAGCTTTCAATGGCGACTTTGTCCCTACCAAAAGTCTCAATATTCAAATTTTTTTCCTTTGAGATTCAGTGGCTACCTCTGTAGGTCGCCACAATAGGTTCAGTGCAAACTTTTTTTTATTAATAAATTTGTCATTTTATATTATAATAATCAAAACTTTAATAAAAATTAAGATAAATAAAATTGTTGATAAAATAATAATATTAACATATATCAAATGTAGCAAATATTATACACTAATATCATGTCAATTCCATGTTCAAAAGAAACATCATGTCAAGTAAAAAGAAATCAATACATAGCTAAATATTAACAAAAACAATAAACTCGGTGCTTCATTTGGAGATGTTGGTGCTGCAGTACTAGTCGTATTAGCTACAATGGTTGGAGAAGCACTACTCGGAAAGGTTATTGGAAGTTGTCCCTATTTAATCAAATGTAACAAATTAATATAACTTAAAAATTAATACAAAGAAAACAATATCATGTAAGAAACTTTCTATAGGCAAACACAATTGAAAAGTAACATTATGCAATAGCCAATAATATTATAACTATAAATACATGATTGTACCATCACATCTTAAAAAAAATGAATTGGAAGACATTATTGAATAGGAAATAAGTTAAATTGGCCACCATTAATTTATCCCAATAATTTTTCAAGCAAAACTATTTCAATATTTAATCTAATAAACATAAAGCATATTAAATAATACTTCATTCGTAGTTTATAAACACAAAGTATACAGTGGCCAAGTCATACTTCATCCATAGTTTTTTTTGCACGTGAGATTAGTTTATTATTAAGGCTTCAATTTATATACACTTTTAACATCTTTTTCATTTATTTAGTTTTAATTAAATAATAATTTAGCTGCATATTTTTGATAATATGATATTCTACTAAAAATAACAAAAGAAATCACAAAAATTAAACAGAAGTTAGTGAAAGAATGTAACAAAAAAAAAGATGTTAGTAGGCCAAACACATTATTGGCACAATAGTATAAAACTCGATAAAAATATATCTACCGAAATTTTTTTTGATAGCCTTGTGCATTTGTAACAACAGTATAACTTACCACAATATATCAAAGCTTTACGCCTAAAGGAAAAGAACAGTACAAAAAATTAGCATCTAATATAACATTATGTACTCAATATAGAGACAAGAACCAAATTACAAAGGACCCAAAAATAACAGAATGTGACTAACACATTTAAAATCCTATAGATGCCCTAAAAAATATTATTTCATTCTCAGCTCAAAAGTATTATATCAAGCAAGAAGAATAGCAAATTTATCCTTTCTAATTTCTTTTTCCAATAGAAGAACAATGCATTAGAAAGGAAAGAGACTATAGAAGAAGACAACACATTTAAGAATGTATTTATGGAAGCCTTAATTAACTCTGCATTCCTATTAAGGCTGAAAGTATCATATCAAGCAAGAAAATAGCATTTTTCCTTCATAAAAGAAGAATCCATTAGAAAGAAAAGGAATTTCAAAAAAAAAAAAGAATAAAATATCCTCCTAGAACCTAGAAGAAAAACAATCCTGAGAAAGCATAAAATATCAACTGATAAGAATTAGGCCAGTCCTTCTACATATCCTGTAAACCAATCCTCTTTGTAGTCTAAAGGAGAGGAATCCAAAAAAATTTCTCCAACAAAAATTCACCATAGCACTAAAACAAAAGCTTAAAAATCATTTCGAATGATAGAAGCGAACAAATAATACTCCGACAATGGCTACCATACATCTTTTCTCAACCAGAATTATAATGTGAAGTAAATATATTAAGATCAAAACTGTTGCAAAGCAAACAACAGAAAAAGTGCAATCCCAAGATCAAATTCACTATAGCCCAAAAATATTATTGATGCAGAAAAAGTAAACAGAATCAAAAATAGGCTAGTACTTCTACTCAATGAACCCAAACTTCAAGCTTCATATTATCAAAATAAGGAGCCTACAATGTACATAACACATTCATATTTAAGCTATGCAAAATGAATGCCCTAAAAAAATCTTATTTCATTCTCAGCTCAAAAGTATTATATCAAGCAAGAAGAATAGCAAATTTATCCTTTCTAATTTCTTTTTCGAATACAAGAACAATACATTATAAAGGAAAGAGATTACAGAAGAAGACAACACATTTAATATTGTATTTATGGAAGCCTTCATTAACTCTGCATTCCTACTAAGACTGAATGTATCATATCAAGCAAGAAAATATTATTTTTCCTTCATAAAAGAAGAATCCATTATAAAGAAAAGGAATTTCAAAAAAAAAAAGAATAAAATGTCCTCCTAGAACCCAGAAAATAAAAACAAAGAACAGAAAGCATAAAATATCAACTGATAAGAATTGGGCCATCCCTTCTACATATCCTGTAAACTAATCCTGTTTATAGTCTAGAGGAGAGGAATCCAAAAAAAATTCTTCAACAAAAATTCACCATAGCAGTAAAACAAAAGCTCAAAAATCATTTCGAATGATAGAAGCGAATAAATAATACTCCAACAATGGCTACCATACATCTTTTCTCAACCAAAATTATAATGTGAAGTAAATATATTAAGATCAAAACTATTGCAAAGCAAACAACAGAAAAAGCGCAATCCCAATATCAAATTTACTATAGCCCAAAAATATCATTGATGCAGAAAAAGTAAACAGAATTAAAAATAGGCGAGTACTTCTACTCAGTGAACCCAAACTTCAAGCTTCATATTATCAAAATAAGGAGCCTATAATGTACATAACACATTCATATTTAAGCTATGCAAAATGAATGGAGACTTAAAACACATAGCAAAAAGAAATCCCAAAAAGTAGCCGACATTCACTTAGCTCAGTTTCCATCACAAAACATATAATAATTCAAAAATATGTATCCCTATCAAACTAGATATAATAAGGAGTTTAAGAGAACATAAACATTATCATATACACATTCTCAAAATTCCTCAAGAATATAAAACAGGGGATTTATGTATAAGGAAGCCTTTAATTCAAAATATTACAGAAATTCCTATCATGCATTTAACAAAAAAAATCCAAAACAATTAAAATTTTCATTCAAGCTAACTATTAGCACATTTCACTTAATTGCAGGTTAAAGACGCTGGCTACACAAGGCTTGCCAGCACAAAGAACATATTGACAGTAAATGAGCAATTTCTTAGGCCAACTCTACGCTAACAAAAGAGAAACTATCATTGTTGATGGCTATAACGAAACTAACTACTTGTCCACTACCTATCTCTCACATCTTCTTCTCTAGCCTTAGCTTAACATGCATGCTCATAGCAACAAGAGAATATTTATTAAGTTGTAATAATGTAAAAAACAAAAATCCAGGCATTGAAATAATTTAATAGCAATGCCAAGATCAAAATTTTAAGCTTAAGCACTAGATCCATATATTTTCTCAACTTGATCAAGGAAAATACCTGTTGAAGAGATGTGATTAGAGAAGCCATATGTGACTGTAATCTTTCCTCTAATTGTGCTTGCAATTGTGCATGCAAAGTCTCTTGCAACATTGCTTTCATTCTCTCTTCTTGTAATCTTGCCTCTTCCCGTATTGCTTCTTCTCGTAGCTTCATCTCCTCACGTAATTCTGTAGTTACCTCTTCATGTATTTTCTTTTTTTGCTCCTGAAGGTGTTCGGAAGTCATTCGATTAGTGGATCTCTTAGAAGGAGGTCTAACTCCATATCCTTTGTCACGAAAATACCCTGTCCTCTGACCTAGAACTTGGTTTAAGATCTCGTTATTGTTTAGACTAAGATTGTCTTCCTGAGATTGCTTAGCCAGAATCTCTTGTAGTTGGCCCTACGTATTTAAGGAGCAAACATTTAGAGTGGGATTTAAAGTGAAAGCAACTATATAAATCTTAATTTGTAAAAAGTTAATAAAATTAAAGTATACATAAACTTCTTGAGATTTTGCATCGAACCATATAACCTCCCCATCTTTACCTTTACGGCTATGTTGTAGCTCCCAAATCCGGTCAATTGATGCCTTCTCGCCTGTTTCAGGATTTTTCTACAATAAAACATTTCAATTTTAAGGAAACCATGCACACAAGTTTATATATAACAATAGCTACTTGTAAAATCATACCGTTAATTCTTTAACTTTGGCAAATGACCGAGAACCACATGCATGTTTTGTCGTTTTCTTTGTTCTATTATGTGCATTTTTTAAACTTTGACCCTATAATTTACTTCATAATTAGTAACGTTACACAATTTATATGAAAAACTCTATTTATACATGTTATTACACAATACCTTAAAATCCTATGAGCCAAAATATGTCACTAAATGTCTCCAATCATCATCATTAAGTTCGATAGGTGGATTCGCTAGTCTTGCCTCATCAGTGTTGTATTGCTTATATATTTTGTGCAAGCGACTTTTCCAATTTTTGTACAACCTTTGTGCAGTGGCATTAACAAAGGCATCAAATCGCAACTCTAAATTTGCACCAACGTCAAATTTTTCCTTCAACAATAATAACTATTTATGTTAAAAATTCAAACATTACTTAAATATAATAAGTGTGTTAAACAATAATATGTCTCATTACCTTAACTTTCAGCAGGATCTGTGAACCACATTGTTCCCATATTTCTTTCCATTCTCTTACTGTTATAGGAGTAGTGTATCGTGTCACATATGCAATGTAATTTACGAAATCCCTCGATCCTTCTCCCACAGCTCGGAGGATATCATCTGCAATGACAAATTTTATTTTTTCATTCTTTGTTTTTGTGTCCACCGTAAGACATTTATATGTTCCCCTTACATTCTTTGATGTGTTGCAGGAAGCTACCAAGAATATGATGCCAATGTATTAGTCAAATGGCAGTAAATCTTAACTAAGCTCATGTAAATTATTTATTTACATACCTGCATTATTAATTTGAAGTTGAGAAGTAGGTGTAGTGGGCTATGCTTGGATCTCTTCATTATTTCTTATTGATTGTATACGTACCTGTGAAATTGCTTCATTACAACTACCTTGTGCAACACCTCTAGATCCACGTCCACCTCTTCCTCTTCCTGCTATCTTCCAACTTACCTATTGTAAATGATAAGATGACGTCAATTCACCTTGTCCTACAATAAATGCTTTAATATCGCCAAACATTACAAATAATAAATACAGGCATAATTTAGTTATAAAAAAACAATGAATTGTGGTTCATTAAATTATATCAAGCATTGTATGAACATTAAATTACATTACACTGACTAATTATTTATACTCTGGCATTTCACGTAGAATCTTCTGATAAAAAATCCCCTTCTTCACTTTCTTCGTCCATGGTCTCGTCTTCTTCATCGTCATTGATGAAATCAACCTCTGTAACACTTCTCTCCTTACCCTGATGGTTAACACATTGAGGTTGAATGTCGTCCCTACACAACACAACATTAATGTTGTTTTAAGCCTCACTATTAAGGAACAAAGTATGTTCAATCTCCTCTTATTGGTAGGCATCTTCAACAAATAATAATTCACCCTCACTATCCTCAAGTGGCATGTTGAAAAGGTCCCAAGGCTGTATTTTGACAACAACAAGCCAATCTTTATTTACGATATCATTTAAGTAGAATACTTGTTCTGCTTGCGATGCTAAGACAAATGGTTCATTAGTATTTAATGAACAATGAGTATTGATGCTTATGTATCTATATTTATCAATTTTATATCCTCTTCCCAAATGAGCAACATCATAGATGTCCTTAATAACACCATAGTATTCTTTCTCAGCATCTAAGTCATCTCCCCTTACAAGAACTCCACTATTTTGTGTCTTTCTTTGAGATTCATGTTCTCTTGTATGAAATCTATATCTGTTAATCAAAATTGTTGAATATCTATATACCACTCTTTCAGGACCAAGGGCTAAGCTAATTAACTCATCATTTCCTTGCCATTGTGATTTTGATTTCATAACCTATTATCAAATAAACACCATTAATAAGTTATGACATAACTTATAATATAACTTTCTTTATTCATAATTGGTAGACACTTACTTGACGCTTACACCATTAAGGGAACTCTATTACGAGTCTCGAATCTACATTTGACATCTCTGTCTCAAGCTCCTTTTTGTGGTCTCTACAAAATTATGACAATCCATCGATGTGAGTTTAGTTAATAAATATTTAATTGTTAGCAAATTATCATATACTTACTCTATGAACGGCCAAACTTTTTCATAATTTTGTAGCACGTGTAGATGAGCTTGATCAAACTCTTCATTAGATAGAACACAGGGTTTGGCAACACCTTTTAGTTGCCCACCTTTATCAAAAAATGACATCCCACAAGCTGATATGTTTCCATCGTCATTCCTTGGTGCTCTATTAAGCCTTGTGGGTACATTGCTCAAATATCTTGAGCAGAATGTCAGGCTTTCTTCTGCTAAATATCCTTCAGTGATAGAACCTTCAGGACGGGCTTTATTGTGGAGATAAGATTTTAGTGTATGTAGATACCTAAAAAAGAAAGTTATTCCTAATACATCATTTTTTAATAACAAATAGAATTCAATAGATTAAGTATAAATATGGTAATTTTACCTCTCAATTGGATACATCCATCGATATTGAAAAAGCCCAGCAATCTTTGCCTCTCTTGCCAAGTGGATTGATAGATGAACCATAATATCAAAGAATGCTAGAGGGAATATAGTTTCCAATTTACACAAGGTGATGGCAATTTGATCTTTAATGGAATCCAAGTCTTCTGTGGTTAAACATTTTGAGCACAAGATCTTGAAAATTTGTGCCAACTCTATTATAGGATCACTCACTTCCTTAGGCAACACCACACGAATTGCAACTGGAAATAATTCTTGCAATAATATGTTATGGTCATGACACTTTAACCCAAAGATCTTTTTTTCTACCACATTGACACACCTTGAAATATTTGATGAGAATGCATCAGGAACCTTTAATTGGGCCAAAAAGTTATAAACTTTTAACTTTTCTTGTGGCTATCGGTAGAAAAATATTATTTCCATCATCAATTGGATGCAAATCAGGCCTGATTCCTAAGTCAACCAAATCATACCGACTCTTAATTGTATCTTTTGTCTTTCCAGCTATATCCATCATTGTGGACACAATGTTATCTGAAATGTTTCTTTCAATGTGCATGACATCAAGATTATGCTGCAACGAAAGTGATTTCCAATAAGGCAGCTGGAAGAAAATAGTCTTCTTCTTCCAATTATATACAACACCAGTTTGGTCACATGCTCGCTTTTGACCCTTTCCAAATGACACATTCGGTAAAGATTCTAGTTGTTTAAGTGCTTCCTCACCAGTCAAATATGTAGGTGCAACATTGTTTTCTATTTCACCATCAAATACCCTTCTATTCCGACGCTATGGATGATTGGCTAACAAGAAGCGATGATGGCCCATGTAATATAATTTACTTCTCAGAGATATAGAATGGGTATATTTATGGCAACAAGGACATGCCAACTTTCCTTTGGTTGACCACCTAGAAAGATTGCCATATACAGGAAAATCATTTATTGTCTATATGATAGTAGCCCGCATACTGAAGTTTGATTGTGAATGAGCATCGTATGTCTCTGCCCCTACCTCCCATAATTTTTTTAACTCCTCAATCATTGGTTCTAAATAGACATCTATATAATCACTCAAAGACTTAGGGCCTATAATAAGAAGTGTCATCATAAAGTATGGTTGTTTCATGCATTTCCAAGGGGGCAAGTTATATGGTACAAGAACAACTGGCCAAATACTATGGTTATAACTCATGTTTCCATATGGTTGAAAGCCATCACTTGCTAAGCCCATCCTAACATTTCTAGGATCAATTGAAAAAGTAGGATGATGCTCATCGAAGGATTTCCAAGCAATGGAATTAGCTGGGTTCCTTAACTTACCATCTTCAACACCTTTCTCCTTATGCCACCTCATATCTTTAGCGGTGTGCCTTGCCATAAATAGTCTTTGCAACCTAGGTTTTATTGGAAAATATCACAAAACTTTATGTACTTCTTTCTTGCCTTTTTGCCTATTTGATTTCCATCTGGACAAACTTGCACTTAGTGCATGATTGTGCGTTGGCATGTTCTTTCCTATATAGAATGCAATCATTCTTACATGCATCTATTTTTGTGTAGTCTAACCCAAGGTCTTGAACAAATTTTTTAGCTTCATAGTAGGAATTAGGTACTTGAGCCCCCTCTGGAAGTACGTCTTTAAATAAGTCCAACAACATGTCTATAGACTTATTGCTCCAATGATTAAGGCACTTAAAATTAAGGAGCCTAACGATAAATGATAACTTCGTCATCTTGGAACAACTTGAATATAAATTTGTTTCTGCATCTTTTAATAATTGGTAAAACTTCTTTGCATGCAAGTTTGAATCTTCACTGTTTTCTATATTAGTATTCATATTATTTGTGTTCATAACTCCATATGCATCATGTATCATCCCAGTGATGTCATCCTCCTCACCATTGTCTTCTAACAGATTATTGTCTTCATATGATGAAAAACGGAATTTATATGAATTTTTATAAAAAAAATATTATTAATTATTTAATAATTATTATTCTATTTAAAAAAAAATAGCAGCAGTATGTTAAATTGAAACGGGGGTGACGAAATATCAAAAAGGAAAAAAAAACGGAAAGATGCATAGTAATGAATAGTGAGTGAATAGTGATCTCAAAATTTATCTTTCGATTTGGAGTGCTTAAGGGCTTCCGATAGTAAAATTGAAAGTGTTATTGGATTCAAGACGAAGAGTACTTCAGTTTTGACCGATCAATTTTTTAAATCAACCGTTGAATCGCCGTAGATCTGAAGTAGAAAATCTCGGTAAAAGGTAAGTTCTGAAAAACCTTACTTAGAGACCTCAAATTAGAAATCTGACACTGTAGATGGGTTCAGAAGCTTGATAAACATTAGAATATGTAATTTTTTCGGTCATTTGGTAACTTTTTATGTGGCGGTGAATAGTAATTTTCGACATGAATAGTGGCGATGAATAGTGATTCCGGCAATGAATAGTGACAGTGAATAGTATTTTGGCGGTGAACAGTACCCCAAGCTCATTTAAGGTTTTTGGACCCTTCGGATATGTTTTTTAAGCTTATTTGGTCAAATTCAGACTAAAAACAAAGATTTTAGGACTGTCCAATCTGGAGCTCTTACCTGTGAGTAGATGATTCTTCCTATGATTTGTCTATACTCTTCTTGATACTTGAATATGTATATGATTATGTTTATGAGATATACACACTGTGATATGTTTCTGAAATGCATTAAAATGATTTGATATGCTTACATTTTGAAATACAGTTCAAGAAGAGTATAGTTTTGAAAATAGATTTATGAACTCATGGTGTATATAATTTCACATGTATTTCTCATTAAATGATAAAGTGAATATTTATACATGTGACATTGATTTATAGAGATATATGATTGCCTAGAGAAAGGGCATATATATGTGATAAACCCTGAATGGGTAATTTATAACAGATGAATTTTGAAATACATTGAACATGTGATTTTTACATGTATTTCGCATTACATGTCAAAGAAAGTATGTTATACATGTGACATTGATTTTACAGTGATATGTTTGCCTTGGATATGGGCATGTATACATGTTTCCCCTGAATGGGAAGTTTTGACGTATGAGTATTTTGAGACTGAAAGTCTGTATTATATTGAGAATTTATACTGGATTATATGGTATATGTGCATATGGTATTTTCTGTGGAGGAATCCTATTGGAAACATTGTCTGCTAACAGCAGGTGATGTTAGCCTTGGTGCGCAGCTTGATTGCCTCAGCTAGCAGGGGAGGTGGTGCTAACCTCGTGTGAGGGCCAACACACGGGAGATTATATGTGAAGGAGAGCGGAATGCCTCCTATATATGGGCGATATGCTAGTTATATGAGATGTTATTTTGCCTTCCCTTGCTGTGTGCTTGGGAAAGACCCATACAGAGTCCCTTTGCGTGTCCTCTTGAATGGTAGTAGGGCAAACCTCAGCGGGATGCTGAGTTTAGGCAAATCCTATACCACCAAAGTACGGAAGGAGTCAAACTCTGATATGGGTTCCTCCAAATATTTTATGAGAAATGTTTTGATGCATAGCATAATTTGATTAATGATTTTACAGTATTGAATATGATTTTGAACTTGACATGAGCATTGTGTATACAGTACCGCATATGGTTTGAAAGACCTGATTATGATTGTTTTAAACAGAGAAAATTTGAAAATGCGGGTCCCATGTGGATGTACTTCTGAAATGTAATTTTTGATAACATAAATTTATTATATGAGTACATCTATATGTTGACCTAAGAGGTCATAGGAGGTATTATCTACTCACTGAGTTGTAAAACTCACTACACAATGTGGATCTATTTTTCAGATAAAGACATAGAGTTTGGTCCAACAGCCACGTGATCGACTAGAGGTCGTACTTCAGTGGTGAGCCTACATTGTTTCTAGGCTCTCAATGTTTTATATTTGTAAAATATTTGTACTCTATAGTTGCTCTGAACGTCACAGGCATGATCCTTGCTTCTACTGTTCCTCTGGTGTTTATAGACGTAAACTGTATATTGTATATGTGTATGGGAACTTATATGTATTGATTTATATGATTAAGAATGGCATTATGTACATTTATGGAAAATATATGTGTATGGTATATGGATTTCACGTGCCCTAAAATTAGGGTCGTGACAAGTTGGTATCAGAGTATTAGGTTTCCCTGTGACAATCAGAGCAAAGGGATTCTTTAGTAGGACCTTTAGTATCGATATGAGCCGGACATATTTATACTTCAGGTGCTGCTGAGGGATTCTATAGGGTTTCGAATTTCTTTCTATTCGAAGTTGCTAAAGTTTATAGTATAAGAGAGATTGAATATTGTGACTTCTTAAGAGGTATCTATGGATCAATTACAGCTTGAAAGTAAAAGCGATTTGCGTCTTAAAGAATTTAAAGAATTGAGACAGATACCAAATATGATGGTTTCTGAATGTGACATCTGTTGTACCAGTTGTCTAGATATTGTAGACTGTGATGTGATATTGAGAATGAATTTATCAGCATTATGTCATGTCATTTTGAACTGTCATTATATGGTGATTAAATTCAATTATTGAAGAATTTTCTTTCTTTATACAAGGGGATCGTAATGAGATACCCAGTAATCTAATTTATGCTTTAGCAGTCCATAAGTGACTACAAAAAGGTGCCAAGGATAGTTGGCAGTGGTGAGAGATGTTGATATAAAGTATACCACTGTAAATTAAGTTTTAGTGGTTAGAAAATTTTCTGATGTAATTCTTGAAGAATTGCCAGGATTACCTCGAAACGTAAAATATAATTTGGTATTGATTTACTTCCTGGAACCTAACCAGTGCATATACCTTTATATAGAATGGCACCGACTGAACTCAAGGAATTGAAGGATTAGTTGAGACACTTGTTAGACTAGGGATTTATATACCCTAATACTATTACTTGGAGTGCTTCAGTTCTATCTATGAAAAAGAAAGATGCATCACTATGACTATGCATAGATTATAGACAATTGAGTAAAGTGACAATGTGAAATAAATACTCATTACCTCATATAAATGATATGTTTGACTAGCTACAAGGTGCTCAACATTTAAAAAAATTGAATTGATTTGATATTTGGATCTCATCAAATGAGGATAAGGGAAGAGGATATTCGAAAAAAAAAACAAATTTCTTTTAGGACTCGTTATGGTATTATGAGTTCTTGGTGATGTCATTTAGTTTGACAAATGCCCAGTTGCATTCATAGACTTGATAAAAAAAGAGAGTATTAAAGCCATCTCAGTATTATTTTATTATTGATAATATACTAGAATATTTCAAGAGTGCAGAGGATCATAAGCAATATTTAAAGATAATATTACAAACTCCAAGGGAATATCAGCTATATGCTAAGTTCTCAAAATATGAATTTTGACTTAGTAATAGTACTTTCTTAAGGTATGTGGCTAGCAAGATGGTATCCAAGATAACCCTAAGAAAGTAAAAGTGGTACAGCAATGTCCACATCTTGCTACAGTTACAGATGAAGATCCAAGTCCAATTTGCGCTTTCTGCTGTGGTCTGTTGTCCATTCTATTTAAGCTGTGATTAGATCAGGTACATGAACATATGTTTGTAAAACATCAATCAACTCCTCAGCATCTGAAGCTGAGATGAGAATTCATCGTGCTGAGTGTGGGATAAACCTTTGTTCCACAGCATGATCAATGAAAGATAACAGACCATCAAAGAAGTGATTAACATTTAACAAACCTATCGGTTTGTGATGCATATTTAGTTGTGCCCAAGAGACTATTTGGAAAATTTCTTCTAAAATACCAAAACCCCCTGGTAAGGCAATGAAGGCATCAGCATTGCTCATCATTCTAGCCATGCGCTCATGCATGGATGCAACCTTAAACTCTTCCCCAATTGTCTTTCCTACGATGTTAGATGCAGCTAGAGCTGTAGGAATAATACCTAGAACTTGGCATCCTCCTACATGTATAGCTGTAGACACACATCCCATTAACCCACGGTTACCTCCACCATAGACTAGATGAATTTTTCTCCTGGTCAGCACCATACCTAGGTTTTGTGCTGCTTTCACATATTCTCCGTCCTTTCCAGGACTGGAACCACAAAAGACACAAATATTTCGAAACTGACGAAATGTGATTCCCTCCATAGCTATACACACTTTAACTTTGAGTATGAAAGTAAAGATATTAACGTGTGTATTTATAGAATTCAGAGAAGGATATACATACGATAGCTATGCGAATAGGTCGGATATTAATAGAACAGCTATGTTAGTGATTGGTGGATATCAGCTAAATTAAAGGTAAAAGAAAAACAGCAAACATGTATATGTACAGTAGTTATGACTGTGACCCATATTAAGCACATAAAGAGCATAAGATAAGATATCACCAGAAATCTGTCTTTTTCTTGTTGTTTTTGATGAAGCATTGATGTCTTGAAAGGTTGTAGGTGATAGCTGTCATTGTAAAAAAAAAAAAAGAGTGAAAATACAAACCAATTAATTGTTGAAAAGGAACAATCAAATGGTTTATTTTGTTTTCTCAATGTTTTTACTAGTCGACTATTGGTTTATAAGTTGACTAGCTATTTTGAGAAATTTTAATTTGGACTGGTTATTTACAGTTGATTGATTATATATATTTTGAAACAACCAACTGCATCCTACTAGTTAACTATGTGCTCTTGTTATTCACAGACTTTATAGGCTCAGAAATATTTCTTTTCCATATGATATGCTTCTGTTGAATAACAATATCTTTGAATTAAATTTTGGCACATATATTCAAAATTTGCGGCCACCGATTGCGGCCATCGATTTTCGTCGAAATAGCAGCTAGATTTTGTTTACAGATTTTTAAGAATTATGGCCACCGATTTTAATGCTTTTCAATGTTTGTCCAAATTTTTGACTTTCTATTTTGGCACCATTCTCTATTGTGCTTTTCGTTTGTTTCACTGCATTCTCCCTCATTAATGGTTGGCATTAAATGCAAGGTTGTTTTTCCTCATTTCAAGGAAAGATAATTTCTAATATTTGGAACTCAGTTATTATGGTGTTCAACTGATTAGTGGATTAAAGTAATAGAAATTTTGAAAAGAATAGATGGATGATGATTTAATGGTGCTTTGACGAATGTAATCAAAGGAATTAACGGTGTTGAAATTTTTGAAGAGTAAAGTATGAAAAGTAAGATTTAAGATAATCTCGAAATTTTTAATTTGGACATATGAAGAATATTTTGAGAATCATCTCTGAGAATAATGTAAGTGATTAAGATATTTATGTTAAAGATTTATACCATGCTAAACTGAGTCTAGTATTTGGAATGTAAATTATGTTGAGATTGGAAATTCACGTATGGATAATTGTTGAGAAAGGAGATTTCAGAAGAAGTCATAGATTGTGAATATGGATTACCCAAGGTAATAAGGATATACTGAGATAAAAACAAAATGGTACTAGTATAATGGTAAAAAGAAGATACAAGTGAAATTTTTTTTATTGGCGGGTATGTTGGCAAGTACAAATTGAATATATTATCTCAAGAGAGTTATTCAGGAAGTCTAAGGATATTTATTATATTATAGTATAACTGATACTAAATTTAAATTATGTGTTTATACATTAGAAGTTATGCTTTAAGTATCTTTATATTATTGTGGTGAAAGTTTGGAGAAATTAATTGTCCTTAGTTAAACTTGCTCATAGCAGTAATTATCATGCCAATATACAATGGCATCATTTGAAGTTTTACATGAACATCATAGGTTTCTTAATATGTGAGTGAATTGAGAAAAGTTAAAATTTTTGGAAATCTAATTTGCAATAACATGCAATAGATAGAATATGAATTATTTAAATTGATGATGTTAGTTTGGAGAGCATGCTACAAGCATATTTTTTTGAGATAGGTAAGAGATTTCTTAACAGAATTTGTCTATAATAAAATGATATTAGAAGATTTAAGCCTTATGTAAGAGGTGTTACAAATGTTCTGTTAAATGACTCAGTGGAGTTAGATTTATTATAAGATGTCATTGATAAAGTGAAATTGATTAGAAAAAGAATACTGGAAACTCAATACAAGTTAAAAGTTTATAAGGACTATGAATGTTGAGCACTAGGAATTATCAGTTGGTAATCACATATTCTTAAAGGACTCACCAATGAAAGAGGTAATGAGATTTAGAAAGAAAGGAAAGTTACACCCTCGGTATATAGAACCATTTGAAGTTCTTGATAAGATCGGTTCAGTGGTTTATTGTTTGGCTTTACCTCCTGAATTGGATAATGTCCATCCAGTTTTACATGTGTCTATGCTACAGAAATATTTACCGGATTCTACACATGTTATACAGTGTCCATAGATTCAGTTACAGAAAGATTTAACCTATGAGGAACAACCAGTAGCAATAGTGGACAGACAAATAAAGAAGTTACGGTCAAAAGAAATATCTACAGTAAAGGTGATATGGAAAAATCACTCTTTTGAGGAAGCTACTTGGGAAAGAAAAAATGATATATGTGTCAGATATCTGTATTTGTTTGAACAATGAGGTTAGTGTTTATCTGCAACTGTGGTGATGAAATTCGGGGACCGAATTTCTTTAAGGGGGGGAGAATGTAATAACCGTAAAATTTAACGAAAATTCCAATTAAAAGAAATTTAGAATAAAAGAGAGAATTTTGACAATAAAGATAAGAACCGTAGAAAATATGAATATTTATTACATGGATTAAAGAATTACAAAAGAAATATGAGAATTTATGTTTTGGCGCGCTATAAGCAAATATATTTTTATTTATGTAGAAATGATTATGATTTGTTAAAAGTAAGTGGACTTTTAAGTAAAAGAAGTATTGTGTTGTTAAAAATAATTATACCGGCCTCCATTGAATTTTTATGGTATTTTTAGAAATATTCTTTCTTTTAATATAAATAACGATATTTGTTTTGAAATTTGTTTTATTATGATTTTTATCAAGAAAAATCATGATTTAAGAGTTTAACTAAAGGTTTATGAGAAAGGAAATTTTTAGAAATTTTTGGGATATTTTATGATGAAAAACGGAATTTATATGAATTTTTATAAAAAATATTATTATTAATTATTTAATAATTATTATTCTATTTAAAAAAAACAGCAACAGTATGTTAAATTGAAACGGGGGCGACGAAATATCAAAAAGGAAAAAAAAACGGAAAGATGCATAGTAATGAATAGTGAGTGAATAATGATCTCAAAATTTATCTTTCGATTTAGAGTGCTTAAGGGCTTCCGATAGTAAAACTGAAAGTGTTATTGGATTCAGGACGAAGAGTACTTCAGTTTTGACCGATCAGTTTTTCAAATCAACCGTTGAATCGCCGTAGATCTGAAGTAGAAAATCTCGGTAAAAGGTAAGTTCTGAAAAACCTTACTTAGAGACCTCAAATTAGAAATCTGACACCGTAGATGGGTTTAGAAGCTTGATAAACATTAGAATATGTAATTTTTTCGGTCATTTAGTAACTTTTTATGTGGCGGTGAATAGTAATTTCTGGCATAAATAGTGGCGGATGAATAGTGATTCCAGCGATAAATAGTGACGGTGAATAGTGTTTCGACGGTGAACAGTACCCAACCTCATTTAAGGTTTTTAGACCCTCCGGACACGTTTTTGAAACTTATTTGGTCAAATTCAGACTAGAAATGAAGATTTTAGGACTGTCCAATCTGGAGCCCTTACCTGTGAGTAGATGATTCTTCCTATGACTTGTCTATACTCTTCTTGATACTTGAATATGTATATGATTATGTTTATGAGATATACACACTGTGATATGTTTCTGAAATGCATTAAAACGATTTGATATGCTTACATGTTGAAATACAGTTCAAGAAGAGTATAGTTTTGAAAATAGATTTATGAACTCATGGTGTATATAATTTCACATGTATTTCTCATTAAATGATAAAGTAAATATTTATACACGTGACGTTGATTTATAGAGATATATGATTGCCTAGAGAAAGGGCATATATATGTGATAAACCCTGAATGGGTAATTTATAACAGATGAATTTTGAAATACATTGAACATGTGATTTTTACATGTATTTCGCATTACATGTCAAAGAAAGTATGTTATACATGTGACATTGATTTTACAGTGATATGTTTGCCTTGGATATTGGCATGTATACATGTTTCCCCTGAATGGGAAGTTTTGACATATGAGTATTTTGAGACTGAAAGTCTGTATTATATTGAGAATTTATACTGGATTATATGGCATATGTGCATATGGTATTTTCTGTGGAGGAATCCTATTGGAAACACTGTCTGCTAACAGCAGATGATGTTAGGCTTGGTGCGCACCTTGATTGCCTCAGCTAGCAGGGGAGGTGGTGCTAGCCTCGTGTGAGGGCCAACACACGGGAGATTATATATGAAGGAGAGCGGAATGCCTCATATATATGGGCGAGATGCCAGTTATATGAGATGTTATTTTGCCTTCCCTTGTTGTGTGCTTGGGAAAGACCCATACAGAGTCCCTTCGCGTGTCCTCTTGATTGGTAGTAGGGCAAACCTCAGCGGGATGCTGAGTTTAGGCAAATCCTATACCACCAAAGTACGGAAGGGGTCAAACTCTGGTATGGTGGTTCTGATATGGGATCCTCTGAATATTTTATGAAAAATATTTTGATGCATAGCATAATTTGATTAATGATTTTACAGTATTGAATATGATTTTGAACTTGACATGAGCATTGTGTATACAGTACCGCATACGATTTGAAAGACCTAATTATGATTGTTTTGAACAGAGAAAATTTGAAAATGCGGGTCCCATGTGAATGTACTTCTGAAATGTAATTTTTGATAACATAAATTTATTATATGAGTACATCTATATGTTGACTTAAGAGGTCATAGGAGATATTATCTACTCACTGAGTTGTAAAACTCACTACACGATGTGGATCTATTTTTCAGATAAAGACATAGAGTTTGGTCCAACAGCCACGTGATCGACTAGAGGTCGTACTTCAGTGGTGAGCCTACATTGTTTCTAGGCTCTCGATGTTTTATATTTGTAAAATATTTGTACTCTAGAGTTGCTCTGAACGTCACAGGCAGGATCCTTGCTTCTACTGTTCCTTTGGTGTTTATAGACGTAAACTGTATATTGTATATGTGTATGGGAACTTATATGTATTGATTTATATGATTAAGAATGGCATTATGTACATTTATGGAAAATATATGTATTTGGTATATGGATTTCACGTGCCCTAAAATTAGGGTCGTGACACTTCATGTATGGGAAAAAAAGTTGTCCTTACAACTTCTCCATGAAGATCCCAAACTTTGTATGACTGCCAAAATCCATTTTTCAACTGATCATATCGTATTTCATGCCTAACTTTGAATACTGTGTTTCTACATTTTTTACATGGGCACCTAATTCTGGTGCTTGCCCTTAGTTGACTATATGCCCACTCAAGAAAATTATCAACCCCTTTTATGTATATTGGATTTGCTCTATTTAGAACCTTCAACCAATTCTTGTCCATTATACTGCCTACAGGTTTGAGTCAAAGTAAGCAATTGAAAAATAATATTCAAGAAAATTTTGGCCAAAATAAAGTGTATGGATGGCACTTGAATGAAAATGATGAAAATGTTGCCAAATGTATGAGAAATGAGATTGTGTTGACAAAATAACTAAGAAAAAAAAAGCAATTCAAAGGAGTATAATGATATCATTTCGAAGGCCACTCCTGCTTAACTTTATAAGTGTGCTAAGCTCTTCCACTTATATTTCCCCACTTCCCCGAGGCAACTGTTTCAAAAGGATCATATACATATATAAATAAAAAGGAAGTTGGTAGCTTTTTAACCCAGAGTGATTCATGCAATTATATTCAAGGAATTTATTGTGGGATACTATATAATATTTATTAATTCTTTAAGTCCCCAGTAATTGCATATCAGATCAAAGATGAAAGGAAAAAATACCTTTAAATTAATTAATGTATCTTCTAAAAAAAGACACTGTTAGTAGTTAAGTCCCCTTTGAATGAGGTGAGTACTAAGTATGGGCATATAAATTTGTGAACTCCATATTGGTTTTACTCCTTTGAATAGGGTGAGTACTAAGTAGTCCCAACTTAATATTTATGTGCAAGTTTTACCTACAATTTTTTCCTTTTTACCTACCAAAAAATAAATTCAAAGAATTTTTATAAAACTTAAGCAATTTTTTCTAAAGACTGAATTAATGTGGGTGAATGTGATTACTATTTTAGGGGCAAAAAAAATTAAGGCCAAAATCACATGCATATGTTAAGGCAAGACACTATTTGTTATTTTCATATAATTGAGTGTTAAATGATACGTGGGTTTAATATTTTCACTTTTCATGAAAAGGACGACTGGTTGAGAAAGTATTTGTTTCTTTTTTTTAGTTTTTCAAGGCATTTTCATAGCTATTAAAACTATAGAACTAATACTTTTCATACTCTATTAATGTAGTATTTTGAATTTGAATCATACTCTGTGTGTGTGTGCTCAACGGAAACTTCCTGCAACCCAAAATTTCCACATATATTGTTTTACATATGAAACTAGTTTTCTTCATTAAAGGAACAAGTACTTAACATATGGAGAAGTCCTAAAAATGAAAACTTTTTTCTTTTTATACACATACGTACCTATACATAGATATTAGTTAGTCCTATATACACTATACATTTTCAACCAAAATATTTTGAGTTGGAATTTTATTAATTTTTTAATCTATAAACTATTTTATGTTTTCTATTCATATCATATTATTTATTTAAAGTTAACACATTTGCAAGTATTTCCCACACTCTTTCCTTCTACACGTGGTGGTAAGTTTATTGATATCATAAGTTTACACACTTTTCAAGGCCTACTGTTGCAATGTAATATGCATCATAAGAAACAGAATTTAGTTTATGTTATGTTGAGTTGCTGAAAATCAAATAACTGGTATTAGAGTAATTATGGTGCTCTTAACATAGAGACACAACTCTTACATAAAGCCATTAGCCAACCAATGGGCTTGTAGTTTTAGCTTAAGGGTTACTCAGCATTATTTGACTGAAAATAACAATAAAACCCCCAAAAATCCGTGTAGAATGAACTCTTAAAACTCATGCATGATGATCAATCTCTATGGCTGAATAGAGGCATCTTTATTTACTCTTTTCTTTCTTGAAATCAATTATAGAAAAAAAAAACCTCCTAAATCATCACTGAGTCACTCCTCACCTAAACTCAAGCTAAGTCTCCTTTTCCATAATTTCTTCTTAAGTTGCCAAAAGATGTATGTTCTCTTTCTTCTTTTTTTATGGTGCGTTTTGGTTTTAGCTAAGATATAAATCACTTTTGCCACAATTATTAAGGGAAAAAAAATAAGGAAAGGTCATTTGTCATTATATAAAATATCATTTCTTATTCATTTTATATATGTGCATTTAATAACTTTTAAATGTTTCAAAAATTGCCACCTTGTTTCACTATGGCAGCCACCCCACCAACTGCCACACCAATTTTGGGTCTAGCCCACCGGTGGTCATGATACACCATTGACAATCGAAAAATCCTCATGACTTTCAATAACTTACATCATGGAGAACAAGCACATGTAAAAACAATACTGAACGAGTGCAACAAAGTAATGCAAAGCAGCAAAGGTAAAGAAAAACATACAGTTCAGGGTTGACACTCCTAAGTGGAAGAAGATTCAACTCGTTTGTTTTCTTACTTCTCGCAATTTTAGCATCACATATCTCAAGCTTTGCTTTCAAATTAGCAGCCTCCTATAAGCACCCAAATAAAGATATGAAGTATTATTATTTGTACATAAGAAAACATAACATATTTGCACTAAATATCAATCAAAAAGTAATATGAAAACAAAGTAACAATTATATTGCAAGCCTCAAATGTAGTGTAGATGCTATAAGAAATTTGAAATTTTTTGCAAGTTCAATTAAGGCCAAAGTTCAGAGCAATTCAAGCAAAAACAACAAGCTAATGTTTCTAAGAGTGAAGTAGAAGATAGTCTTTTTGTAGCATCTCAAGTTTCTACTCATGACATAGAGGAGCCTTGGATTTTTTATAGTGGTTGCGCAAACCACATTATTAACAACTCAAGGCTGCTTAAAGAGCTTGATACTTCAGTTTACGTCCCTCAACTGCATATATAAAAGGGGTTTAGCCTAAGTGGTGGTTAACAAGTGTTTAGTGCCTTCTCTCTCTCTAACACTCTAGGGCCAATATATATAAGTACATTGTTAATTATGTTTCTGCTTATGATAATGAAACTCTATTTGATATTGTGAGCTTAAAGGTATGCTTAATACACTCCACATTCTATTTTTTTCCATGTATTTTTTCTTCTTCTTTGGTGCTAGTCTGTAACTAACTTGTAGGCTCCAATGGATATCCCTGTAGCTGAGAGATGTAGGATAAATCATTTGGCAACTAGTGTTATAGCACTGTCATAGGTTCAAGCAGTTCATTAATTTCATTGGGTATAAAAATCTTAAGATTTTACCACTCTATATTTTTTGTCCTGATACATATATATTCTTATCTTTAGGCCTACTAAAGTACTGATAAATTTTGTTAAACTTGCTTCTCTTCTCATACAATGTTAAATCATGCTCATCTTTTTGCACTTCTTGATAAATTAAGTGATGGAGTGATGGGTTCACAGGTTTAGTGACTAAAGAAGTACAACCAAGACACTTCCACTATTGGGTTGACCTACCTAAGTATTGGTGCTATAATATTGAGCACTCTTGACACAAAATTTTATGAGATTGGGACACAATACACACTCTAATTTGATCTATAGTTATATAACCAACAAAAGCATTAATGCATGCTATAAAATCTATAAATCTTGGGCTAGCTTGCTAGATAGATACCTTCAACCACCTCGTGCCATATTTTAACCCAGTATGGCTACTAGTCTCAGAATCATAGATACACATAACACAAAAGAAGAGATCTATAGATGCATTTTCTATCGAAGAACAGAGCATAGAAAATTTATTGCAATACTGGCAGTGAAATTAAAGGAAGAACCAATGGTGCTAAGAAGAGTGATTACTAACCTCCGTTGGGAGCTACAAATATAACAGCCACAACCAAAACTCGGGAGTAGCTTTAAACGAAGAGAAAGGACACTAGGGTGGAAGTCAAGGTACAGGAAAAGCTCTAGAGATTTTCTGTGGAAAGCTCAGGTTATTGGAAGGAGTAGACCGGCGGAAAGCCTTGGAGATTTTAACCAAGGCACAAGGAAAGCTCTGGAAATTTTCTGCGGGAAAGGCTAAGAAGGAAACAATGAAAACGGGAGAGAGAAAACAATGGGGGAAGGGGAATTTTTTAAGTGGAAGAAAGTGAGAGGCTCAGAGGCTCATTTGGTACATGCTAGCACGAGCTCCTTCTGAATTTTGACTGGTTTTCCGGCTTGTAGGGGCGTAGGTGATGTTATGTTTTGGTGTAGCTAGCTGGGTTCTAATATTTAACCGTTGGAAAATTTAATTAAAAAAGGATGATAATTTTTTTTATTATCTTAAGATTACAATGTCATTAATAAAATCGGGTGGGTTTGAAGAAAAAAAAATTAGCATTTTTTCTCTCTCTCTCTCTCTCTCTCTCTCTCTCGTTATTTTGTGTGTTCAAATAACTCTTTTATTATATCTTTTTTTAAATAACTTTAAGAATTTTTTTATTATTTAATCTGTTTGTTTTTAGATGGGTTTAAGAATTTTTAGTATTTTTATTTGTTTTTATTAGTAAATTAATATAGTGTTTCTCTCCTATTGACTTGTTAGTAGTTTTTTTTATTTAGGTATTTTATGATGTTATAAAAAAATTTAATTCTAATTCAAGGAATAAATGAAAAAAAAATGGGTTGAAGGATAAATTTTTTCAAATTTCTTTTGAATTTTTTAACGAAAGAAATATAAAATGCAATAATTTTTAAAAAATAAGTTAATTTAAAAATTATTTAAATTTTGAATTTAAAAAAATCGACAAAGTAAACTTAATTAAATATATAAATCTATAAATCAAAATTGTTAGTTTGGGTTCACATTTGTAAATAATTGTATATAAATTTGTGTAGGTAATCTTTAAATGGTGTTTCAAAATGAAGGTGAAAATATCTTGTATGATCAAGTGATAAATAGTTTGAATATTTTATAAATGTGGGTTTAAATTTTTGTACTGTAAAAAATAAAATTATATATATATTGTAAAGTACAATAGCTGATGAAGACATACATAAAAAAATTAAATACATCTAAAATAAATTTTAAGTGTAGCGATAATTAACATAGTAAAATATGAGTGAGCTACTTTAGATTAGATATAAATTAAATTTCTTTTCTTTTCTATCGAAACGATTCAAATATTTTTATTTTTGAAGTCATCGAAAAAAAGCAGAGTTATTGAAACGAAACAGAGTATTTATTAAGAAATTATACCATTTCAATTAAAAATATTATATTACGAGATGTTGCGAGAGAAATACTTTTATTTCGATAGAAAAGAACAAAATTAATTTAAAAAAACTTGATAATTTGAAAATAGATAAAAGTAGCATCACATTACATTCAACACTAAGTTGTTCAAGTATGTCTTATTCATTACTCAGATTTTCTCTTACAGGTCAAAATATTTTTATTAATTTCTTATTCTCTCCTTTCATGCTCATGATATTACTTTCCTTTATTGTCTTTATTTTAAAGAAGAAATTAAAAAAATGATAAAAAAAGAAATTGAGATCAGACAAAAAAGAAAATAAGGCACTTGAAAGAAATACTTGAAAATAGAGATATAATAATAATCACATGGAGACAGAGCAACACTTAGGCCTAATTTGGGTATACAACTTATTTAAACACTTATAGAATAAGGCCTTATGTAAAAAGCGCTTATAGAAGAAGGAATTTTAAATTAATTTATTTAGCGTTTGGATATATACTTGAAAAAGTCCTTTTCAAATTGATAATTTTTTTAAAACATTTGGATATAGTTTTGATGGAAGGAGAGAGGTGAATGACATAGTTTTGATGAAATTTTAACTTGTAAAAGTGCAAAATAGCTTTCTAGTTATATGAATTTGAGCTTCTATAGAGGCTTTTTTCAATAAATTTTAAAAACTGACTTATGAAATAAGTTAAAATTAACTTATTGAAAATTAATAAGCTCTAATAAGTTATAAGTTTTTAATATAAAAGTAGCTTATTATATTCAATTTAAACACTATTTTTTTTAACATAAAAGTACTTATACTGATAGATAAACTCTAATAAGCTATAAGTTCTGCTATTCAAATGGACCCTTAAAGATAGATGTTTCGAAAGAATTAAGAAGACAGAAAGATAGATATAAAAAAAAATTATTGTTAAATGCTATTGAAATTTTATACATTCAATTAAGACACTAATTTGAATTAATTTTAATATAATTTTATATATTTATATTATTAATATTATATTAAAATTTTAAAAAATATTATTTGAAATCAATTAGATATTTTATTTTTGTGTTAATTTTTTATTACTATTTATTTATTTAATTTTAAGAAAATCACGATATGAAATATCTTTACGAAGTTATTATAAATTTAAGCATAATTAGTTATATTTAAATAAGTAGAACAATTATTTTTATAAATTTTTTTAATAATTTATTTCTTTCAACTGAAGTACTTCAATTTTGTAAAATGCATAAATCTTGATTATAGATTATTGTAAAGTCGCTTCTTTATTATATATCTATTTATTAAAATTTTCTGGTAAATTCTGATATGCTCCTTTCATTCTGTTAGGGGCTCAATTTATTTTTCTAGTAAAAAAATAAATTTGCACTATTAATTTCTACCAACAGTTTAATTTCAATTGGCGAAAGAAGTATACTTATTTTGCTTATTTTTCACATTACTGTAGAGAAGTTTTTAATTTGATTTAACTTCCGATTTTGAAGAAAATCATGTGGTAATTAAGTACGAAAAAATTAATAACAATTACAATTTCTAACAATAAAAAGATAAAATTAGACAAAATTTAATAAAGATAAAACGATCCAATGATAGGAACAAAAATGAGATTAAAAGATAACATTAATAAACTTAATACATTTTTTGTACACCTTGTCGCCAACATCAATTCTGATATCTTTCGTTATATTTGATTATTTAAAATAATTAATTATATTATGGTTTAAAACTTCAAATGTAAAGAAAATTACAAAATCAATTCCTAACAAAAATAAAAAAGGCACAATCACAAAGAATAATTTATGCCTGAAATCATTAAATCTAATTAATTATTTCATCATCCTTTAATTAATTGTATAATAACTTTTTAAATTGTTTAATTTAAACCCCAAAACTGCTTCTCTTTTGGGAGATTTTATTTAGACATACAATAATTGTAAGAATTATTTAAGTACAATTTTTATACTTGAAGAGACATATGCTTTGGGGTTTTGAGAAAATATATTTGATTTTTTTTAAAATTTGTCTTCAATTTATTTCAATAAAAATAAATTGTTTTTCCTTTATCATTTTTTTAAAATTAAATAACTATTTTTAATTTTCAAAGAAATATACATTATTAATTTGATTTTTAATATTTTACCTTATTAATTTAGTATTTAATAAAAAATTAACTCAAGTTAAAAAAATTTTGAATTTTTTTTATATTATAACTAAAATTTTATATATTTTAACTAAAAATATAGTTTTGTTAAGTTTAAAAGAGTAAATACACAATTTAGTCCATGAATTTATCAAGTCATTATACTTTAATCCTTAAATTTAACTTATTGCACAGTTTAGTCTCTAAATTTACCAAACGTCAAACAATTTAGTCTTTCCGTTATCACTACATTAACTATTTACTGACGTGGCTCGTTAAGTGCTGACGTGGCCTGTTAAATGCTTACGTAGCACGTTAAATGTTAACTAATCATTTCACATCAGCGTTGACTCAACTTACAAAAATAGTAAATACACTATTTAATTCCTGAATTTATTAAATTCCTACAATTTAATCCTTGAATTAAGTTATTGTACAATTTAATCCTCGAATTTACCAAGAATTAAACAATTTAGTCCTTCTATTATTTTCACATTAACTGCTTGTAATATATCCCATTACATCAATGTTGACTCAGTTTAAAAAAAACTTCAAAATGCTTCATTTTCCACTTTATTCTTCCACTTCTCATATGAAAAATCTCATTTTCTATCTTTGATGATTAAAAATAAAAAAAAATTATTCTGAAACTTATGATATTAACAATCATGGGTAGTTTAGTTTGATACTTTACACATTTTGGGTTATAACAAGAGGCCATTATTTCAACATTCTTAATTCTTTCTTGTTCAATATTGTGTTAGTTCTTATAATTTTTGCTCTAATTCATATATTTTAATGTTGAAAATTTTATAGTTGATATTTATTAGTTAGCCCTCATGATTATGTTTGAATATTGTTGTGTATTTTAATAAGATATTTCTTTTCTTGCAGATCTTTTTACTTATCATTTTTTTTCCTTTAGGGACAGAGAAAAATGTGTTTTAATTTATAAAAAATATTGTCACTCTGCTGCTAAATAGTTGATAGTATGAAGACATTTTTTATTGAATTGTCAATACATTTACGACACTTCCCTTTTATTTGAATGCTTCTACAGTTTTCCTTGCCCTGCAAAATAAATGCAATATTTAGTTCAACAACTTGAAGCAAACAACATTGTATGAGGTTGAGGGAACAATTTTATTTCAAAATTTTATAGATTAGTCAATGCTAATGTGACATGATTAGTTAGCATTTAACGTATCATGTAAACACTTAACAAGTTATATTAGCAAACAATTAAGATAAAAATAACATAATGACTAAATTATTTGATGTTTAATAAATTCAAAAATTAAATTGTGTAATGACATGAATTTAGGGATTAAATTATAGGGATATAATAAATTAAATGACTAAATTGTAGAGACATAATAAATTCAAAGACTAAATTGTATATTTATTCTTTTTTTAAGTTAAGCCAGCACTGATGTGGCATGATTTGGACTAAATTGTAGGGATATAATAAGTTAAAGGATTAAATTGTAAAGACCTAATAAATTCAGGGACTAAATTCTATATTTACTCTTTTTTTAAAGCTGAGTCGGCACTGATGTGGCATGATTAATTGACATTTAACGTGCCATGTCAACACTTAACGGGCTACATCAACAAGCAGTTAATGTAGAGATAACGGAAAGATTAAATTGTCTGACATTTGGTAAATTCAGAGACTAAACTGGGCAATAAGTTAAATTGAGGGATTAACATATAATGACTTAATAAATTTAAGGACTAAATTGTGTGTTTACTCAATTTAAAAAGAGAAAAAAAATGATAAAAAGTAATTTTTCTACTTTCTGTGACGACTTTAAGTTGCCACTGAAAGTTTAACTGCATAAATTTTTTACTTTTAGTAGCGACCTCCTGTAGGTCACCACTAAAAGTTTGCCTTTCAGTGGTGACTATTAATAATCACCACTACAAATACACTTTTAGTAGCGATCCGTGAAAGTTGCCACTAAAAATGCCTTATAGTGGCGACTTTCTATAATCGTCACAAAAAAATCGCCACTGAAACTTCAGTTTCTTGTAGTGTATACACACACACACACAATATATGAGTCATTATCATTAAATTATGCTAAGTTAACATACTAGTATAAGTAATTTAATAAAAAAAATTTAATTATTATTACATGATACTAAATTTGAGTTTATGAATAAAAAAATTGAATTAAGAGATATGGACCTTTCACATTATGTGCAAACTTGTTCAAAATTCACAGCTTCATTGACAAGAACTCGTATTGTAGCATATGAAATACTCGCATTTGGAGTGATTACAATACAATCGTGCTTTATGGGTAACTGTTCCTTCTTTTGAAGTTTGCTCGATGAGCTCAACTGCAACTAAAGCCACCATACCTTCAAATCTATTACTCTACTCGCATCTCTCTCCTATAAATCTTTCCAAAACCATCATAATTACTAAATACATAGATATCTTTGTCAAGTATCAATTAGATTTATCATAATTAAATATGTACATATCTCAAAATAAACATATGCAAGAAGTAAATCATTATAAATTAATTACTAAAAAAGTTGAAATTGATTAGGGAATCAAATTGAGAAACAAGACTTATCCACCCTGATCTATATTTTAAATTTCAATGTCCTCTCTAATCTTAAAATCATTGCAATATTTTCTCAATTTATGAATTTATTGCAAGCAACACTTAAAATATGAGAAATTAATGCCCTTGCTCCTTGTTCTTTATTGCAATGATTTTGATCACTTTCTATTTTCTAAATTATTTTTTTATTAAATTAAACTTGATTTAAAAATATCATTATTTATAACAAAAATATTTGACATATATTTTTTTGCCCCAAGACCAATTATATACTCTCAAATTAAGTAGAACTTTTCCTTTAAATTTTTTGGACTTTATAACCTTAATAATAAAAAATAAATAGCATAAGACAAAAAATTATTAACCTTTAGCCATAACAATGTAAAGAAAATCCAATTCAGAAATCAACAAGAAAAAAAATAGTCAGAGATGCAGCTTTTTGACTAATAAGATGGGATGGTAAACAATAGGAGGGAAGAATGTGTTTCAGTCAGGAACACACTTAAAGGTCAATCAAATAGAGAATTCTTTTCTCACCATCAAAGATATAGAGCCCTATGAAAGACTCTATAGCCATAAAATATTAACCATTGTCCTTTTGTAGTTAGGAAAATCTCAATATATTAACTGTCAATTAATAGTGGAAAGATAAGGACCAGTTAAATATTTTAAATTCAAAGATACAGATAGTTTTCAAATATAAAATGCGCCATCATCCATTATGTTAAAATTTAGATTTTAAATAATCCAACATTCTCCTACTTAGTCAGAACACAATCTTCTTAAATAGCATATTATGAACATAAACAAAAATTACATTACAAGGATCATGGAAGGAAGTCCTTTAAGTAACAATTATTGATTTTCATGTACCACTTTGTAACTTTTAGTCTTAAATTTATAAAATCACTATGCAAGCACATGCATAGACTAGTAATTCAATGGATAGAGTAATAGGTCATCTCTCACAAGGACTATAATGGACTAACAGTGCAGTTCATTTTTCACAACTTTATTCAAGCAATCAAAATTTAAAAAAAACAGAGAAAATTAAAATAAACCAAGGAAAAACAAAACAAAGCACACCTCGATTGGATTAGTAGAAAGAGTATAGTCTAGACATATAAGATCACTTAGTTATTTCACTTGACTCTATTTACTAATCCCAACATCACAATATATTGAGCAAGCACCAAAAATTTTATAAATCTTTCTCAAGAGAAAGATAAATAAATGTAATTATGTCCAAGAAAAACCTAATTCAAGCAAGTAATTGAAAGACAATTCAAATATTATGAACAAACTTGATTAGTCACATAGGGTCATTACATATATATCTATCCTAATCATAAATTAATTTTTTTGCTTCAAGGCTACTAGAATTAATATTATTTTGTTCAATTCAATGGTCTTCAATTAATTATCTTTCTCAAGATTAATTAACCAAACCCTAACAATTCTACTTGGTGGCCAAGAAAATAGAATGAAAAATAAATAACGATTAAACAAATAAACCATATATGTCATTCATAGCAAAGAAGAAGTAGTATCAAGTCAAGCTACAGAACTAAGATCCCTTAGACTCCTAGATAGGAAATCTACTCCATAGTAATAATAAAATCAACACAATTTTGCAAATGTAGGAATCCATAAAATTAAGACAACAAGAAGAAATAAGGAAGAGAAGGACTCTCAAGAACTGAGCCTTATAACAGCTCCTTGTACTTTGAAACTCCAAGATTCTACCTTTGCTCAGTACTATATCTTCAATTCAGTTCTCCAAAATGTGGTGGTCGTACCTCCCATGAGTTATCTCTCAAACACTCTTTAAAGGTTTCAACAAGCTGCTCAAAAGTCCCTTAAAGAAGTCTTAAAAAGGGCCTTAAATAGCTAAGGTGCTAAAAAGCTAAAAATTACAAAACTACCACTTCCCTAAACTGAAAATAGGAAACTAAGTGAGCTGCTCATGCCCACAAGTCTTGCCCATTAGTGACGAAATCAAATCCAAGTTTGTTTTCTTTAAATAATGGATTTGTCCTTAGGCATGGGAATTTCAAGCTTCTTTGTGTTTTGGACTCAAAACTACCTATTTGGGCCTCCATTTAAGCTATTATTTTGTAAAAAAAACATGTTAAGGGATCAAACACTTATTAAGTATAAAAAATAAATAATATTAAATTAATTTTATCAGAATTAACTCAAGGACAAGTCAAAACAAGCAATACTAGAGAGTTATCAACAACATATCTTTGAAAATGAATGGTGGTATATGCTTTATTAATAAACCTGACATGTTTATTTAGGGTTAAATTCAATTTTTTTTAATATTGATACAAAACTTGGAGATAACAAACCAAAAAAGTTAAACTTCATCACTAAATTGTATGTCATATTAGACTAGGGTGACAAATGTAGTTTATATCCCATACGAGGCACATGATTCTTAAATTCCCTTAGATGCATCCTGTCACGCCCCAATTTAACAAAATGTGAATGCAAAACTAACAGATAACTTTGCCCTTATTTATTTGCATACGACTTCACAATATCACATATCCAGAAAATATCAAATGTTTACAAGTTTTCAGTGTAGCTAATTATACATACAAAAACTACACTTAACAATATTATAGCAGAAGCAGGGATCCTGCTTGTGGCTTTCAGAGCATACTCTACATTATAATGACATAATATTTTATAACATTTCGAGCTTTGGAAACAATGTAGGCTCACCTAGAGAATATGACACCTAGCGGATCACGTATCTGTAGGGCCAACCTCTGTATTTTTATTTGAAAAATGTGAAAATATCGTGTAGTGAGTTTGAAAACTGAGTGAGCAGATAACACTTAATATGTTCTCTCAGATCAACATATGGATGCAATCATTTATTAAAATTTATCACATCAAAAATTAGAGTTTAGAAGTACATCCATATGGGACCCACATTTCAAATGTTTTCAGTTCAAATCACATTCAGATATCTGTAACCATATATTATACAATATGATCATTAATCAAATATTGTTATGCATTAAAATCATTTCTTATAAAAATATTAGGAGGATCCCATATTAAAACCACCATATCAGAGTTCAATCCCTTCCGTACTTTGTTGGTGTAGGATTTGCCTATACTTAGCATCTCAGCCAAGGTTTTTTCTATCACCATTCAAGAGGACATGCAAAGGGACTCTAATATGGGCACTTCCCAAGCACAAAATAAGGGAAGAAAAATCGCATCTCAGATAACTGGCATCTCGCCCAGATAGGAGACATCATGCTCTCCATCACATATCATATCTCGTGTGTTGACCCTCACAGGAGGCTAGCATCACCCTTGCTAGCTGAGGTATCAAGGTGCACTAGGGCTAACATCACCTGCTGTTAGCAGAAAGTGTTTCTAATATGATTTCTCTACAAAATTATCATATGCACATATTCCATATCATTTAAAACAGAGCTTTCTGTATAATACAGAATCTCAGTCTCAATATAGATCATCTGCCATAAATTATCCATTCAGGGTTTATCACATATATATACCCCTTTCTCGAGGCAATCATATGACTTTATAAATCAATTCCACGTGCATAAATATTCACTTTATTATTTAATGAGAAATACATGTGAAATCAGATATAGCATGAATTCAGAAATCCATTTTCAAAACTATACTCTTCTTGAACTATATTTCAAATTGTAAGCAATTCAGATAATTTAATGCATTTCAGAAACATATAAAAGTGTAAATATCTCATAAACATAATCAAATACACGTTTAAAGATTAAGAAGAGTATATGCCAAGTCATAGAAAGAATTATCCACTCACAAAATTAAGGTACCAAATTGGACAACTCCAAAATCCATGTTTCCAACTCGAATTGAGTAAAATTGACCCTAAAATTGAGTCCTAAAGGTCCAAAAACCTAGCAAATGACTCTGGATTTGCAAAATTTGACCTCTTGGAGCTCGGTCAACACAAATCAACGCAACAAGCTCTAAATTCATGCGTTACACGTACACGAGGAAGGCTACCTGTGGGCTTCACTCACTAAGGGAAAAGCGACACGTAAAGTCACGTGCAAGGGAGGATGGTCCTTAAATTTGAGATCCTAAGATTTTGGCACCTTCTAGATCGATCTACGATATTAGTTTTTGCATTTTAGAACCACAGATAGGAGTTTTGGAGATTACCTCTTGAAGTGATTTTTTCTTTAATTTTTCGGTCAATCTCTGGCCAATTTTTCAGAAACTAATCGAATGAATTTGTAGAAATCTTCATCCTAAGTCTGTTGGTGGTGGTGGTGTCAAAATCTGAGGTCCGAAAGCGGTAGAATCTTAGAGAGAAGTTTTGGGGTTTCGAGAGAGAAAATTTTGAGGAGAGAGAAAAAAATCTGATAGTTATTAGCTTTTTGGAGTGGATGAGGCACTTAAAATATCCCGGGAGACCTTTATGTAAAAATTCAATTTTTAGAGGAAGATCCTTGCAAATTTTTCTTATTTACATTTTGACCCCTAAACTTTTAAGAAATTGCATTTTGGTCTCAAAGCGTAAATTCTCATATTTTCTTTTGTAATGCTTTAACCCATGTAATAAATAAATATATTTTTAACAATTCTTATCTCCATTTCAAAATCCTCTCTTTTATTCAAAATTTTCTTTAATTATAATTTTCTTTAAATTTACAACTATTACATTCTTCCCCCTAAAAAAAATTCGGTCCCCAAATTTCATCACCATAGTTACAGATAAATACTAACCTTATTGTTCAAATAAATGCGGATATCTGGCTCTTTTCCAAGTAGCCTCTTCAGAAGAGTGATTTTTCTATATCACTTTCACGGTAGGTATTTCTTTTGAACGCAACTTCTTTACTTGTTTGTCCACTATTGCTATTGGTTGTTCCTCATAAGTTAAATCTTCCCGTAACTAAATATGTGGACACTGTATAATATGTGTAGAATCTGATAAATACTTCCGTAGCATAGACACATGAAAAACTGGATGGACATTACTCAATTCAGGGGGTAAAGCCAAACGATAAGCTACTGGACCGATCCTATTAAGAATTTCAAATGGTCCTATGTACCGGGGATTTAACTTCCATTTCTTCTCAAATCTCATTACTCCTTTCATAGGAGATATTTTCAGAAAACATGTTCACCTATGGAAAATTTCAATGGTTGACGTCTATTATCAACATAGGCTTTCTGTCTACTCTAAGCTACTATTAACCTTTCCCTAATTAATTTTACCTTGACCAATGCATCTTGTACCATATCAGGCCCTAAAATCTTAGCTTCGCCCATCTCAAACCATTGAATCGGAGATCAGCAATGTCTACCATATAATGCCTCAAAAGGAGTCATTTGTATACTGGCTTGATAACTATTGTTATAAGCAAATTCTGCTAAAGACAAAAATCTTTCCCAACTACCTTGAAAATCTAAAACATAAGCCCGAAGCATGTCTTCTAATATTTGAATGGTTCGCTCAGATTGTCCATCTATTTGAGGATGGAATGCAATACTGAGATTTAACTTCATGCCCAAAGATTCTTGGAAAACTCTCCAAAAATGAGCTGTGAACTATGGTCCTCGATTAGAAATAATTGATATTGGCACTTCATGAAACCTCACTATTTCATTCAAATATAAACTTGCATACTGAGCTATATTGTATTGGTTTTTACTGGTAGGAAATGTGCTGATTTAGTCAACCTATCAATGATCACCCATATTGAATCAAACCCTTTCGGTGTCCTCGATAGCCCCGTAACAAAATCTATAGTTATTCTTTCCCATTTCCATTCAGGTATCTCTATCTGCTGATATAGTTTTGCAGGCCTTTGATGTTCTGCTTTTACCTATTGGCAAGTTAAGCATCGAGACACATAATCCACTATATCTTTCTTCATACCTTCCCACCAATAAATTTTCTTTAGATCCTTATACATTTTAGTTATTCCAAGATGAATGATATACATGGATATATGAACTTCCTCTAAAATTTCTTTCTTAAGTTCTTCTTTATCAGGTACACATAACCGCTTACCCAATCTCAGAATTCCTTCGGGGTCTACAGTAAATTCAACTTCACCGCCATTTTTCACCTGCTCAATCAAAGACAATTGAAACTGTATATGGGCCAATAATATCCCAGGCTCCTTTACTTCCATTACTAACTCATTACTTTCCAACTTATGCATTTCTTTAACCAATGGCCTTCTTACCACTGTGATATGAACCAAACTACTCATAGACTTCATACTTAATGCATCAGCCACAACATTGGCCTTACCTAGATGGTATAATATTGTGTAGTCATAATCTTTAAGTAATTCCATCCATCATCTTTGCCTCAAATTAAGATCTTTTTGTTGAAAAATATATTTGAGACTTTTATGATCTGTTTAAATTTCGCATGTCTCACCATATAAATAATGCCTCCAAATTTTGAGAGCAAAAACTACTACTGCCATTTCCAAGTCATGAGTCGGATAGTTTTGCTCATGTGGTTTAAGTTGTCTAGATGCATATGCAATAACTCGACCATTTTGCATCAACACATATCCTAATCCAATTCTCAATGCATCACAATATACCGTGTATCCTTTAGTGCCTGAAGGAATAGCCAATATTGGCGCCGTAGTCAAGCATTCCTTAAGTTTCTGGAAACTTCTTTCACATTCATCTAACCAGTCAAACTTTATTCCCTTCCCTGTCAACCTCGTCAAAGGAGCAACTATTTTTGAAAAATCTTTAACGAATCTGCAGTAATAGCCTTTTAAATCAAGAAAACTACGAATCTCTGTAATTATCGTAGGGCATGGCCATTACTACAAGAGTCTCCTTATCTTCTATCGAAATCTCGTATGATTTATACACATCATTTACTAATAAGAATTCTCCCATTGGAGTAGCAACCATGAAAGAACAATATAAACTAGTAGGATCTCTATCCAATTTCTTAGCAAAGCAAGGTGATATATAAGAATGAGTAGAACCAGGATCGAACAGGACATATGTTTTATGGGAACATACTGATAATGTACCTATTATAACTGCATTTAAAGCATGAGCATCCTGTCGTGTCAAGGCAAAAACTTGAACTTATTCTCGGCCTCGACTTTTTTATCATCGACCAGTACCACCACTACTTGCTTGAACTAAAACTTCCCTATTTGGTTGTACTGGTCCAGATACAGGGGGTAAAGCTAGTTGTACTGATGCTTGACTAAAACTTCGTAATTGTGGATAATTCCTCATCAAATAATGCATTTGTCCACACTTAAAACATGCATTAGTTTCTCTATGACACTATCTAGTATGAGGGTTGCCACACATGGGACATGGTGGAATTGATCTTGAATCCTGTTGACTAACAGGTCTCATATCCCTTTGATTCATTCTTTGCGTATTAATATTAACTGATGTCTGATTAGAGCTACTAGATCCTGATTGAGTAAAACGTTGTGGATTTTAGAATCTTGATCCTCTAATATTAGAATTATAACTTGTCTGAACATTGCTATCTCGTTCTCTTTTTCTTCTCCTTAGACCTTCTATGTCTGCTTGGTCTCGTGTTTCCATCATTCTAGCACAATCCACAACTGCTAAATACGTTGAAAAATGATTCATCTGAGGACCCACCGATTTAAATAATGGACGTATCAATCCCGAAACAAATCTATTAATTATATCTTTTTCAATAGGAACCAGATATGGCGCATATCTGGACACCGAGTAAAACCAATGTCATATTCAAAAATTGTCATATTCAGTGTTTGTCTTAATTCCTCAAATTCTCTGGCCCTCTTGTCCCTTTCACTCATTGGAAGAAAACAATTCATAAATGCTTCCTTAAATTCATCCCACTCCATTGGTGGTAAAGTAACTTCCCTTCTTTGTACAAGTGTCTCAAACCAAACTTGGGACACATCTGATAGTTGAAAGGACACCAGTTCAACAAATCTTCTACTAGAGCACTCCAAAGCTCTGAGGACTCATTCCACAGCATCAATGAATATCTATGGGTCTTCCTGAACATCTGACCTAGAGAAAGTCGGGGGATTCAACTTAAGGAATTGCAGTAATGACACCTCCATCCCTGTAAGCTTATCCTCTTGCTCAGATATTCTTCCTAATTCTTACGCTTCAGGAGCATTTTCTAGCGACAAGCCATCCCTTCTGCCCTATTCTACTATAAATTTAGCCAATGTTTCTAAAATCCTATGTATACTAGCAATCATATGAGCTATTTTATCATGTGGCTCCTGAGGGGGTTCTACTCTCTTCTGAGGAACTCTATCAGATACATGGGCATGTTCATCTTGTCTCAGGATTCTCATACCCCATGCACACCCTCGACCCCTACCTCTTTCTCTAGGTCGACTTCTACCACAACCTCTTTGTACTGGAATTGTAGATTGTGCAGATTCTTCTGTAGAGGGTGCACGATCTACAGCTTTTTTAGTAACCGCTCTAGTTCTTGGCGGCATCATCGACTATACAGAACAAAACACCTTTTTAAGATGCCATAATATTTAATCAAACCTTATACTAAGAACTTTAATAAACTTAGAATGGAAAAGAAGTTAATATCCTATAGAATCCCTCAACAGCACCTGAAGTATAAATATGTTTGGCTCATATCTATACTAAAGGTCCTACTGAAGAATCCTTTGCTCTGATAGCTACAGGGAAACCTAATGCTCTAATACCAACTTGTCACACCCCAATTTAATAAAATGTGAATACACAACTAACAGACAACTTTGCCCTTATTTATTTGCATACGGCTTCATAATATCACATATCCAGAAAATATCAAATGTTTATAAGTTTTCAGTATAGCTAATTATACATACCAAAACTACACTTAACAATATTACAGCAGAAGCAGGGATCCTGCCTGTAGCATTCAGAGCATACTCTAGATTACAATGACATAATATTTTATAACATTTTGAGCCTTGGAAGCAATGTAGGCTCACCCAGAGAATATAACAACTAGCAGATTACATAGCTGTAGGGCCAACTTCTATATCTTTATCTAAAAAATGTGGAAATATCGTATAGTGAGTTTGACAACTTAGTGAGCAGATAACACCTCTTATGACTTCTCAGATTAATATATGGATGTACTCATTTATTAAAATTTATCACATCGAAAATTACAATTTAGAAGTACATCCATATGGAACCCGCATTTCAAATGTTCTCAGTTCAACTCACATTCAAATATCTGTAACCATATATGATACAATATGATCATTAATCAAATATTGTTATGCATTAAAATCATTTCTTATAAAAATATTAGGAGGATCCCATATCAGAACCATCATATCAGAGTTCAATCCCTTCTGTACTTTGTTGGTGTAGGATTTGCCTATACTTAGCATCTTAGCCAAGGTTTGCCCTACCACCATTCAAGAGGACACGTGAAGGGATTCTAATATAGGAAATTTCGAAGCACAAAGCAAGGGAAGGAAAATCAGATCTCATATAACTGGTATCTCGCCCATATAGGAGGCATCCTACTCTCCATCATATATCATATCCTATGTGTTAGCCCTCACACGAGGCTAGCACCACCCCTGATAGCTGAGGTATCAAGGTGCATCAGGGTTAACATCACTTGTTGTTAGCAGACAGTGTTTCTAATAGGATTCCTCTACAAAATTATGATATGCACATATTTTATATCATTCAAAACAGAGCTTTCAGTATAATACAAAATCTTAGTCTCAATATAGATCATTTGTCATAAATTATCCATTCAGGGTTTATCACATATATATGTCTTTTCTTGAGGCAATCATATGGCTTTATAAATCAATGCCACGTGCATAAATATTCACTTTATCATTTAATGGGAAATACATGTGAAATCAGATATAGAATGAATTCAGAAATCTATTTTCAAAACTATACTCTTCTTGAACTATATTCCAAATTGTAAGCAATTCAGATAATTTAATGCATTTTAAAAACATATAAAAGTGTAAATATCTCATAAACATAATCAAATACATGTTTAAAGATCAAGAAGAGTATAGAGCAAGTCATAGAAAGAATTATCCACTCTCAAAGTTAGGTTACGAAGTTGGATAATCCCAAAATCCATGTTTCCTATCCAAATTTGGCAAAATAGACCCCAAAATTGAGTCTGAAAGGTCCAAAAACTTTGAAAATGAATTCGGATTTGCAAAATTTGGCCTCTGGGAGCTCGGTCAATGTAAGTTAATGCAATAAGGTTCGGATTCACGCTTTACATGCGCCACCAGGGAGGCTGTGCGTGGGCTTCACTCGCTGAGGGAGAAGCATCGCGTGCAAGGGAGGATGGTCCTGAAATTTAAGATCCTAAAGTTTCAGAACCTTTTAGATCGATCTAAGGTGTTAGCTTTTGCGTTTGAGAACCACATATAGAAGTTTTGAAGATGACCTCTTTAGGCGATTTTTCCTTCCATTTTTTGGCCAATCTTTGGCCAATTTTCCAAAAACCAATCAGATGGATTTATAAAATTCTTCGTCCTAAGTCCGTTGGTGGTGATGGTGTCAAAATCCGAGGTTCAAAAACGGTAGAATCTTATAGAGAAGTTCTAGGGTTTCGGGAGAGAAAATTCTGAGAAGAGAGAGAAAAATCTGAAAGTTATCAACTTCTGGAGTGGCTGAGGCCTTTAAAATATTTTAGGGACCTTTCTGCAAAAATTCAATTTTTAGAGGGAGGTCCTTGCAAATTTTTCTTATTTACATTTTGACCCCTAAACTTTTAAGAAATTACATTTTGGTTTCGAAATGTAAATTCTCATGTTTTCCTTTGTAATTATTTTACCCATGTAATAAATAAACATATTTTCAACGTTTCTTATCTCCATTTTTAAAATCTTCTCTTTTATTCAAAATTTTATTTAATTAGAATTTTCTTTAAATTTACGGCTATTACACATGCCTTTAGTTAAAGGATTAGCTAGCATTTCTTAGTCCTTATGAGTTCTATAAACAATTGATATAATCTCTAACATGCTCTTTCAAGGCTAAATACTTTATGTTGATATACTTACTTTGACTCCCACTCTTAAAATTATTAGCCAAATAATAATAATAATTGTGTTATCATAGTACACCTTAATTCTTCTATCTTCTTGCCCTTCAATGTAGCCTTAGATGTATATTTATAAGCTTGGAATATGGCTGCATTCATAAAGTGCCCAAATGCTCCTCTTTAAATTCTACACAGGTGTTTTAAAGAGATTGATATGACCTAATTATATGTCGTTTTAGTGCAAGGATACATTATCATTGTTAAGTGATAATTTATAGGAGTAAGAGTATCATTTCCACGAGAATTGTGGTTATTACTTACTGTCCTTATATTAATTCCAATTTTAATTGAATAATTAAAAATAATAATTTTATGAGAAAGAGAAATCAAAATAATAAAGGTAGGAGAAAGTGAGTTTTATTAGAAAGGTTTAATAAATCAAAGCCCTAGGGTTTCCAATTTCATCATAATGAATCTCCCTTGTATTCCTAATCTTTTTAATTTAAAAATTATAATATAATTGACAGTTAAGTTATCTAAATTTATTTACTAACTTTCTCAAAGTCGAAAGAAAATACCCTTAGATACTAACCCACTATGAATTACAATACCTAATGATTCGTTAACATTTATTGCACTTTATCATGACTGTACAAACTATACAAGTGTATCTCTACCATACATGTAATCCATAGTTATTTACACAATGAACTAAAAACATAAATCTCCTTTCGGTCTCATTATAATTAACCTATCATCTAATTGGTGGTCTATTAATTAAAAGTATTAAAAACGGTGTAGTAACTTAATTAAAGAAAATAATTCATTCATTAAATTGATAGAAAAATATAAAGGTTCTCAATTAGGATATATTGTAGCCATAGAAAATAAAATTTGTTAATAACTAAATATGAAATTATCTCAAAATAAAAACAAAAACATTTAAAATTAATATAAAGAGATAAAAAGAGAATTGGTGATGGATTTGGAGCTCTAATCTTCCTTCTCCAAGTTAAGAATCTTTGTCATTACATTTTATTTCTCCAAAGCGTTAATTTTCATTACCCAAAATCCCTTTTAAAGTTTTAAAAGGATATCTTAATCATATTCAAACTCTTATTTTTATTTATAATTGTAATAGGATATCCAATTCAATTCAAACTCTTATTTATTTATTATTTTTTTCAAAAAGAACTACATTATCATCCTAGCATTTTGATGCCAAAATACAACTTCCTGACACCATATTTCTCAAAAATCAAAACATAAAAATTGTAGATTTTTTTTTCTTAAATTGTCATTGCCTATTAAATCATTTCAATCGAAGTTCAAATAAAAGTGTTATGCCCAAATTAGTGAAATGATGTTAAAGTTGTCAAAAATATGCAATTCTTGCTCATTTTTCTTTATTTTCTCAAAGAACACACAATCATACATAAATCTAATATAAATTACTAAAAAAACTAACAAAAATTATAAGCTAAAGATAATTAATTTTTGAATATAAAACTCACTCATCAAATACCCCTAAACTTAGCTTTTTGTTTGTCCTCAAGCAAAAAAATAAAACTAGAAAAAACATAATGCATTGAGTGTCAAGTTGTTTTGACTTACTAAATTTTGCCTTAGATATTTCAAAGAATCAATAGCTTAAGAAAAATTTTGAAATTTATAATCATGTATAAGTTTAACTCAAATGCAATTTATATTTCAAAATTTTGAATCATGTGTGTGAGAATAACTTTATGACACTTAACCTCTTGCACTTAGATGAGTTTATGCAACTCAAAAATTTAAGTGCAAATATCTAAGTATTTAAAGTTTAGGAACTCTGTAGGCTTATTTTTCTTGTCACTTTCCACTAATGTAGGTTAAGCACCACACCTAGGATTAATAGGGTTTTCTTAAGCTTGTAATGTTCTTTGGATTTAAGGTAGAATAAAGGATATCACATTAGGCTTATGATACCAAATACACACGATCACTTTGCCATTTTTTTAGCTTCTTGTTCTGATTCAATGCTCCATGTGTCCACCTTTTAGCAATATTGCTTCCAATATAATTTTTCAATAATGATCATGTATATGAGTGAAAGGATTAAAAAAAAGAATATTTTTATTTGAGGCTCAATTAATAATATGGTTATAAAACAAAAAATTCAATTAAGTTTAAAATATGGAGACTAAAGATATAATAATTTATAGGTAGACTTTAACGGTTCAAACTAATTAAAAATTGCCTATAACATCTCCTTAATGATGTGTTAGCCTAGGATTTCACCTCAGATAATAATCAAATAAGTTTTAGAGTCCTATGAGATCATGCATATAATATTTGAACCACATAAAATTTTTCTAAGTATTTAATTAGCCAAACACCCAAGGTTTAGGTACTTAAAATTTTCAGGATTCTCAAGTAAAACTATAAATTGCAAGAGAATTAATTCATACATAAATATAATTTTTATTCATTTTTTAAAATCTATAAAATTTAAAACCAATCAAATCATTGGCTTTTAGTGTTATCTACTCCAACAAGTCACTCAAAACATAAAATTTAGACATATAATCACACAATTTGATTGAATGCAATAAATAGTGTATGCATTAAGGAGAATCAAAATATTTAGTAGAAACCTTAATCATTCATGCATTCATAAAATTCAGCCACCTCTAACTTTAAATTTTACATTGTCCTCAATGTAAAAATTTTAAAAAAAAAATAAAATTAAGAACTGAGGACTTTCCTAAATATTTGGCTCATGGATGGTTGATTTCTTACTCTCTTCTTTTTTTTTTGAATGCCGGGTTGCCTCCTAGTTAATGCTCTCTTTAACGTCTTTTAGCTAGATAGTTATTCACATCAACTTGCATCATGGAGAGTAATGGAGGATTTTTGGAACTCCTCCCCTCTATCAATATATTCCTTTAGCCTTTGTCGATTAACTTTGAAGTTTTTCCCTTTGTTTTAAATTTCTATAGTACCATAAGGGAAAATTTTAGTGACTAGATAAGGACTAGACCATTTAGAATAAAGCTTACCAAGGAATAGGTGTAGGCAGGAGTTGAAAAGTAGCACTTTCTACCCTAAATGGAATTGTCTTGCTATTATTTTCTTGTCATGCCATATTTTTGTTCTTTCCTTGTATAGTTTGGCATTCTCATAAACTCTATGGCATAGTTCATCCAACTCATTTAATTGAAGCAGACTTTTCTTTCCTACAACTTGTGGATCAAAATTTAACTACTCAATTGCCTAATAGGCTTTATGCTCTAGTTCTACTAGTAGGTGACAAGCATTTCCAAACACCAGGTTGTGTGCCAATGGGTGTTTAGAATGGGTGTTTAGAAGGTTGTTTTGTATGCCTAAAGTGCAACATGTAGCTGCTTAGCCCAATCTTTTTTTGTTGGAGCTTACTGTCTTCTCCAATATCCACTTTAACTCTTTATTAGAAATTTAAACTTGGCCATTAATTTGTGGTTATATGTAGTGGCTATTTTATATTTCACCCTATATTTGGTGAGAAGAGTATTTAATTTTTATTACAAAATTTTTTACCTTCATTGCTTATTATTACTCTTGGGTTGCCAAAGTATGTGTGTGTGTGTATATATATATATATACTTTAGAATCAATGGATGGTAAGGCTGCTGCTTCAACCTACTTGGAGACATAGTCATAAAATCAATTCCCTATACATCGACTTCTAGGATGCATTGACTTCTAACGGATGGTGAGAAGAATCCCATAAAATCAATTCCCTATACATCAAATAGTTTTACCTTCAAAATGTTATTTAGAGATATCTCATATTAGCGAAAAATTCCTCTAATCCTCTGGCATCCATAACATGTACCTAGGTATCCTTGAATAATGTGGGCCAATAAAAACTAGATTGTAAAACTTTTTCTATTGCCCTATTAGCTCCATAATGACCACCATATTCTAAGGAATGATAGTGATGTATGATACTACCTATTTTTTCTAGAGTCTCAACTTGATATGAGCAGTGTTTTAAATGGTATCTGTCCTCCCAAATATAGTGCTTAGCATCTACTAGAAATTTATTTTCAGCTAGCTTGATAAATCTCAAGGTAACACATTACAAGCTAGAAAATTAGTAAAATTAGCAAACCAATGTACATTACTTGTTTTAACAACAAAGAGTTGTTCATCTGGGAATGTTTCACTGATTTGGGCCTGGGGTTTAGCCTCAATTTCTCCTTTCTCTAAGCGTGATAGGTGATTAGTTACTAGGTTCTCTATTCCTTTATTGTCTCTAATTTCTATGTCAAATTCCTATTGTAGAAGAACAAATCTAATTAGTCTTAGTTTTGCATCTTTTTTCTTAATCAAATATTTAATGGTAGCATGGTTAGTATAAACTATAAATTTAGTGCCAAATTTATTAAAAGCAAAGACTATTTTCAATAATTCTTTATCAGTTGTGGTATAATTTATTTGAGCATTATTCAAGGTTTAGCTTGCATAATGTATAGTATGAAATATCTTACCTCTCCTTTAGTCTAATACGACACCTATTGCATAGTTTTTTGCATCACAAATAAGTTCAAATGATAAATTCCAATTAGGGGCAACTATGATAGGTGTTGAAAGTAAGGAAATTTTCAAAAATTCAAAAGATTTCAAACAATTTTCATCCAAATTAAATGGTACATCTTTTTCTAAAAATTTTCATCAAGGGAAACTATGATAGGTGTTGAAACAAATGCCGTTTTCAATAATTCAAAAGATTTCAAACAATTTTCATCAAAATTAAATAGAACATATTTTTCTAAAAAGCTGCAAAGTAGATTTATTACTTTTGAGAAATCCTTAATAAATATGCAGTAAAAACTAGCATGCCTAGAAAATTTCTAACCCTTTTTGCTATAGTAAGTGGTGGCATCTTCTCATATTTCTATTTTAACACGGTCTACTTCTATCCCTTTGGCTAACACTTTGTGCTCTAATACAATTCCTTCTTGTACCATAAAATGACATTTTTTCCAATTGAAGACCAAATTGGTTTTTTCACATCTTTTTAATACCTGCATCAGGTTAGTTAAACAATAATCAAAATAAGAACCAAAAACTTAGAATTCATATATAAATACCTTTATGAAGAGCTCCACTGTGCCAAAAAATATAGTCATCATGAATATTTGAAAAGTGACTTGCGCATTACAAAGGTGAAAGGGCATCCTTCCAAATGAAAATGTGCATATGAACAAGTAAATGTAGTCTTTTCTTGCTCCTTTAAGGCTATTGAAATTTGGTTATATCTTGAATAACCATTTAAAAGATAATAATATTCATGCCCTGCTAATCTATCTAGCATTTAATTAATGAAGGGTAAGGAGAAATGGTCTTTTCTAGTAGCTTTCTTAAGCTTCCTGTAATCTATGCATGTCACGCCCCTAATTTTAGAGCACGTAAAACACATACTTTACGAACATATATTTTTCATAACATGTATAATACACTCTTTTACAGATAGGTATTCCCATATATACACAATATATAAACCAAATCTATAAACATCAGCGTAACAGCAGAAACAGGGATCCTGCTTGTGGCATATAGAGCATACTCTAGAGTACAAGTACAATATAAATCAAAATCTACGAGTCTTAGAAACAAAGTAGGCTCACCTAGAGATCATGTCATCTAACTGATCAACTATCTGAAGAGGAAACATCAAACTTTATATCCTTATTTGAAAAATATGTAAAAATTGTGTAGTAAGTTTGACAACTTATTGAGCAGATAATACCTCCTATAACTTCTTAGGTCAATATTTGGATGTACTCATATTTTAAAAATTTTCACATAGGAGATACAATTCGGAAGTGCATCCATATAGGACTCGCATTTTAAATATTCTCAAATTAAAGGATATTTAGATATTCAAAACCATATACTGTACTGTATGATCATTAAACAAAAGTTGTTATGCATCAAAATATTTCATATGAAAACATTAGAATGATCCTATATTAGAACCACCATATCAAAGTTCAAGCCCTTTCGTACTTTGTTAGTGTAGGATTTGCCTAAACTTAGTATCTCGTTGAAATTTGCCCTACCACCATTCAATAGGACATGCGAAGGGACTCTAATATGGGTATTTCTCAAGCACAAAGCAAGGGAAGAAAAATCACATCTCATATAACTGGAATCTTGCCTAGATAGGAGGCATCTCGCTGTCCATCACATATCATATCTTGTGTGTTGGCTCTCACACGAGGCTAGTACCACCCCTGCTAGTTAAGGTATCAAGGTGCACCAAGGCTAACATCCGTATAATACAGAATCTCAGTCTCAATACAGATCATCTGTTATAAATTACTCATTCAGGGTTTATCACATATACATGCCATTTCTTGAGACAATCATCTGGTTTTATAAATCAATGCCACGTGTATAAATATTCACTTTATCATTTAATGAGAAACACATATGAAATCAGATATACCATGAATTCAAAAATCTATTTTCAAAATTATACTCTTCTTGAATTATATTCCAAATTGTAAGCAATTCAGATAATTTAATGCATTTCAGAAATATATAAAAGTGTAAATATCCCATAAACATAATCAAATACACAATTAACGATCAAGAAGAGTATAGGGCAAGTCATATAAAGATTTATCCACTCACAGGGTAAGGGCTCTAGATTGGACAGCCCCAAAATACATTTTTTCAATCCACATTTAACTAAATAGACCTCAAAAATGAGTCGAGAGGGTTCAAAAACTTAGGAAATGACTCCAAGAGTTTAGTCACTGTTCACAGTCAGAAAATACTGTTCATCCCGGCCAAAATCACTATCCACTGCCAGAAAATCACTATTCACGATGACCAAAAAGTTGTCAGATGGCCAAAAAAATTCATATCTTAAGATTTATCTAGCTCCTGAATCTATCTATGGTGTCAGATTTTTAATTTGAGATCTCTAAGTAAGAGTTTCAGAGTTTACCTTTTTCTGAGATTTTCTACTTTCGATCTACGTCGATTCTGCAGTTGATTTGAAAAATTGTTCAGTCAAAATCATAGTATTCTCCATCCTAAATCCACTGGTACCCTCAAATTTGAGATCGAAATATTACGAAATCAGGATTTACATTTTGCAGATGCTTCTTCTTCCCCCTTTCTTTCTTTCTTTTTTTACAAATATTATTTAATTAATAATTAAATATCAAAATTTTATTATTATTATTATGTTGATTATATACATATAAATACTATTTTTCATCTTAAAATATTCCAAAAATTTCTAAAAAATTATATTCTTGCAAAAGTTTAGTTGAACTCTTAAATTATGACTTTTCTTGATAAAAATTCTACTAAAACAAATCACAGAATAAATATCTTTATATATAAATAAAAGAAAGAATATTTCTAAAAATAAAAAAATTTATTAAAGGCCAATATAATTATTTTAAGCCAAAAAAATTATTTTAATTAAAAATATATTTACTTTTAGCAAAAAATAATCATTTAAAATAAAAATATAATTTTTATCGTAAAATATTATTATTTAAAAATTACGGGATATTACATTCTTCCCCCCTTAGGAAATTCAGTCCCCGAATTTCAACTCATCCTACCACATGTAGGGAGTGAAGTTAAGGCATAATTCGGAGTTATCAACTTTATTACTTAAATAATTTGGGATATCTTTTCTGTATATCATCTTTACTTTCTAGGCAATCTCTTCACTTGTCAATCAATAATAAGCATTGGTTCTTTTTATCATAATTAAGTTAAATTTTTGTCCAATTGAATTTCTTGAAATTAGATAGCATGAGAAGAATCTGATAGGTACTTCCTTAGCATTGATGTAAGAAAGATTGTACCAACATCACTTAATCCTAATGGCAAAGCTATGCGATATTTACTATATATACTTTGTTCAAGATTTCAAAAGAGGCTATATACTAAATCTTAACTTTTTTCTTCTTTTCAAACCACATTGCCTCTTTCATGGGTGAGTCCTTTAAGAAAATTTGATCACCAACTGATAATTTCTAGTACTCAACATTCATGGTCATTATAGACTTTTGACCTGTATTGAGCTGCTTGTATTCTTTTTCTAATCAATTTCACTCTATCAACGACATCTTACCATAAGTCTGACTCCACTGAGTCATCTAATAGAAAATTTGTAACACCTCTTACATAAGGTTTTAAATCATTTAATAACCCTTTATTATAGGCAAATTCAGCTAAAGAATCTCCCACTAAATTCAAAAAAATACGCTCAAAGCATGCTTTTTAAATTAACATCATCAATTTAGGTTAGTCATATTATGTCTATTGAATGATATTCCAAATTAGTTCCAAAAGTTTAACCTTATTAAACTCATCCACCTATTAGGAAACTTATGATATTTCATGTAAAACTTCAAATTGTGCCATTTATATTTTCGCTTGATTATTACTGTTATGAGTAAATTCAACTAAGGACAAATATTTCTCCAAATTTTCATCAAAATTATATAAAGATACCTAAAGCATATGTCACGGCTCCAAATGATGGAACATATGACTGGCATGGCGTAAGGGTTTTCCTCTAGCCGTAAGCCTAACACATAGCATGTACAAACATTCAGCACACAATCCAGAGTACATAATAAATATAACTGGCCACATATGCCACATCCAATATAAGAAAATACTGTATATATATATATATATATATATATATATATATATATATATATATATATATATATATATATATACATCTCATGAATCCAACATCCGTGATTCAACTTGGCCCATGGCCTCATAATACAAACATAGTTGTAAATCATAAAACTATTTTTCCAAACTACACATCAAAGTACACAAGAAGCGAGAATCCTGCCTGTAAGTTCATGGAGATACACTAGACATAACTAAACTAAACAACCAGTACAATGGAGCCTTGCCCAAACTGGGGCTCACCAATGCTATATTCAGCCTCCTACGGAACTGTAGCTGGATCAAAATTTCTTTGACTATCTGTGGGGGGAAACAGAAGAAGGGTGAGATTACCACATCTCAGTGAATGGGTAAATCATACTATAACTGAAATAGGGCAAACTAAGCACAAGTATTTCGCAATGAATTAAATAATTGAAATCAATGTATAGAAAACGTTAAACATTTAACCATAATTTATTGAAAGAATGCTAAACAGTTCAAATGTATGTTCAAAAGATAAAACAGGATTAAATCAATAACCGTAAGCAAATCAATTATGCATGGTAAGTAATAAATGAAGATATTTATGCAATAACAATGATGAATGAGGTATTTTAGAAATATTTAATCTTTAAGAACAATGCACTAGTTTATTGGAGGTCTTTCCTAACATATCTATCATCTCACCCAAGCACACAGCAAGGGTAAGGTAATCACTGTAGGCGTAGACATAAGTCCACCCTAAATTTCTCCAAGCACATAGCAATGGGTATGGCAATCACTGTAGGCGTAGACATAAGTCCACCCTAAATCCTTGTGTCTTAGGCAGTCATATGCCCGTCACAGTATCCTAGGCCGAAGCCTTAACATGATCATGGTGCACCAGGGCTAGCACTACCTGCAGCTAGCTAACAGTGATATAAAAGGGTCCCTCCAATAGAAAACATTTGAAATATGCTATTTAAAGAGTTTAAAGTAAAACATTTCAATAACTTTACAATAAAGCTATAATTCTCCATCTAGCTCTTTTCATGCATAAAATTTCGTTCTAAAATATATATCATCCATGAATTCCCATGGAGACCTTTATAATCATAAACTTTCCCTTTTAAACATAGATCGTCCATAGACGTCACATAGATGCTCATCATGCATCAAATCATTTTATGGCTAACTTAGTTCATTTCTATGACTAAGTTCGCATTTCTATAAATCTAACTCAAATGAAGAATTATTAGCCTAGATGCTTGCCCTGCATACCTAGAGTTCAACTAGGATTTAAATTTATAATTTCTAACATGGTTGGAACATATTGGTTTTCAAAGCGGTAAAACAATTTAGCATACATTCCAACTAGTTAAAATCATACGAGAGAGAGTTATAAATCGAATTCGTAAAACATGCGCTATAGTATGAAAAACCCACTCACCTTACTAGGAGTCCAACAACGAGAATTTCACCTCGTGATGGTTCAACAACCTAGAAAACATAGACATAACATAAGAATTGGAAAACTCTAAACGTCACTATTCATGCAGGAAAACACTATTCACGCCGAAACCTAAAAACCCTATATTCTAGCATATAAACTAATTCTAAGACTATCTATCGAAAGAAGTTCGGTAAAACGAAGCCTAAAACGCGATTAGACGGAGTTTTACTTTGGAGGTTACTATTCATGCAATTTTTCGGCGACAATCCGGCAGTTTTTCGGCGAAACTGATCGGTGGGGTTTGTAGCTCTCCTTCCCACGAGTCCAACGGTACCTTACTTGCTCAAATCGGACATTCGGATGATGAGATATCTTAGAGAGAAGGTAGAGAAAATTTTTAGAGAGAGAGAGGGAGAGAGTCAGATGAAATGAAGGAGAAGAGGCTGCAGAAAATGCATAAAACAGCCCGAAGCATGGCCTGGCCGTGTCCTGGAGCACGTCCGTGCTTCGGAGCTATAGTGCACCATGTTTTTGGCCGAATTGGACAAAACGTCTAACATGAAAGTTGTAGCTCTTTCTCTTAGCTTTCATTAGCCACTTGAATCACCTAATTTGTAATTCATATGAAGGAGTTATGCATAAAATAGTGAGGAAAGGTCCAGACCACACTATGCTTCGGTTTTTGCCACTTATCACTATAATATTCACGGAATTAGCAAAAGTTCACAACATCAAAGTTGTTGATTTATGTCTTATCTTTCAACAGAAAGTAGAATCACTTAATTTGGATTTCATATGAGAGATTTATGCTTATATGAGTGAAGACAGGTCAGAAGAAAGGTTGGAAACGCTCTAAAATTTTACATTGTTCTCAATTTCCTTGTTTCAAATTATTTGTACTTAACCTTCAAAGGTTTTATTAGCTGAGGGTTATTACAGCATAACTTCCATTGCATAAAAACATCATTTAGATTTACTATTAGCCATACTATAATCTAACAAAGATTTTTAAGCTTCATGAATAGTTCTCCTGAAACAAAATATTCAATTTTTATTTGCTGACACACCGAACAACGAAAGAAATATCACTTGTATACTCTTTTTACCATTATGCTAATACAATTCTTTTAGATCTTAATATATTCTTATTGCCTTAAGATTATCCATATTCACAATCTATGGTTTCTTCCAAAATCTCTTTTTTCAACCATTTTTCACATCCTATATACTAGACTCAATTTAGCATGATATAAACCCTTAACACAAATATCTTGATCACTTACATTATTTTCGGACATGGTCCTCAAAATATTCTCTATATTGACAAATTAAGAGTTCAAAGATTAATTTAAATCCTACTTCTCATATTTTATTCCTCAAGAACTTTTACACCACTAATTCTCTTGATTATATTCGTCAAAGCAGTATAAGGCTATCATCCGTCTATTTCTTTCAAACTTTTTATTACTTTATCCTATTAACCACTTGGACAGCATAATAGCTGAGTTTCAAAGAAAATAAATTAACTTTTCTTGTAGTGAGGGAAAATAACTTTGCATTTAATCCAAAACATTAATAAAGGAGAATGTAGTAGAATAGACGAAAAGTATAATAGAGAACGGTACCAAAATAGAAGTAAAAAAATTGGACAAAGTATTGAAAAAAAAATTAAAATCGACGGTCGTAATTCTTGAAAATCTATAAATAAAATCTAGCTGTTATTTCGACAAAAAACAATGGCCGCAAGTTTTGAATATATATCCCAAAATCTACTTTAAAGCTGTTGATATTCGGTGGAAAAATAGCACATGAAAAAAAATATTTCTGAGCTTATAAAAGTCTGTGAAAAACAAAAAATACATAGTTATTTAGTAGGATGCAGTTGATTGGTTCAAAATAAATGTAATCAATCAATTGTAAAATAAATCAGTCTAAATTAAAAATACTCAAAATAGCTAATTGACTTAATAATGCTGATAGTCGACTAGCAAGAACATTGGGAAAACAAAATAAACCATTTGATTATCCCTTTTCAACAATTAACTTGTTTGCATTTTCACTTTTTTTTAACAATTATGCCTATCACATACAACTTTCCTACAATAATAATACCTGGTGATATCTTAACCTCATTCTCTTTATGTGCTTAATATGAACCACAATCACAACTACTGCACATATACATGCTTACCATCATTTTTGAAATTTTTCACCTTCAATTTAGCTGATATCCACCAATTACTCACATAGTTGTTCTAATAATACCTGGTTTATTCGCATAGCTATTATAAGTCTGCCCTTCTCTGAGTTCTATAAATGTACACGTTAATATCTTTATCTTCACACTCAAAGTTAGGGTGAGTGCAGTTATGGAGGGAATCACATTCCGTCAGTTTCACAATATTTGTGTCTTTTATGGTTCTAGTCCTGGAAAAGATGGAGAGTATGTGAAAGCAACACAAAATCTAGGTATGGTGCTGGCTAGGAGAAAGATTCATTTAGTCTATGGTGGGAGGTAACCATTGGTTAATGGGGTGCGTGTCTACAACTGCACATGCAGGAGGATGTCAAGTTTTAGGTATTATTCCTATATCTCTAACTGCATCCAACATCATAAGGAAGACAATTGGAGAAGAATTTAAGATAGCTTCCATGCATAAGCGTATGGCTAGAATGATGAGCAATGTTGATGCCTTCATTGCCTTACCAGGTGGTTTTGGTACTTTAGAAGAGATTTTCCAAATAGTCTCTTGGGCACAACTAAATATTCATCACAAACCGATAGGTTTGTTAAATGTTAACCATTTCTTTGATGGTCTGTTGTATTTTCTTGATCAAGATGTGGAACAAAGGTTTATCTCACACTCAGCACGACGAATTCTCATCTCGGGTTCAAATGCTGAGGAGTTGATTGATGCTTTACAAGCATATGTTCATGTACTTGATCCAATTATAGCTCAAATAGAATGGATAATAGACAACTGCAGAAAGCACAAATTGGACTTGGATTTTCATCTTTAACTGTAGTAGAACGAAACCATTACTGTATCATTTTTACTTTCTTAGGGTCTGTTTGGACACATCCTTGCTAAATATACTCCCCTAGAGTTTATAAAACTATCTTTAAATGTTGCTTATGATTCTCTGAACTATTGGAATATTCTAGTATATCATCAATATATATAATAACAAGCTGATCCAATGATGACTTAATTACTATTCATTAAATCTATGAATGCAGTTGGGGCATTTTTCAATCCAAATGTTATCACCAAGAACTCATAATACCCATATTGAGTCCTAAAGGAAATTTTTTTTTTGAATATCCTCTTCCCTTATCCTCAATTAATGACACTCATATCTCAAATAAATTTTTTTTTTGAAAAATATTGAGCACCTTGTAACTAGTCAAACGAATCATCTATATGAGGTAATGGGTATTTATTCCACACTGTCACCTTATTCAACTATCTATAATCTATGCATAGTTATAGTGATCCATCCTTCTTTTTCACAAATAGGTCTAGAACACCTCAAGGAGAGTATTAGGACGTATAAATCCCCTGTCTAACAAATCTTACTACTAATTCTTCAATTCCTTAAATTCAGTCATTGCCATTCTATATGGGGGTATAGACACTGGTTGGGTTTCAGGAAGTAAATCAATATCAAATTCTATTTTATGTTTCGAGGTAATCCTGGAAATTCTTCAGGAATTACATCAGAAAATTCTCTAACCACTAGAACTTGATCTACATTAATGTATTTCATATCTATACCTTTGACCACTGCCAAATATCCTTGGCACCATTTTGTAATAACTTATAGGATGCTAAAACAAAGATTAGATTTTTAGGTACCTCACTACAGTCTCCTTGTATCAAGAAAGAAGATTCTCAAAGAATATTGAATTTAATCATCTTAGGATGACATTCTAAAATGGCATGACATGGTGTCAACCAATCCATTTCCAATATCACATCAAAGTCTACCATATCTAGACATTCAAGTAAAACAAATATTATATTCAGAAATAATCATATTTGGTATTTGTCTCAATTCTTTAAATTCTCTGGTATGCCTATCCCTTTCAATTTCAAGCAGTAATTGATCCATAGATACTTGTTAAGATTCTACAATATTCAATCAATCTTATACTAGAAAAATTAACAAACTTGAAATAGAAAAGAAATTGAGATCCGATAGAATCCCTCAACATCACCAGAAGTAAAAATATGTCTGACTCATATCCATACTGAAGGTCCTACTAAAGAATCCTTCGCTCCAATCGCCATAGAAAAACCTAATATTCTGATACCAACTTGTCACGCCCCTAATTTTAGAGCACGTAAAACACATACTTTACAAACATATATTTTTCATAACATGTATAATACACACTCTTTTATAGATAGGTATTCCCATGTATACACAATATATAAACCAAATCTATAAACATTAGAGTAACAACAGAAGCAAGGATCCTATCTGTGGCATATAGAGCATACTCTAGAATACAAGTACAATATAAATTAAAATCTACAAACCTTGGAAACAAAGTAGGCTCACCTAGAGATCATGTCATCTAGCTAGTCAACTATCTGAAGGGGAAGGACTAAACTCTATATCTTTATCTGAAAAATATGTAAATATTGTGTAGTGAGTTTGACAACTCAGTAAGTAGATAATACCTCCTATGACCTTTTAGCTCAACATATGGATGTACTCGTATTTTAAAATTTTTCACATAGGAGATTCAGTTCGGAAGTGCATCCATATGGGACCCGCATTTCAAATATTCTCAAATCAAAGGATATTCAGATATTCAAAACCATATACTGTATTGTATGATCATTAAACAAAAGTTGTTATGCATCAAAATATTTCACATGAAAACATTAGGAGGATCTCATATCAAAATCACCATATTAGAGTTCAGACCCTTCTGTACTTTGTTGGTGTAGGATTTGGTTAAACTCAACATCTCGCTAAAATTTGCCCTACCACCATTAAATAGGACACGCGAAGGGACTCTAATATAGGTATTTCCCCAGCACAAAGTAAGGGAAGACAAATCACATCTCATATAGCTGGCATCTTGAACAGATAGGAGGTATCCCTCTCTTTATCACATATCATATCCTGTGTGTTTGCCCTCACACAAGGCTAGCATTATCCTTACTAGTTGAGGTATCAAGGTGCACCAGGGTTAACATCACCTGTTGTTAGCAAACAATGTTTTTAATAAGATTCTTCCATAAAATTATCATATGCACATATTCCATATCATTCAAAACAAAGATATCTGTATAATATAGAATCTCAATCTCAATATAGATCATCTGCCATAAGTTACCAATTCAGGGTTTATCACATTTACAAACCCTTTCTCGAGGCAAGTATCTAGTTTTATAAATCAATGCCACGTGCATAAATATTCACTTTATCATTTAATGAGAAATACATGTGAAATCAGATATACCATGAATTCAGAAATCTATTTTCAAAACTATACTCTACTCGAACTATATTCCAAATTATAAGTAATTTAGATAATTTAATGTATTTCAGAAACATATAAAAGTGTAAATATCTCATAAACACAATCAAATACATGTTTAACAATCAAGAAAAGTATATGGCAAGTTATAGAAAGAATTATCCACTCATAGGGTAAGGGCTCCAAATTGGACAGCCCCAAAATGTAATTTTCTAATCGACATTTGACTAAATAGACCTCAAAAACGTGTCAAGAGGGTCCAAAAACCTAGGAAATGACTCTGGGAGTTTAGTCACTGTTCACAACCAAAAAATACAGTTCATGCCAGTCGAAATCACTATTCACCACTAGAAAATACTATTCACTGCCAAAATTCACTATTCACAATGACCAAAAAGTTGTCAAATAGCCAAAAAATTTATATCCTAAGGTTTATCTTGCTCCTGAATCCATTTACGATGTCAGATTTTTAATTTGAGGTATCTAAGTAAGAGTTTTAGAGTTTACTTTTTTTTTATATTTTCTACTTCCGATCTACAGCGATTCTATAGTTGATTTAAAAAATTGTTCAGCCAAAATCTTAGTATTCTTCATCCTAAATCTAGTTGTACCCTCAGTTTTGATATCGGAAGCCAATAGGTACTCTAAATCTAAAGAGAAAAATAGAGGTTACTATTCATACTATTACAGAATCGGGATTTACATTTCACAAATGCTTATTCTCCCCTCGTTCTTTCCTTCTTTCTTCTTTTGTAAATATTATTTAATTAATAATTAAATATTTAAAATTTATTATTATTATTTTGATTAGATACATATAAATACTAGTTTTTCTCCTAAAATATTCCAAAAATTTCTAAAAAATTATATTCATGCAAAAGTTTAGTTGAACTCTTAAATTATGACTTTTCTTGATAAAAATTCTACTAAAACAAATGACAAAATAAATATCTGTATACATAATAAAAGAAAGAATATTTCTAAAAAAAAATTTATTAAAGGCCAATATAATTATTTTAAGTGAAATAAAAATCATTTTAATTAAAAATATTTTTTTTTTAGCAAAACATAATCGTTTAAAATAAAAATATATTTTTTTCGTAAAACATTATTATTTAAAAATTATAGGATATTACAATGCATACCCTCCATCCTGTAATTGCCTTACTGGGGATTAATTTATTTTTTTAATTATGTATTCTAGTCATTTCCTCCTTTTAGGAACTACTTGTATAGGACTTACCCATGTACTATTAGAAATATAATAGATTATTTGGATTGAGTCTCCTTTGGTGCTTCACTTATGGTTTGTAATTTTCCTCCATCAAAATCTTGTGCATGCAAATTGAGGAGCTAATTCCTTTGATGTTAGCAATGGACCACCAAATGGAAATTTTATGCTCTCTTAAAACTCGTAGTAATTTTTCTTCCTACTCATTAGTAAGTGAAGCAGAAATAGTTACAAGAAGAGTATAATTCTCAGCTAAATAAAAACACTTAAGATAGGGTGATAACTGCTTAAGCTCTAGCTTTGGTGGCTTTTCAATGGAGGCATTGAGCTAGGTTTTCTTTATTCTAAGTCTTCAAAGGGCTTCTTTATGTAGATACGAGGTGCCTCTTCTAACTAATTTATAGCATCTAAAATTTTTGCACTCTTAATGTCAATGTTCCAAAAAATACAAGCATCTAAAGGGTTACTCAACTTACTTACTTGATTTAATTTCCATTGTTGTTTCAACAGTGTTAATATGTGAGCAATTTCCTACATCAGATGGATGTTTAATCAAATTAAAAACATTAAATGCTACCTACTCTCTTTGCACTTTTAAACTAAACTCTCATTTTTGAACATCAATTAGAGCCTGTTCATAGCTAAGAATGATCGACCAAGAGTAATATGGATTGTTTGGTCTTCCTCAATATCCAACACTATAAAGTTTGTAGGGAATATAAATTTATCTACTTTTACCAGGATATCCTCAACAATACTATGAGGATATTTTATGGATCTGTTAGTCATTTGTAATAACATTGTAGTTGGGTTAACTTCTCCAATTCTTAATTTTTTTAAAAATAGAAAGTCACATTAAATCAATACTTCTACCAAGATCACATAATGTTTTATCAAAATAAGTATTTCCAATGGCACAAGGCCTATAAAAACTCCTTGGATCTTTAAATTTAGGAGGCAATTTCTTTTGCAATGTTGCATTGCACCCTTTATATAATGCAATTGTTTTATAATCCTTTAATTTTCTTTTGTGTGAGATAATTTCCTTCGAGAATTTAGCATATAAAGGTATATGTTCTAAAGTATCTGTAAAGGGAATATTGAAATGTAATTTCTTTAAAAAATCTAAAAATTTAGAAAGTTGATTTTATAATTTTTACTTATGGAATCTTTGAAGATATGGTAGATGAAGGACATAGGGTGGAGAATTATTAGGAAGTAGCCTAGATTTACGCTTCACCACTACTTTCTCTAAGCTATGTGTGACATTTGTAGCCTTTTCTTACGGTTCAACTGATTGAGTGGCATCAATTGGAGGTAGCTCAATCTTTGGTAGCTCTTTTCCACTATGAAGGGTAATTGCTTTTACCTACTCTTTTGGATTTTTTTTGTATTACTAGGCAAGGATCCTTGTAGTCTCTGATTCATATTTTTGGCAAGATAGCCCATTTAAAGCTCCAAATTTTTAATAGAAGCATCTGTTCTTGCCATAAATTATGTAAGAGTATCTTCTAAAGAAGTCTTAGGTGGTTAAGGCTTAAATTGTGATTGAGGAGCAATAGGTAGTTGCATTATATTCTGGTTATTTTTCATGAAAAATTAGGGTGATTTTGCCATCATTGATTATAGGTGTTGGAGTATGGATTATTTTGTCTATTAAAATTTTAAAAAAATTGAGCTTGCTCAAGTTGAGATGCAGCAAAAAGGTTACCAATTCAACACTTAAAACTAGAGTGAGCTTTATTACATAAATCACATACCTTATATGAGACATGGATGACACTAGCATTTGTAGTAAGAGAGCTCAGTTGCTTTGTTATAGTAGCTATTAAGCTATAAGAGCAATAAAGGCATCTACCTCATGAATTCCATAGGCTCTTCTAAGTGCATTCTTCTCAATTGGCTACTGGTAGGCATTAACAACCATATACTCTAGTAGTGCATATGTCTTTTTTTGTGTTTTACTATTAAGGCACCTATTACTATTGCACCAATCAGTTTTGGTAGAGTTACCCAAACCATTATAAGATATTTGGACTTATAGCCACTGAGAGAGTCCATGGTGGGTCCTTAAACCTTGGTGCTGAGCACTTACGACAAGTTTCTCTACTTTCATGCTCACCCTAGTATAACATACAATCATTCTGACATGCGTGAATTTTTTTGTAGTTCAACCCCAACTTATTAATGATTTTTTTAGCCTCGTAAAATGAAGGCGGAATCTTGGCATCTGGGAATACATCGACAAGCAACTCAAGTACCATCGACATTGCTTTGTCGCTTAGGCCGCACAAACACTTGATGTGATACAACTTCACCAAGAAAGACAGTTTTGAATACTTTTCACACCCTTCATAGAGTGGTTGTTCACCATCTTTCAGTAACTCATAAAAATATTTGACACTATCATCCATCCTTTCTGCTGACTGCGGATCTGGCATATCCACAGAAGCGATGCTCTCATTTTCAGGGTGAATCCCGAATGCATCACGGACTATGTTCTGGACAGGGTCATCTCGAACTATGGGTTCTGAGACCTCAATTGGCATTATAGCATGTCCTACAGCAGGTTCTTCTGTAATCATTTCTCCGTGCAAACTCCAAAAAGTGTATCCCTCCGGAAATGGTTTGACGATCAAATGTTGGCGCACGACCTCGATGAGTTGCCATTTTTTGAATCTACACTTTGGGCATGGGCATATTATTCTACCTTCGACCCCAGAGTTAGCATTTGCGAATTTCAAAAATCCGTCTAAACCATTTAGGTACTCTATTGAATGTCGAGGTTTATTGATCCAAGATTTATCCATTTCTGAAATATTTATGAATTTAGATATCAATTAACTTAAATAACTCTTAATCTGAACTAAAAGAAAACATGACTATTTTACATGAGAAGGGATTTGCAATTGATTGTGCATAAAACACAACACATTTTGAAGAGGTGTAAAATGTTTTACATGTAAAACATTTTTGACAAATTTTATGATAATAGACATTTAATGAAGCACTAAATAAAAAATCTTCGTTATTGTCATTAATTAAAAGGATGAGTTTAATGATCAAATCTCTACGAATCTGAATTTTTTGGAAAAGACAGCCACTAGCAGGAAAAAAATTGAATTATGATTTTACATCTGCCGTTACAATTTTAATTATAATATTTACACAATAAAATTTCTAACGAACTCTTATAGGGAATTGAAATTTCCAATTCCCTATCTGAAAAAGTAAAATTAGTGGCCCATACAAGTGCCATATATTGAAAAATAATTCTACTCAATTACATTTAAGATCTTGTTTGTTCCTTAATAGAGAATCTAGTGTAATTAATTAAAATAATGAGTTTCATGATCGAATTTCTACGAATGTAAATTTTTTGGAAAGAAAAAACCACTAGCAGCAAAAAATTAAAATATTATTTTACAGCTGCCGCAAAGATTTCAATTATAGTATTTACATGGTAAAAATTCTAACGAATTCAGATAAGGAATTGAAATTTCAATTCCCTATTTAAAAAAATAAAATCCGTGGCCCATATAAGGGCCATATATTCAAGAATAATTCTACTCAATTACATATAAAATCTTGTTAATTCTTTAATAGAGAATCTAGTGTAACAATAAAGTGCATTCAAAATTATTACACTACTAGCATACATATTAAAATTATGTTATTATAAATTTATTTCCCTTTTTTAAAAATTATGTGTTTTTTTAAATGAGTTTTATTTTTTTAAAACTAATTCATAATACTAATTTTGTCTATTTATTAACATTTATTATTTTATCTCATCACCTGAATAAATATTTTAATATTTTATTAACAACTGTAATATAATTTGACTATTATTAATTTATGAATATTAATTAAATACATTTATCAATATAATAACTACTTTCAATTTATGTTATTATTAATTCATTAAAAATTATTACACTACTAGCATACATATTAAAATTATGTTATTGTAAATTTGTTTTCATGTTTTAAAAATTATGTGTATTTTTAAATGAGTTTTATTTTTTAAAAACTAATTCCTAATACTAATTTTGTCTATTTATTAATATTTATTATTTTATCTGATCACCTGAATAAATATTTTACTATTTTATTAACAACTGTAATATAATTTGACTATTATTAATTGATGTATATTATTTAAATACGTTTATCAATATAATAACTACTTTCAATTTTTTTACATTAATTTTAATAATATTTGAAAAACAATAAATAACTTGTATTTAAAACAAAATTCACTATCATTTTATACTAAATTAATAATATTATATATATTTCTTAAATTTTTATTAAAATATACGTATATTTTTAAATTAGTGTCACAATTTTTAAAAAATTGTTTTCAATACTTACTCTATTTATTTATTAAAATTAATTATTTTATCTAATCAATTACACACTTCAATTTATCTACTAAATTTATGTTATTCTATAAATGTATTTCTCCTTACATGTTTTCAACGAACATGCTATATATTATAATATTAAACATCATAAATATCACAAAAATAACACAAATTTTAAAATTGATTCATACAATAATGTACATCACAATGACAAATATATTTATAACAAAAGTAGTAAGTAAATAAAATATCTAATATTATCTCAATCTAACATATAATAATTTGAAATAAATTCATTCAAAATCTAATTAATTAAATTACATACATTAAAAATGATTCCAAATAAATAACGCACAAAAATCAAAAATTAAAGTGTCGTCCCAACGTCACAATATCTTCACAAAATAAAATAAAAAATAATATAAGAAAATATTTTGAACATACAATATAAAAAAAAAAATTAATCAAATACAATTAAAAAATTAAATGACATACCTTGAGAGTAAATAAAACACGTCGGAGAGAACACCACAGTAAAAAAACTTGAAAAGCACAACAAATAATTTCAGAGAGTATATTATGAACAAACTCCTATCAAGAAACTATTGTAAGAAAAATAAAGGGGACCTTCCAATTTATAGACGAACGCGCGGTTAACCGTCGTTAAACCGAACAAAAACCGTCGCTAAATGGGTTTAGCGACGGTTTCTAAAAAGAACCGTCGTAACTTGTAACTTTAACGACGGTTTTTCCTAAAACCGTCGTTAAACTACACGAACATCGACTAACGGTCCGAATTCCGAACGTTATAACTTCACGACGGTTTTAATTAAACCGTCGTGAAATAACGACGGTTGTTACGAAAATCGCCGTTAAATCACGACGGTTTTATGTCTAACCGTCGTCATTTTACGACGGTTTTATAAAAACCGTCGTAATGTCCGTCAAATATTTCCCTTCGGCGCAGATGACCACGGTTGGATCTTAACCGTCCGTATTTCACGACGATTTTTTGAAAAACCGTCGTTAGGTGTCTAACTTTAACGACGGTTAATAAACCGTCGTTAAACTTGGCTTTAGAGACGGTTTTTTATGACCGTCGTTAAACGCCCGTCGCCATTCCCCGTTTTTCTTGTAGTGAGTGTATCTCTACTTTATATGTAATCCATAGTTATCTACACAATAAACTAGACACATAAATCTCTTCTTGGTCTTATTACGATTGTCCTATTATATAATTAGTGGCCAATTTACTAGAAGCATTAAGAACGATATAGTAACTCAATTAAAGAAAATAATCCATTCATTGAATTGATTGGAAAATATAAGGGTTATTAATTAGGCTACATTGTAGCCCTAAAAAATAAAATTAGTTCATAACTAAAATGAAATCATCTCAAAATAAAAATAAAGCTAAAACATCTAAGATTAACATAAATAGTTGAAAAAGAAAATTGGTTATGGAGTTAGAGCTCTGATATTCTTTTTCTAAGTTAGGAATCTTCTTCACTGCATTCTGTTTCTTCAAGGTACTAATTTTAATTGCCTCAATTCCCTTTTTAAAGTTGTAAAAGGATATCCCAATTCTATTCAAACTCTTATTTTTAGTTATAACTGTAATAAGATATCCTAATCAACTCAAACTCTTATTTATCTATTTTTAAAAAGAACAACATTATCATCCTAGCATTGTGATGCCAAAATCCAGCTTTTGAATATCAAATTTCTCATTTATAGGTCTTTTTCTTTTCACATCCTTATCTCAATCTGAAACTGTCCAAATTAGTGAAGAACCATCGAAATTGTCCAAAACATGAAATTCTTTCTCATTTTTCTTTATTTTCTCCAAAAAAATTTCATCAATTTTCCATCTTCTTTCTATCAATAAAATAAACACACAATCACACAAAGTTATAACATAAATTATTCAAAAACACACAAAATTCTAAGTTAAAAATACTTAATTTATAAGTATAAAACTCTCATATAAGACCTTTAACTTTTTAACTCAATAGCTCTGGCCAAGTTGCTTTCCTAATGCAGTTAATGATTTTGATGAAGGTATGGCATTGTTTTGAGTTGTTAGTGATTTAAATATTTGATTTAGCCTCATCTTGAACTTCCTTTTTGCTGCCATCAAGAAATAAACAAATAAAATGGTAAAGTTATTGTTAGAAAGTAGCTAAAGACAACCTTCCTAATTTTAAGGAAGCAGCTAACTTTTTACTTTAATTTCATTACTTCACTCACTTTTGCAAACCCAAAGTCCACTGAATGAACATATTTGTCTATCATCAAAACAAAGGTATACAAAATCAACAATCAATTTATAAAAAAAAAAAATTAGATAATTAATATAATCAGATTCACTAATTAAACTAGTAAACAAATCAAACTTAGAAGGCTAGTCAAAACTAGAATACTGGTTTAGTTCTTCAACACTGAGCAAATTGTTCTTTTACTCATAAATGTTTTCTCCAACTCCTATTTTCCAGAGTTGAGACACCTTCTCAGAATGGAAGATATATTGCTAAAATCTTCTTCTCTTTTTTTTAAAAATTTTTTGGTAGCGGTATTATGGAGAGTCTAGAATTAATACAGCTAGTAGAGCTATTGTTAGTTAGTTACAAGCTAGTAATTATAGAAGTTAGTTTCTTACTCATTTACTGCATGTATATAAAGAGTAACTTTATTGTAATAGCTCAATGCTGAAGAATACAATTGATAAATTTTGTGCATTTTCATTTTCTCTATGTTAGATAGAAATCTAACAGAAACAATGAATTTATATTTAAAAAGTATAAAAGAAAATTTTTAAATGATTAATAATATAAAAATTAGAAAAAATCACGTGTTAAATGATTGAGTAAAATATTCTCCCCTCTCCTGATTATGTCTTTATTATACGGTCATCTCCTCTATTAAAAAAATATACACAAGCTTCTTTTAAAAGTAATAGTGAAATAATCTCATCTCTTTTAACTAATGCCTTTACTACGTGGCCCTCCCTTGTAGTAAGAAAATATATATACTTGAACATTCTTTAAAAATAAGAGTAAAATACTCTACCCTCTTATGAGTAATGCATATATAACATGATCCTCCCCTCTACTATGAAAATATACAACAATATCTCTTAGAAAATAGTACAGCTTAACCCAAATGTCTTAAATACCTTTCATGAAAGAGAAACATAAAAAAAAAGGAGAGCACTCTCTATTTTACATTCCTTTTCACCATTGTTCTCTATTAACAACCATTTATTCCCAACTCTTTTGTCAACCTCTCTCCTTTATTTGTCTTGTAGTATTAATCTCCTAAACTTTTTCTTTGCAAATATAGTTTTATATTAGTTAAATATGATTAAAGATAAAAGTTTCAACTAATTTTCAAAGTCAACTAAATTGGTATTTTAATAGCTCAGACCACTTCACAATAATAGAGATAACCCATAGCATTTATCTCGCATCTCTATCTTGCTCTCTTATCTTATACAATTGAAGTATTGTTTTAAAAATATGAATCTCTCCCTTCTTTTATATCTGCCCTTAGTCTGTCTCTATGAACAAGAAATGGATTTTGTCACACTGAGTATTAGATTGAGTTTTGTTTACATGACCAAATATTAGGTTAAGTAAATGGATGTACAATCTTTTATTATTATTATTATTATTATTATTATTATTATTATTATTATTATTATTATTATTATATTTTTTTATTATATGTTAAAATAATATTAATCATGAAGGGGATAGAAAGACCAAATAGTTGGAAATAAAGAATTAATATTAGAAGACAATAGATTAGAAGGAAAATGTGAGGGAGTGCACTTTTATTCTTTTTTTTTTTCTATTTGTTTCTCTTTCATACATGGTATTTGAGACCTTTGAATTAAATTATAGCATATTTTTTAAGAAAATTTTGTGTAAATATCATAATAGAGAAGAAGATCGTTTTATAAGAGTATGAATTAAAGAAGTAGAAAATATTTTACTCTATATTTTTAAATTTAAGGAATGTTTGTGCATATATATTTTCAGAAAAAAGTCATATAATAAAAGTATTAATTAACGAAAATGAGAATATTTTACTCTAAAAAATTTTATATTTTACATATCTTTCATCCTTGTAGACTATTTATAGGTGGGGGAAGAATTGGAACTCACTGGAAAATCCAAATGCAGTGCTGATCTTCTTGACACTGGTCTTTCCAGCTAAATAATAGACTACAAGGAAAGGCTCTAGCAGCATAGATCGATGCCTTTAACTCAGAAAGCATAGAATTAAGTTTTTGTTCACTGAGTTTCTTCAATTTTGTATTTTGTGTAATAATCAAAAGAAACTATTGCCTGCGTGTGATGAAACTTATCACCCTCTCTTTCCAGAAAGGATTATTTGTAAGATTTTTCCTTTTTTATTTATTCATACAAACCATAAATGATTGTAATAATATATTAGTTTTTGAGAGAATATTTTTAATTGAAAGTATTTTGTTTTCATCACATTAAGTTTTTCAAAAAAAATAAAGAATCTCAACAAGAATAAAACGAATCGTTGTATCTTGTTTAGACAGCGGATATATATAATACATCCTTATGGCTGCTTCCGTAAATCCTTTATATGAACGGCTAGGGAGAGGTCTTCTAATTTTATTTTATTTTATTTTTTTGGCGGACGGTGGCGGGGGTGGTCTGGGAATTCATGGGTTGCCCTTGTCCTTATCTTGGTCTTTAGCTTCTTTTATCTCTAAATTCTTTGGATTTGCAAACGGCTGGCCATAATCTAAAATTTCTTCTTGCCTAATCAAGATCTAATATATTATAAAGTTTAATTGAATTGTGCAAGGTACATCAATATTTTATCCATGCCAGACAAAATAAATCTTTGAACCAGACCAATTGAGCCTTTACAAAATGCTAAATTGGAAAGTTCGAGGAGGTCGCGTTACAAGTACGTACCCCTGTCATCATATATTGATTTTACAAATTAAAATGCTCAATACCTGGGTCAAATCGTACTTAAAATCATATCATTAAGAAAAATGTGACAAAAAAATGGTGTTGTGGTTTCGTAAACCATTACTCTTAGTCAATTAATAATAAATGCTTTTTAGTTTGAATTGTCAACGTTCTTCAAATGCAAAATCCAAGGACACTTAAAATAATTATAAAGATAAGAAACCTTAATAAACATATATATATTCTTTCTAGTTTAGAATGAAGAATCGTCACTAGTGAGATAAAAAGTTTCTAGAGGATCATAAGGCATATGGATCAGATAAAAAAATACTAATAAACTGATTAAAAGGGGATAAGAACATTAATTTCAATTGAAATGGGACAGAGAACGTTCCAAGTTACACACAAAAATAAATTAAAAGACTAAAAAATTGAAATTTTTCTAAAAGGAAAATAAATTGGAAATTTTTATAAGATTTATCATAAAAGATAAATATGAGAGATTGCTCAAAAACACAATTAAAAAGAAAAGGAAAAGAGAAGAGAGGAAAGAAGTGGGAGGGAGGAATGGTTGCCTGTAACTAATGGAGGTAACCCCAAAAATATGGTTCATTTTCTTTCTTTAATTTTTTTTAATACAGTGGTCGCAGAGATTGTCTGTCGACTGGGACTGGAGAAGATATATTTAATCGAATTTTAAAAATATGTGCATACTAGGATTAAAAAATTATAAGCAAGACTGAATAAGCAACCAAACAATTTTCAAAGTAAAGTTACTATGAATTCAAAGAACGCTGAGCACAAACAATGTCATATTTTTCCATGAGGTCTAAGTCTTCTCCAGCAGTGTATATAAAGCATGCAAAACCAAGCCTCCTCACCATAAGGTGATTCAGTTTGAACTTTTATCACAAGAAGAAGAAGATGGGCAAAATTGCTAGCAAAACCGAGCCTACTCATAAGGTGGCTGATCAGTTTGAAGAAGAGAAGAAGATGGGCAACAGTATTGCTAAGGACTGGAGAGATCTTAGTGGCCAACATTATTGGAAAGATCTACTTGACCCCCGTGATATTCATCTTTGCAGGTACAAAATACACTACGGAGAAATGGCTCAAGCTACTTATGATGCTTTCAACTCTGATGAAGCGTCCAAGCATGCAGGAAGGAGCCGATATGGGAAAAGAGATTTCTTTTCCAAGGTGGGTTAGGAAAGTGGAAGTCCTTTCATGTATAAGGTGACAAAGTTCCTATATGCAACATCAGAAATTGATGTCCCCATAGGTTTTCTCCTAAAATCACTATCTAGGGAGGGTTGGAGAAAGGAATTAAATTGGATAAGTTATGTTGCTGTGGCCACAGATGAAGTCATAACCGAGTTAGGGATGAGGGGCATTGTCATTGCTTGGAGAGGAACAGAGCAGATCCTAGAATGGTTTAAGGATTTTCAGTTCCTTTTAGATTCTATGCCAAAGATATTTGGTGCTAAAGCTCAATGCGAAGTACACCAAGGCTTTTACTCAATTTACACATCAAATGACTCAAGTTCAATGTTCAATGTTAGAATGTAGTTAATACAGCTGCCATTGTGATTATTTTGTTATAGCTACTAGGCCAAGTTGTGTAGATTAGTTGCTGAATGTAAGTTGTCTATATATACAAATCACTGTATCAGATGTATAACTTCATGCATGAACGAATCAACATAAACTTTATGAGCATTGTTCACACTAGTTCATCTTCTTCCTTTTCTCTGTAAAGTTTTCATGGTATCAGAGCTATAGCCTCATAGCCTAGATCACCATGGATGAACTTCCAAATCCACCTACACTTCTTGCAAACCAAAAAGGTAAAATCACCACTTTTTCGTCGTCACTCTCAATCAAATTGGATGATACGAACTATCTGCTATGGAAGAGACAAGTACTTGCTTTTGTCAGAGGATTACGACTCACCAAATTCCTCGATCCAAATGAAGTACCTCAAAAATACAAATCTAAGGCTGATGCAGCAGCATATAAGGTATCTGAAGAATTTTTGGAATGGGAACTGTAGGATTAACTTTTGCTCTCGTGGCTTCTTTCATCTATGAATGTCAATATGCTCACACGTATTGTAGATTGCGAACACTCATTCCAGGTATGGATCAGGCTCTCTGAGTATTTTGAATCGCATACTAGAGCCAAGGTATGTCAACTAAGGACTCAGCTAAGATCGATAAAGAAAAATGATCTCCCTATGTCAAAATATCTTCTTAAGATTAAAGCTTCTGTTGATGCTCTTGCTGCTATAGGTGTTCCTCTAATAGATTATGATCATCTAGAAATTATCCTGAATGGTTTACCTATGGAATATGAAGCATTCGTAACTTCAATACTCACCAGAAAAGACATGTACACTATACATGAAATAAAATCCTTGATGTTAGCACAAGAAGCTAGACTAGAGGAAATTCATAAAACTCCACATTTAGTTAATTTGAATACTGCACAAAATGTACACCTAAACACTGCTAACAATACATCACCTGCAAGTGCTGGAAGCACTTCAAGTGTAAACATGATCCAGAAGAACCAACCTAAACCTCAGTTCCAAAATAGAGGATTCAGTTCAGGAAGAGGTTTCATTAATTATTGAGGCAATTATTCAAGAGGTTTTCGTGGATTCAGAGCCAAAGGAAGAGGAGGAAGGTTTAATCCTCGCTATGCAATTACTTGCCAAGCATGTGGCAAAAATTGTCATGCTACTCTTCAGTGCTATTACAGATATGATTCTAGCTACCAAGCAAACTCCACCTTCAATGATTTTCATCCTAACAAATATCAGAGTAACTTTTCTTCCATGACCGCATCTTCCAACCAGAGAATAACAGATAATGCCTGGTATGTAGACTCTGGAGCTACAAACCATGTCACTCCATAAGCCTTAAATTTGATGCAGTATCATCCATACAATGGTGATGAGAGAGTACACATTGGAGATGAATGTAGACTGTATATCTCAAATATCGGTAAATCATCAGTAACCTCCCCTTTTAATTCAGCATCTTTAAATTTGAAAGACTTATAACATGTGCCATCCATATTCAAAAACTTAATAAGCGTATCATGCTTTGGTCGAGAAAACTATGTCTATTTTGAATTTCATCCATTTACTTGCTATGTAAAGGATCAGAAAACGCACCAAATTATGTTGGAAGGGATGCTTGACCAAGGGCTCTATGTCTTCAAAGAATTTCCTCTCACACATATGAAGAAACCTATTGTAGTACATCACACTATGTCTGAATCTCCTAGTAGTTGTAACCCAACTGTTCAATTTAGCAATAAAAAGTCCCTCTGTTGCTACATGGCATCATAGGCTAACTCATTGTAATTTTCAAACTTTATCCCATGTAATGAAGCTGTGTCACATTCCCATAAGCTATAATAAGAATTTAAGTTCTTGCAAACATTTCTATGTTAGGAAAATACACAAATTACCTTATCCACCATTAACTACTATCTACACACGTCTCCTTCAATTGATTCTAACTAATCTTTGAGGACTAGCACCAGTACTGTCTAGTAGTAGAAATCACTACTATGTCATATTCATAGATGCTTATACCAGGTACACTTGGTTATTTCCTCTACAAACCAAGTCCCAGGATCTTGAAACTTTTAAGCAGTTCAAAAACTTAGTAGAAAATTAGTTTTGTTGCAAAATTCAAGCTATTCAATCTGATTTGGGAGGTGAATACAGAAGTTTCACCACTCCTCTTCAAAATCATGGTATTCAGCATCGAGTCTCATGTCCGTATGCTCATGAGCAAAACAGAATTGCAGAGAGAAAGCATAGACACCTTACTGATACTGCATTAACACTTTGGGCTGCCTCATCTTTACCCCACAAATACTGGGATCATGCATTTTTACCTGCTGCCCATGTAATCAACCTCCTGCCATCTCCAACTATGCATAATCTCAGTCCTTATCAAAAACTATTTGAAAAATTGCCAAATTATTTTTCTCTCAGGACGTTTGGTTGTGCTTGTTATCCACTTTTAAAACCATATAACACTCACAAATTTAATCTAAGATCACAAGAATGTGTCTTCATTGGATACTCCTCTCAACATAAGGGGTTCAAATGTTTACATCCCTCAGGAAAAATCTATATCTCTAAAGATGTAGTATTTAATGAAAACTACTTCCCTTTTTCCCAGTCACCTTCTTATCCTTTGAAATCTCAACCCCTGGCTCTTTCAACTACACAAAATCCAATTCAATTGCTACCACCACTTCTATCGTCTACTACTAGATACTTTGATACTGCACCATCAATTGAAAGGCGTCTCCCTTTATCCCAAACTACAGACTTAAATTCAGCCTCACCTTCTGCAGCTGGCAACCAATATAGTTTTCCTAATATCAATCCCTTAGCATCTCCACCCACATCTCACACTACAAACCAACCAAAACCTTTCTCTACTACATCTAACCAATCAATCCCCATACATTCCATGATTACTAGAGGCAGAGCTGGCATCTTTAAACCTAAAGTCTATAGTCAGCATAAAGAACATACTTCAATAGAAGAAGCACTCCAAATTCTGCATTGGAAACAAGCAATGCTAGAAGAATATCAAGCTCTATAAAATAATCATACTTGGACCCTGTGTGAGCTACTAGCAGATAGACAACTAATTAGGTGCAAATAGGTGTTTCGTGTTAAAGAAAATCCTGATGGAACCGTGGCCAAGTATAAAGCAAGGTAAGTGGCCAAAGGTTTTCACCAAAGAGAAGGCATAGATTTCAATGAAACATTCAACCCTATTGTAAAACCCACAACTATCCGCGTAGTTCTTACCTTGGCTCTTGCTCAACGATGATATCTTCATCAAATCGATGTAAACAATGCTTTTCTCAATGGTTTTTTGCATGAAGAAGTCTACATGAGATAACCTCAGGGATTCGAATGTTCAAACACCAACTTAGTTTGCAAACTACAAACGTCTCTGTATGGACTCAAGCAAGCTCCTAGATCTTGGTTTGAGCGACTTAAGACAGCCCTACTACACTTTAGTTTCATTTCCAACAGGTGTGATTCTTTACTTTTTATTCGCACAACAGCATCTCATATCACCATTCTTTTGGTTTACATAGATAATATAGTGATTACTGGGAGCTCAACCTTTGCTATTTCTGAACTCATTACCTATCTCAATCTAAAGTTTGCCCTGAAAGATCTTAGTCCTCTAAGTTACTTCTTGGGAGTGGAAGTAAAACATCTTCCTGATGGATCACTTCATCTATCCCAAGCTAAATACATAAGTGATCTTCTTACAAAAGTTCATATGCATAATGCTAATTCTCTACCCTCACTTATGGCTGTAACCACGTAGCTCTACTCAACCAATAGTAATGCACTCACTGATCCATCTACTTATCGCTCAGTCGTATGAGCCTTACAGTATGCAACCATTACTAGGCCTGAGATGTCCTTTGCTATAAATAAAGTTTGCCAGTATATTCATTTTCCGAATGAACTGCATTGGAAGGCAGTTAAGAGAATCCTCAGGTATCTTAAAGGCACCTCAACCATGGGCTTACATTTAAAATCATCATCACAACTTGATTTACGTGGATGGTGTGATGTTGATTGGACATCAGATTTTGATGATCAAAGGTCAACATCTGGCTTCACTGTATTTCTTGGTGACAATCTAGTATTGTGGACCTCAAAGAAACAAACTGTGGTGTCTCGATCGAGCATTGAAGCAGAGTTTCATAGCATGGCAAGTATGGTAGTTGAGATTACCTGGATTAAGTCACTTCTATCTAAATTAAAGGTTCAGTTAATTGATATCCCAGTTATATTTTCTAAGACAACTTAAGCATTGTATTGATGAAAAGCAACCCTATTCTTCATGCAAGAACTAAACACATTGAACTTGATCTTTATTTTGTTCGGGAGAAAGTTCAAAATAAGGAACTCCTGGTGCAACATGTAACCTCATCAGAACAAATTGTTGACTGCTTAACTAAACCTCTTTCTATGACATGATTTTAACTATTGAAGGATATGCTCACTATCAAATCACTTAAGGATAGTCAACTATGTAGAAAGAGCGACCAATAGAACTTTTGTGAAGTCTCCAGCAAGTCCAAGGAAACATGGAAAAATGTTAGAATGTAGTTAATACAGATGTCATTGTGGTTATTTTGTTATAGCTACTAGGCCAAGTTGAGTAGATCAGTTGATGAATGTAAGTTGTCTATAAATACAAATTACTATATCAAATGTATAACTTCATGCATGAATGAATCAACGTAAACTTCATGAGCATTGTTCACACTAGTTCATCTACTTCCTTTTCTTTGTAAAGTTTTCATTCAACAAGACCAGCGCCAAAAACCAAGTAATGTTTGTCATTGTATGATTTTAAATATTCTCAATTAAGAAAATTGTGTAGGTTCTTCAGGAGAATAAATTTTATACCTTTGGATTCTTAATAATTATGTAGGTCTTAAATGAGATTAAAAGACTTGTGAATGAATATAAGGATGAGGAAATTAGCATAACAGTAACAGGACATAGCTTTGGTGCAACAATTGCTACCCTAAATTCAGTGGACATAGTCACCAATGGCTACAACATCCCAGATGATTAGCCTCAGAAAGCTTGTCCTGTCATAGCTATTGTATTTTCAAGCCCACGAGTTGGAGACTCTATTGTATTTCCAAAGGACCCAAATTCAACCAAGGAACTATTAGCTACAACAATCTTTTATTTAGGAAGCCTCAGTTGGCAAATAATGCATCTAACATTTTCCTCGCTCACCCTAATTTCTATTAAAGTGGTCATATATGGATTATGCAATAGTAATAATTCTCTCAAGGAATTATCAAAGTTTTACTAGGAGCCCCTCTACAGTTCCACCTAGGAACTAGGTAATACATCATAGTGACAAAGAACCCAAGGCATCAAGCCTTTACACCTGTATATCATCTAAAGGGGAAACATGTTCCCCTTCCTCCTTTTTGGGAAACACTTGGACTATATTAGTCTTTGGGACTAAGCTATCCATAATCCCATCTTGATTGGTCATTACAACATTAGAAGGTCAACTTGAAACTTCGAGCATGCATACCCTACCACTACTTCATAAAGTTAACTTAGGATGGGTTTCTGACATGGACCTGAGTGCTAACTGTAAGTTGTTCAATAATTTATGCAAATCAAAACCCTAATTTTGAATAATTCATTATGTTCTATAATCTTAGAACTTTATAATTCTCACAAAACAGTAATTGAATGAAGATATACCTTGACCCATAATATTTTTCTTAAAATAAATCTACTATAGATAAGAGATCTCAAAGGAATTGTGTTTCTTTCTCTTCACCCCTTCAGGTTTGACGCATGTTTCTTGATAAAGAGAAAACTGTCACATACTAAGCAAAGAGATGACCAGTTTCTTATAGAGTTTTTAATGCACATGAATCATTAACATGTATCTTCAATAGAGAATATCTCTCTTATTAATCAATAAAATTTTAGTTCTTAATTATTATTAAATCATAATTATCATTAAGTGATAATTCATAATTATCACTAAGTCATAATTATTATTAAGTTATGATTATAGTTAAATGAATAAATATAATAAAATACATATCTAAAACACATGGGCTACTAATTGAAATATTTAACTTTCTCCCACTTGACCCATGTGACATTATTCAACTTCACAGGTTCAAATAGAACATAATGCACATTTATTAGCTAAATCCTTCCTTAAATTGGTCACATCATAAATCATCATTAAACAAAAATTAATAGGGATCATAGCGGTTGTATGTCATTAGTTCGACACAGTCCCTTCTATGTATCACAATATTAATCTATACTTAACATGACCAGTAATGAGAGATAACATAATGGCCCAACAATAATGTCTTCGTCAGAAATAAATCTCATTAACATTCACATAATTCATTTATGTATATATACTAGCAATAAGTAATAGGATGCATAAATAAATCAGAAACAACAAATAATTGAGCTTAGAGTGTCAAAACATAAAACTTCATCATAATCTTAATAATGGTACCCAATAATGCCCATTCCTTCAATATATTCATTAAATGTCTTTGGCAGAAATCCGTTCTTTAATTAATCCACAATCATAAAGTTGGTGCTAATGTGCTCAATTGACACTCTTTATTTCTGAACTTCTTCTTTAACGGCAAAGTATTTCAGTTCTATGTGTTTAGCAACCTTTGAATACTTGTTGTTTTTTGAAAAGAAGATTGTTATAGAATTATCACAGTAAATTTTCAGTGACTTGACAATACTATTGACAATTCCAAGCCCTGAAATAAAATTCTGCAATCATAAATCATGAATGGTGGCCTTAAATCATGCCATAAACTTAGCCTTCATAGTGGATGTAGCAATGACAGACTACTTCGCACTCTTCTATAATATTACTCCTCTTATTAAAAGGAACAAGTAGCTAAATGTAGATTTTCTTGTATCAACACATCTAGCATAATTTGAATCTAAATATCCAATCACCTCAAGGTGATTAGATTTCTTATAAGTGAGCATATGATCTTTTGTTCCTTGCAAGTACCTTAGTACTTTCTTTGTAGCTTTCTAATGATCCAATCCAGAATTACTTAAATACCTGCCCCGCATTCCAACAACAAAATTGATGTCTAGCCTGGTACAAGTCTAAGCATATATCGAGCTCCCAACAACAAATGCATAAGAAATTCTTTCCATTTCTATGCGTTCCAATTTATTCTTTGGGCATTGCATAAGGCTGAATTTATCTTTTTTCTAAATTGGAACAACACTTGCAGAGCACTTTTCCATCTTAAATTTCTCTAAAACTTTATTAATATATGTTTTTCGAGACAGTGCTAGCATTCCTTGTTACCTATCACGTAATATTTCAATTCCTATCACATAATATGCCTCACCCATATCTTTCATTTTGAAGTTTATAGAGAGAAATTTCTTGGTCTAATGTAATAAGCCAAGATTATTTGTAGACAACAAAATGTCATCAACATACAGAATCAGAAATATAAACTTGCTCCCACTGACCTTCAGATATATGTACCGATCAATAGTATTTTTTTTAAATACAAAGGAAGTAATGGTATCATTGAACTTAAGATACCATTGCCGATAGGCTTGTTTAAGTATGTATATTGACTTCTTAAGTTTACACACCATATGTTTCTTTCCTTTTATTGTAAAACCCTCAGGTTGATCCATACAAACCTCTTCCTCTAAATTTCCATTTAGAAAAATATTTTTCACATCCATTTGATATAACTTTAAGTCATAATGAGCTACCATTGCCATAATAATTCTAAATGTGTCCTTTTTGGAGACAAGAGAAAAGATATTTTTATAGGCAATGCTATTTTTCTGAGTAAAACCTTTGGCAACTAACCTAACCTTAAATATTTTGACATTGCCATTTGAGTCGCGTTTGGTCTTAAAGACCCATTTACACCCAACTCTTTTACAACTTTCAGGCAATTCAACAAGATCCCATACTTCATTATAATCCATTGATTTTAACTCTTCTTTCATAGCGTCTAATCATTTATTATTATTGGCACTTTCCATGGCTTGTGAAAATGAAACTGGATCATCATCAACTCCTAAGTCAAATTTTGACTCTTGTAGATAGACCACATAATCATTAGAAATAGCAGATCACCTTTGTCTTTGAGATCTTCTTAATGCTATTATTTCATATGGTTCATCTGTTATAGGCTCATTAGTGACAACTTCACTATGAGGTGTTTCATCAATCATTTGTTATTCTTGTAAGTTGTCAAACTATTCTACAACTATGGAAACAAAAATTTCCCAAGAAGTTTTAGGAAAAAAAACTTGTACCTTAACTTCTTGGCTTTTCACTTTTCATGGTTCTACACTCCCACTAACTTCACATTTTTCAATGAACCTAGCATTTCTACTTTCAACAATTCTTGTACTATGGTTAGGACAATAAAATCTACACCCATTTGATTTTTCTAGATAACCAATGAAGAAATCACTAATTGTTTTTTAATCCAGTTTCTTTTCATGTGGATTATAAATTCTTACTTTTGCTAGGCAACCCCAAATATACAGGTGCATAAACTGGGTTTTCTTCCTATCCATTGTTCTAAAAGAGTCTTTGAAACTACCTTACTAAGAACCCTGTTTAACAAGTACATGTCAGTTTTTAAAGCATGCATCCACAACGATAAGGGTAAAGAAGAAAAACTCAACATACTCCTAACCATATCCATTAGAGTATGATTACACCTTTTTGTAACACTATTTTGTTGTGGTGTTCCTAGCATTGTGTATTAGATACATATGCCATGCTTTTCAAGGAATTTAGCAAATGGACCAAGACATTGTCCAATTTTATCATATTTTTCATAATATTCACCACCTTTATCAGACCTAATAACTTTTACTTTTCTGTCTAATTGTCTTTCTACCCAATGAAAAATACCTTTAAGCCATCTACTAATTGAGAATTTTCATGAAACAATTAGACATAGCCATAACGTGAAAAGTCATCAATGAAGGTGATAAAATACTTTTCTCCACCAAAGGATGGAACATAAAAAGACCCACATATATCGATGTGTATAAGTTGAAGGACCTATGTGCTTCTTGTGGCTACTTTCTTAATTGTGTGTTTTGTATATTTTCTTTTAATACAATCCACACATATGTCAAAATTAGTAAAATCCAAATCTAGAAGGATTTCATTCCTTTACCAATCTCATTATTCTTTCTTTGAAAATGTGACTCAAACTTTTATGCCACAAATAAGTTGAATTTTCATTAATTAACCCACGTTAGTACCAACATTACGATGCAAGCTCAAAAGAGATTCAGTAAAAAGGTTATCAAGCTTTAATTTGTATAAACCATCAGATAAAATACCAGAACCAATGAGATGATTATGTTTGAATAAACTAAAACATTAATTCCCAAATTTAAAATAGTATCTAGTTGTATCACGTTTAGACAAATAGACTAAATTTCTAGAAACAGAAGGAACATAAAAGGTCTGAAAAAGATCTAAATGATGTCCAATATCTAAAATCAAACGATAGGTCCCAATCGCTTCAACTGGAGCTTTGACTCGATTCCCCATGAAAAAAAATTCATTTGGATTTATGGTTTGGGTTGTAAGGAATCCCTGCATCATATTAAAAACATGAGTGGTATAACCAGAATCAATCCACCAAGTATTATAAGGAACTTAATTTAGATTTGATTCAAAACATACTAAAGCACTAAGTTTACCTTTCTTTTCGAATCATGCCTTGCATTTAGGGTAATCTTTTTGATAGTGTCCATATTGTTTTTACAAAAATGACACTTATCATTATTTTGTTCCTTCTTGTGGATTGGGGTAGATGACTCATTAACTTTATGTAGTCCTTGCTTGCCTTTTCCATTTTTCTTTACATATTTCTTACCAGCTTCTTGCTAACCCATGAGATTAATTGAATGAATTTCTTATTTCTTTAGCCTGCCTTCCTCTTGAATGAGGATGTTATGCATTTCATGCACATTCCATTTATCCTTAATGGTGTTGTAACCCATTTGGAACGTGGCATACTCAAAAGGCAAGGAGTTCAAAATAAACTACACAAGAAAGTTTTCATTCACCTATATTCCCATGGACTTCAGTTTGGCTGCTATACTTGTCATCTAAGTAACATGTTCATGCATAATCATGAACCATCAAACTTCATGGTGGTTAACGTACTCATTAATGACCCAGTGATGACTTATTAGCAATATCAGACTAAGAGTGCTCTTCCATAAACTTCATGTATTCCTTTGCACTTTCAGTTTTGGGAATTATAGACTTAATGTTGTTTGCTAGTGTCATTCACATAAACATTAAACTCAGTCTATTAGATCTTTCCCAAGCCTTACGAAAATACCTTTGTTCTATGCTACTTGAATCAGTAAGAGCAGCATGCTTCTCAGTTAAGAGTGATAAATCAAGATTCAAAACACCTAAGTGAAATTGGACTTGTTCACGCTACTCAGAGAAATTAAGCCCATTGTATTTTAATATAGATAGAGCTTGCAAATGAAGAAAAACAAGAACTGATACTGCAAACAGATAAAATGCTCATACATTAATGCTTTGAGTCATAATTTAAGTGCATAACTCAGATTTAGATAATATCATAAATAAATGTACATTAAAGTCCACATTTGGGTGATGTAACAATGCACAACAATAAACATAATTGATGCTTAATTTTGTAATATCCCATAATTTTTTTAAAATAATAATTTTTTATTATAAACAAGTATTATTTTTAATCAATTATGTTTTGCTAAAAGCAAATATATTTTTAATTAAAATAATTTTTATTTTGCATACAACAATTATATTTTCGTCTAATAATTTTTTTATTTTTAGAAATATTCTTTCTTTTATTATGCATAAAGATGTTTTATTTTGTGATTTATTTTATTAAAATTTTATCAAGAAAAGTCATGATTTGATATTGCAACTAAAGTTTTGCAAGAATATAAATTTTGAGGAATTTTTGGGATGCTTTAGGATAAAAAACAATATTTATAGGTATATATATTAAAAAAATCTCAAATATATAATTATTAAATAATAATAAAAAGCATAAGCAAAACGTGAAAGAGCAGAAGAAGCATACGCATGCAGGGAGGAGTAGATTTTTGTGAAGCTTCCCTTTCTCTCTCTAGGTCTCCCCTTCTCTCTAAAATATTTCCCAATCTAGATACATATTTGAGATGCTGAAGGTACTGTTGGACTCATGGCAATGAGAGTTTCAAAACTCACTGATCATTTTCATTGAAAACTTGCCGGAAGTTCATCAAAAAAATGATGAATAGTAGCCGCAAGTACAATGAACGGTACTTGAGCAATGAATTTTTGGATTTTGAAACAGCTAAGTTGAAGAGCATAATTTGAAGGTGTTGGTGATCAATTTTATTTGAAAAAAGGCGAGAAAAAGCTAGTCCAATTGAAACTTCAAACTGGTGAGTAAATAACATGAATTATGGTATGGAGAAAAGTTATAATTTGTCTCTAAATTTATAAACTATATAATGTGGTTATGTAATGTAAATTTATGATTATTTTTGTATATTGAGATTGTGACTTGGATGATGTTTGAGATTTGGATAGTATGAATTTGTGAGAAGTGAATTGAAATGGGTAGGTAGCAGACATGTTATGAATGGTGAAAGTAAGATATATTAGGATTACTTAAGAATTGGCTATTGATGGAAAAGTGTCATAAGAGGGAGATTTGAGCATAATGGGTTTACTTGAAGATGTGTAAGACAAAACTAGGAAATTTACGATTTCAATTTATTGGAAGTGACCAATAGAGGAAATCTTAGAGAAAGTTGGGCATTTAACTTTTTATAATATAAGGTAGTGAGTTGGGTATTGGAATGCATAAAAAGGTTCACATGAGAAGAACTAATTGATAAATGCTTTATAGTGTTTTAAGAAGTGTAATCAAGTGAATTAGGGGCGTCAATGTTTCTTGCGGGATAAAGTATAAGAAGTAGAATTTAATTTAATCTTTGACCTATTAACTTGGAAACTTGTGTATAAATAATTGTTGAAAAAAGTCTTCTTAAAATGATTGGGTTAATTAAATGGGATTGATATGAGTTGGAATGATATACTTTTAGAAATGAAGGTAAGAAATGCTTGAGATTCATAGGGTAAAGTGGACATGTGAGAATTAAGAATAACCTAGTAGAAGTTTGCAATACCCTATATGAATGTGTATATATTCTTTTATATGCATGATTCCTAATATCGACTTATGGATAAATGCATGGGAGTTTGAAGATGTAAAGGAATGAGATACACAATGGTTTAAGAGTTCCTTATATATATATATATATATATATATATATATATATGAATACAAATGCATGTATTTGTAACAAAATCTCGAATATGACCGAATGAAATCCTAAATAAAAAGAGGTATGACTTCCAAATTGAATTTTTTTTTATTCAAATAAGCACATGATATATATATGTACACTTTAAAAAGTATAAATGAGTCAAAAGAAAATGAATGAATGAAAGTGACGTGACTAGATGTAATGATTATTGAATTTGATGTTTAGTGATGGTAAAGTATCCATTGTGAATGTAATGAGTATGATGATGTGATCACAATGGGTTATTATTAAATATTGATTAAAACAATACTTTATCTTAAAACTTGAAAACAAATAAATAAATAAATAAGACTAATAATAATTTCACTGGATTCCTTTTCGAAAACACTATCAGCTAGTAGCAGAGATAGTTAGTATTGGTGCACCTTGTAACTCTAACTAGCAAGAGAGTTGCTAGCCCTTTATGCGAAAGAGCACATGAGAATTTGATTATGAATAAATATAGAGTTGAGGTATGTCTCCTCCAATAGTTAGTGGTATTTAGCTTGGTTATCTATGAAGAGAATGTGGTGATTTATCCGTCTTATTGTTGTGTGTTTAGGATAGTCATCATATGGAAAGGTTAGAGAGTTGAGGGGAACTCCCTCAACCTTGTGATATGAATTATTAGAATGTGGTGATTTACTTTTCCCATTGCTATATACTTGGAGAATACCTATATTAGAGTCCCTTCGCGTGTGAATGCTAAGTTTAGGCAAATCCTACACTGACAAAGTACGGAAGGGAGCTTGAACTTTGATAAAACATGTATGTGATGATTTACCCACTCTTGCTGCGTGCTTGGATAATGTAGTTATTTTTCCTTACCAGATTGTGTGCTTGAGTATGTTGAAATGGTTATAGGTTGAAATTCTCCAAACTAAATAAAATACGCTAAATAATAATAATAATAATAATAATAATAATAATAATAACAATAATAATAACAATAATAATAATTAAAGTATAAAATTGAAAGATATAATTATTTTATTTTAATTATACTCTTGAATATATATATAGCTTGAGTATTAAATACATATCTATATGATATTTTTATATAGCGTAGGAGCATAATAATATAGTGGCATAATTTTAAGAAAGATGATAAAGTGGATATAGTCCATTTGTTACAGTGTGTGCAAAGGCTTGCATATAGAAATGTTTAAGTGTCTACTTAAAGGAGGAACAATAAAGGAAAATGATTGAGAAAAAGTCAAGGGATTTCTTAGAGACTGATAAAGGGGAATTTTGAGTGCTTATTGGTCATGTTTTGTCCCCTTATTCATAGTAACTTATGGATATTTTCATGCTTTTGATTATACTTTGTTCTGGGTACTGTTGTGGTTCATTTTGTGATTGCAAGAGAGCAAAAGAAGCCAAGAAGCAAGGAAAAAAGGGTCATGGAAAGACCCTAAAAGACTTGGATCATGTTGAGGAGGAAGCAAGGAGGTTGCATGTCAAATTTGATGAAGAAAAGAGCACCATAACACCCAACACGACCTGGCCGTGTTAAGGAGGCCTGCAACACGGCCTGGCCGTGTTGGTGGTATTTCCTGCAGCCTCTTCAGAATTCCAGCCCGAAGCACGGCCAGGCCGTGTTCCAGGGCACGGCCGTGCTTTAGGGCTCGTAAAGGACGTTGTTTTTAGGGTTTCTAAGGCCCAAATACATAGTGGGACTTGGGGATTCGCGAGGGGGACAAGGAGAACCGAAGGGGAGACCAGAAAAACACTTTTTAGCCTTAGGAAACACATCTAGATGAGGTTTTTACATAATTATTTGAAGGATTTTGATGTTCTAGGATTGAATTTATTGCTTTTCAAGTTGTAATTGATCTAAGTACTTCTACAAACAGGTTCTATCTTTCTACTTCTACTTTTACTTGTTCTTCTACTACTTCTACCTCTTCTCCTACTTCTTAATTGTATTGAACTACTATGAAATATTCAATGAGTATGGTTTTAGTTCTTGATTTGACAATGTGTGAGTAGATTCCATCTAGAGTTACGGTAAACCCAATTGTGGTACAATGATACTATGCTTTTAAATTGAATTAAGAAACCCTAATTGTAATTGGGATTAGATTGAATTGGATTAACTATTGTATGCTTTAATTAGTTGATGGAATGCCTGATCACCAAGCTATCACGTATTAGGTATTTAATCGATGAACTGAAAGGTGAAGATTAAAACCCGAATCCAATAGTTAATTAGGGTTATCTTAATCACGAAAGTAGTTTAAGATACCTTAGGCTTGAGTCAATTAGTGGGAACGAGAAAACCGACTAGTTGAACTTTATGGTTGGCATAAAACTTAATGAACCTAGGTTAAGCTAAGAACCACGAAAGTAGGTAATTTGATTAACCTAGGTACGACTAGTAATTCTTGAAAGAGATTGCTAGTTAATTAAGGCTAAACCATCCCCAACAATCTATACAATTGCAATTAGAGGTGAATATCAGTTGTTGAGTATCACAAGTGTGGTGAACCCTAACCCTAGGCCTAATTTAATTGATTCTTTCAACTTGCTTAATTGTGATTCTTGCAAATCAAATTTCATCGATTTAGATAGTACTTTTTGTAAGATTCTGGTAGTTGGCATTGTTCTCTGTGGACACGACCCGTACTTGTCGGACTAGTTACAGCTACGCCGTGCACTTGCGGTAATTGGTAAAATATATACACAACAAGTTTTTGGCGCCGTTGCCGGGAAACAAAGCCAATATTAGATATCTTATAAAATAGCTAGACTAGATCAAATTTTGTTTATTTTTCTTTTTAATTTTTCTGCATAATTTTATTTTGCTGATTTTGCTTCTTTTCTTCCTTCCTAGGTGTGTATCTCTTTTATGCGAAGAGCGCGTGAAAGTGTTGCTGAATTTGACCCTGAAATCGAACGCACTTTGCGAAGGTTAAGAAGAAGACAGCAGGAAGGAAGTTTACCAGTTACAATGGGGGAAAGAGATAACCGGTCACTGAAGGACTTCACAGCCCCAGACACACATGGCCTGAACCCCAGCATAGTCAGGCTGGTGGTTGAAGCCAATAATTTTGAGCTGAAGCCATCTCTTTTGCAGATGGTTCAGCAGAACCAGTTTGGAGGGTCGCCTACTGAAGACCCAAACCTCCACCTCTCCGTATTCCTCGAGTATTGTGACACCTTGAAGCTGAACGGTGTCTCATCAGATGCAATTAGATTGAGGTTATTCCCTTTCTCACTGAGGGATAAAGCACGTGCATGGCTTCACTCTCTACCATCAGGCTCCATCACCACTTGGCAGCAGCTTTCTCAAGCTTTCTTGGCCAAGTATTTCCCACCGAGTAAGACGGCCCATCTGAGGAACCAGATTACTACATTTGCTCAAAAGGATGGAGAATCTTTATATGAGGCATGGGAGAGATTCAAGGAGCTCCTCAGGGTATGCCCACACCACGGGCTAGAAAAATGGTTAATAGTCCATACGTTCTACAATGGACTAGTATACAGCACCCGGATGTCTGTGGATGCTGCAGCTGGAGGAGCCCTAATGAACAAAACTGTTGATGAAGCCAATGAGTTGATTGAAGACATAGCTCAGAACCACTACTCATGGTCTAGTGAGAGGCAGACCATGAAGCCGGCAGGTATGTATGAAGTTGATGCTTTTAATCATCTGACTTCTAAAGTTAATGCTTTATTTCAGAAATTGGATAAACTGAGCATCAATGCCATTGCATCATCTTCATCTTCTACATCTTGTGAGATCTGTGGAGGAATAGGCCATGCAGTTAATGAATGTCAGCTTGGGAGTTCTACAGTTCAGGATTGTGACCAAGTCAATTTTGTGAACAATCAGAGGGGTAATCCCTACAGTAATACTTACAATCTTGGCTAGAGAAACCATCCTAACCTATCATACAAGCCTAATGTTGGTCAGCAGCCCTAAAATAATTTTAGACAACCTCCAGGGTTCTAGAATCCAAGGCCATACAATCCTCCCCAACCGAAGTCAAATCTGGAGACTCTAATGGAGAATTTCATCTCCATACAGAGCAAGCAAAATGAGGAGTTTAAAGCTCAGAATCTCAGCATGAATGAAGCAATTAAAGACCTGGCTTTTAAAGTGGATTCACTTGCTACCCATAATAAGATGCTAGAGACACAGATAGCACAGCAAGCGAGCTCCTCAACCATAAATTTTGGTAAGTTCCCTGGTCAACCTGAAAACCCTAGAGAACATTGTAAAGCCATTACCTTGAGGAGTGGGAAACAGTTGGGTGAACCAGTGGAAAGGGAGGATGATAAAGAAGTTGAAAATAAGTATGTGCCTGAGCCAATGAATGAAGAAAAAGAGCCAGTTAGTGGAAGGAAGGAACTAGATGAGCCTGAATATGTGGCTCCTGAACCGTATAAGCCACCAGTTCCTTTCCCGCAGAGACTAGCCAAAGCTAAGCTAGAGAAACAGTATGGAAAGTTTCTAGATGTGCTTAAAAAGTTGCACATCAACATTCCATTCTTGGAAGCAGTATCTCAGATGCCCTCATATGCCAAATTTCTAAAGGAAATCCTCTCTAATAAGAGGAAGATTGAAGAAAATGCCACTATGGCATTGACTGAAGAGTGTAGTGCCTTGATTCAGAACAAACTACCTCTTAAACTCAAGGATCCTGGGAGCTTTTCAATACCTTGTTCCATTGGAGATGTGCAGATCACTAAAGCCTTATGTGATTTAGGAGCAAGTGTGAGCCTCATGCCACTATCCATTTGCAAAAAGCTCCAGATGGGAGATCTGAAGCCTACCACTATTTCCTTACAGTTAGCAGACCGATCCGTTACTCACCCGGTAGGTATATTAGAAGATGTTCCTCTAAAGGTAGGTAAGTTTTTCATACCTATTGACTTTGTGGTATTAGAGATGGAGGAAGATAGCCAAATCCCCATCATTTTGGGAAGACCTTTTCTAGCCACTGCAGGTGCCATTATAAAATGTTAAGGATGGGAAACTTTCCTTGAATGTAGGGGATGAAAAGATAGAATTTAATCTTAATGAAGCTATGAAATGTCCATCCTTAGGAGATACTTGTTGCATGATTGATATAATTCAACAAAATATTATTGATAATACAATGAGCTTGTGCCCTACTGATCCACTTGAGCTTTGCCTTTTAGATAGTTCTGTTTCTTGTGCTGAACAGGTAGAAGCTGATGCCTACACTAGATTGCTTGATGAGAGTCCTAAAGTCAACTCAGAAGTGAAAACTAAAAAGCTGGACCAGGATCACCATCAAAAATCAGTAGATATAGAGGAAGGCAAAGCACCTAAGGTAGAACTAAAACCTCTTCCTTCCAACCTCAGGTATGAATTTCTGGACCCTAACTCTTCAAATCCAATGATAGTGAATGCTAATCTGAATACTGAAGAAACTGGTAAGTTGCTTGATGTACTCAGGGAATTCAAAAAGGTTATTGGGTATACCATAGATGATATTAAAGGGATTAGTCCATCTGTTTGTATGCATCGTATAATTGTTGATAATGATCATAAACCTTCCAGGGAACACTAGAGGAGACTCAATCCAAATATGAAAGAGGTAGTTAAGAAGGAGGTGCTTAAATTGCTTGATGCAGGTATTATTTATCCTATCTCGGATAGTGAATGGGTAAGTCCTGTCCATGTGGTTCCTAAAAAGGGAGGTATGACTGTTATTAAGAATGATAATAATGAATTAATCCCTACTAGAGCTGTTACGGGTTGGCGCATGTGTATTGACTATAGAAAACTAAATAAAGCCACCCGTAAGGATCACTTCCCTTTACCTTTTATTGACCAGTTATTGGAAAGGTTGGCAAAACACTCACACTTCTGTTATCTGGATGGATACTCAGGATTCTTTCAGATCCTTATCCATCCAGACGACCAAGAGAAGACTACGTTCACATGTCCCTATGGCACCTTTGCATATAGAAGGATGCCATTCGGATTGTGTAACGCACCAGCCACTTTCCAGAGATGCATGATGGCTATTTTCTCTGATTTTATAGAGGAAATAATGGAAGTGTTTATGGATGACTTTTCAGTTTATGGTACCTCATTTGATGACTGTTTAAAAAATTTGACACAGGTACTTAAGAGATGTGAGGAAGTCAATCTGGTTTTGAATTGGGAGAAATGCCACTTTATGGTGAGAGAAGGAATAGTTCTGGGACATTTAGTGTCAGAAAGGGGGATAGAGGTGGATAAGGCAAAGATAGAGGCAATTCAGACTATGCCACCACCTTCGAATGTTAAGGAAGTGAGAAGTTTTCTTGGGCATGCAGGATTCTACAGAAGATTCATCCAAGACTTCTCAAAAATCTCTAAACCTTTAACTAACTTACTTGTTAAAGATGTCCTGTTTGAATTTGATAATGACTGCTTGCATTCTTTTTGCAGGTTAAAGGAGGCGCTCATATCTGCACCCATCATCCAACCTCCAGATTAGAGCCTTCCTTTTGAAATTATGTACGATGCAAGTGACTATGCCGTGGGAGCTGTACTTGGGCAACGGAGAGACAAAAAGCCCTATGTCATCTATTATGCTAGCAAGACATTAGATGAAGCTTAAGTCAACTACTCCACCACTGAGAAGGAGCTCTTAGCAGTAGTGTTCGCAATTGATAAATTCAGACAATACCTGCTAGGATCAGAAGTCATAGTTTTCACAGATCATGCTGCCCTCAGATACTTATTAAGTAAGAAGGATGCCAAACCAAGACTGATAAGATGGATCCTCTTACTTCAGGAGTTTGATCTTGTAATCAGAGACAAGAAAGGTATGGAGAATGTGGTTGCAGACCATCTTTCCAGACTTAGGCAAGATCTGATGAAAGATGATAAAGATAATTTGCCCATTGATGATTCCTTTCCAGATGACCAACTCCTAATGGTCACTAATGCTGATGCTCCTTGGTATGCGGACTTCGTGAATTTTCTTGCATGTAGAATACTCCCTGAGGGGTTGAGTTATCATCAAAAAAAGAAATTCTTCTCTGACGTAAAGGCATACTATTGGGATGATCCATGCTTATACAAGTGGTGTGCGGATGGCATATTCCAAAGGTGTATTCCGGAAGAAGAAGTTTATAGCGTGATATACCAATGCCATAGTTCACCTTGTGGAGGCCACACCAGTGTCTCTAAGACTGCAGCTAAAGTTCTTCAAGCTGGTTTCTATTGGCCCACGCTCTTCAAAGATGTGCACACTTTTGTAAAGGCATGTGATCGGTGCCAAAGAGTTGGCAACATAACCTGAAGGAATGAAATGCCCCTAAACAGCATTTTAGAAGTTGAAATATTTGACGTTTGGGGCTTTGACTTTATGGTTCCTTTTCCATCTTCATGTGGAAACAAATACATTCTAGTAGCTGTGGACTACGTTTCTAAATTGGTTGAAGCAGTAGCATCCCCTACCAATGATGCTAGAGTGGTTGTTAAACTCTTTAAGAAGATAATCTTCCCTAGATTTGGAGTGCCCCGAGCTGTGATAAGTGATGGAGGTTCTCACTTCACTGAGCAACAGTTCCCAAACCTTTTGAAGAAATATGGAGTCACTCATAAAATGGCCCTAGCCTACCATCTCCAGACTAGTGGGCAAGTTGAGATATCAAATAGAGAGATCAAGGCCATATTGGAAAAGACCGTCTCGAAAACCAGAAAAGATTGGTCTCTCAAACTAGATGATGCACTATGGGCCTACAGGACTGCATATAAAACACCGATTGGAACCACACCCTTTCGGTTAATATATGGGAAACCCTGTCATTTGCCGGTGGAGCTTGAACATAAGGCATACTGGGCAGTCAAAACAATCAATTTTGACCTATCAGCTACTGGAAAGAGGAGATACCTACAACTAAATGAGCTAGATGAGCTAAGGCTTGATGCTTATGACAATGCCAAATTATACAAGGAAAGAACAAAAAGATGGCATGATAAGCACATCCTTAGGCGCCAATTTCAAGTGGGGAATTAGGTTTTGCTGTTTAATTCAAGGTTGAGACTCTTTCCAGGGAAACTTCGGTCTAGATGGTCTGGACCATTCCAAGTGACTAAAGTTTTCCCATATGGAGCAGTGGAGGTGTGGAGTGAGTCCACCGGATTTTTTAAGGTCAACGGGCAACACCTCAAACATTTTGTGATGGGACATACAGTTGAAAAGGGAGCCACCCAAGCTCTCTTGGAGCCTTCCTCGATCCATTAAGAAGCAAAGGAGTCGAGCTAATGACTTTAAACAAGCGCTTTGTGGGAGGCAACCCACATTTTTGGATTATTTAAAACTTTTCTTTTCCTTACTTTGAGTTTTAGTTTTCATTAGCTATCTTTTTAGGTTAAGTTTATTAACTATTTTCCTTTGATTTCTAGGTTCGTTTCGATGTTTCCAAAGTAGTTTGAAAGGGTTAGAAGCAAGGATCCTTAAAGAAGGTCTAAAGAAGAAGCTAAATGTGGAGAATCGAGGGATTTCAGTCAATCACTTGGGGTATACATGTTCCACAATGCGTTTATGAAGAAAAACACAAGAAAATGGAGAAAATTGGGCATTCCCGCAAGCAACACGGGCAAGCCGTGTCCCATGACACGGCCGTGCCCGTGTGAAAAAAAAGGGGGGGTTCCCATACTAAAACCCGCTAGGAACACGGGCACCCCGTGTTCCAGAACACAGGCATGCCCTGTACAAAAAAAAAAGTGGGGGGCTACAGCGAAACCCGCCCGAAGCACGGCCGTGCTTCGGGCATATCCCCCACTTAACCCAATTTTTTCCCCTCCCCACCCGTGCCCTAGACCGTGCTCCCCCTCTTTCTACCGTGTTCCCCCTTCTCTTCTCCCTTCCCCTCCTTCGCCGCATACCAACCACCAACCCTCCATCCATGCGCCTATCTTGTTCATCCCCCTCCTCTTAATCGGCCACCAACCCCCCTCAAATTCCACCCTCACCATTTCTTCGCCTCCATTCATTCCCCACAAACACCCACCCCACTTCCCCCTTCACCTCTCCACCGTAACCCAACCTTTCCACACCCAAATCGCTACCTAACCCATTCTCCCATTCCCCACACACACCCACTCGGTTCTCATTTGCCAATTACCACCAATATTCATCGTGCAGCGCTTCCATCCAGGTAATTTTCATCCTTACAATTGCTTCAATTATCTAAATATGACTATTGCTGTTTGCTAAAATTTCTGCTCATGGTTTAGTTAGCACTCAACCAACTAATGACTGTTTCTCTTGGTCCATAATCTGCATTGGGTTTTTACTTTGTAATGTGAATACTACCAGTTCATGATTGTACTAGAGTGCCCTGTTTTGACTAATTTGAGCATTGGACCAGTTTTGAATTTTTATCTGCACTTTACCCTCTTGCATTGGACATCACTTGCACTAGTACTGATCAATTGGTGCCTTGACTAGCATTTAATTTAACCTTCGTGGAATTCCTGCTACAAATTTGAATGCATGTGTCCTTGAAATACTCAATTATCCATTGGGAAATACTTCAGTGTAGATAGCTAATACCAGCTGGTAATACTCAATTTCTGCTAGAACATGTGTGATTGAACATTCCTAGATTGAATTAGCATACTTGAAATCAGCTGGTAATACTGTTCCCACTCCCCATTTACCATTTGTTTTGCATCTCAAAATGGGTCCCAAAAGAGCCCGAACCGGCCCACCACCCACCCACTCCCACCACACACGTAGAGGACGTCATCAACCACCACCCCAACTCCCTCATCAAATAAATGAGTATGGTATTGAGTTCGTTGACGACAATCAACGAGCACGATACGATACTCTTGTTAAACGGGGAATGCTGAGTACCCGGTATATAGATGAGGACTGTTTGGAGCGGCTGGGTCTTTTAACCGACGTCCAATACTTGATTGACAGGATTGGGTGGAACCAATTTATATCCCTAAGATACCCCACCTATCCTCGGCCCACCTTGGAGTTTTTCAGCTCCATTACCACGATCTTATATCGAGGCCCTAATGTCTATCAGGGCCAAGTAAAATTTAGACTTTTTGATCGTACTTTTAATCTTACATTGGCTGAATTCAATGCACTGTTTAGCCTACCTTCAGGAGGTACTAGACAAGTCCCCTCCAGCTTTCTCTCTAACCCATTTTGGACTTACATTGCAATTGATGGGCAATACAGTGCATCGAGTTCAAAAGCCTCTTTCATTTGCAACCCCAATTTCAGGTATTTACAAAGGCTTATGGCCCATACTATTTTTGGTAGGGCCGAAAGTGATGGGGTAGCCAGTCAAAGAGAGCTTTATTTTCTACATTCGATGATTAATGGTACAAAGGTGGATACTGGAGCCTTCATGGCTCATCAGATGACCAGGATAGGTGGGGCAATGACTGGGAAAATTGTCATGGGTGGTTTGGTTACTACTATTGCTAGAGGATTAGGATTTGAGGCTAATTTGCAGGGTATGCCACCAGTACTTGGTAATACCCGGATTGATATGGAAACCTGTTACCATATGAAATTGGTTGTTAAAAAAGATGACCAGTACTGGTTGTATCTCCGCGGTAATCCACTATTCCCCCTCCCCAATCCTACTAAAACTACAGTAACCAACAAAGAGAATTGGATCTATTCAATTGATAACGAGTTCCCCATGGAACCATTGCTAGCTCTTCCACCACCCCCTCCCATTTTGCTGACACTGCAGGTCCATTTTCTGCTCCCTTAGAGGATATGAATTCCATCTCATCACGGCTTAGCCGCATTGAGGCTGAGCAACTATCTCAGAGAGCTACCTTGCATGCCATGCAAGACTCAATTCAAAGCATGCAGGGTATGATGCAGGCATGGTACACCTGGCACCTAAGCCAGCACCCACCTCCACCACCACAGGACGACTAGTGCTTTGTAAGTACCCTCTTCCCTCTGCATCCTCTCTATCATACTTATGACACTGAGGCCACTGTCTGATTTAAGCATGGGGGAGTGTACTTACGTATCTGTCATTGCTTGAGTTTATCTGCACCGGTCATTTTCTTTGTGTGTATATATTGTACATTCTGCATTTCTTCTGTCCTGCTGCAATACCACATAGTTACTATTCCCAGGATAGACTAATGTAGTATATGCTGATTCTAGCTCATGAACATGTGATGCACAATAGGATATGAAATATGTAGCTATTATTTTAGTCTCTCTCTTCTAGCACTAAACCTTTAATTTTTTGAAAAATATCTCTCTATTGAGCCATGAATTGTATGTTATTTTTTATTTTTACACTATGAGAGTGTGAAGGTAGGGAGAGGTGAAAAATGAGGGTATGTGAAACCCAAAAAGTTTTCACTCTGAGTACCTCCTTCAAGGCACCAAAAAGGCCTTAGTATGAGTACCTAGATGCCTTTACCCTATTGAGATGGAGCATAAAATGCACTCATTGCATATTTCTAAAAAAAATGATGATGAATGGATGAAAAAGAAAAAGAAATATATGATGAAAAGTAAAAGAGTTTGAGTTTAAATAGAAATAAGGGTAAGGCAACATAGGGAGATCTAAGGGATGAGGTGGCCTACTTGAGTGTTTCAAAAATCACTCTAAAGCATACAACCTCTGGTCACAATAGGAGAAGATATTTAGTAGAGGAAATTTTTGGTTTGGTTTTAGAAGAATAGAGACTATTTTGATTACTTTTTATTCATATATCTATTGTGTGCACTTGGATTGAGTGAAAAGTTATCTATGCTGCATTCATCTATCTTGTGGACTTTGATAGCATTTGTCCCCCTTCCTTCTGTTATGGCATGTCATTTGCTTGAGGACAAGCAAAGGTTTAAGCATGGGGGAATTTGATAAAGGGGAATTTTGAGTGCTTATTGGTCATGTTTTGTCCCCTTATTCATAGTAACTTATGGATATTTTCATGCTTTTGGTTATACTTTGTTCTGGGTACTGTTGTGGTTTATTTTGTGATTGCAGGAGAGCAAAAGAAGCCAAGAAGCAAGGAAAAAATGGTCATGGAAAGACCCTAAAAGACTTGGATCATGTTGAGGAGGAAGCAAGGAGATTGCATGTCAAATTTGATGAAGAAAGAAGCACCATAGCACCCAATACGGCCTGGCCGTGTTAAGGAGGCCTGTAACACGGCCTGGCCGTGTTGGTGGTATTTCCTACAGCCTCTTCAAAATTCCAGCCCGAAGCACGGCCAGGCCGTGTTCCAGGGCACGGCCGTGCTTCAGGGCTCGTAAAGGACATCGTTTTTAGGGTTTCTAAGGCCCAAATACATAGTGGGACTTGGGGATTCGCGAGGGGGACAAGGAGAACCGAAGGGGAGACCAGAAAAACACTTTTTAGCCTTAGGAAACACATCTAGATGAGGTTTTTACATAATTCTTTGAAGGATTTTGATGTTCTAGGATTGAATTTATTGCTTTTCAAGTTGTAATTGATCTAAGTTCTTCTACAAACAGGTTCTATCTTTCTACTTCTACTTTTACTTGTTCTTCTACTACTTCGACCTCTTCTCCTACTTCTTAATTGTATTGAACTACTATGAAATATTCAATGAGTATGGTTTTAGTTCTTGATTTGACAATGTGTGAGTAGATTCCATCTAGGGTTACGGTAAACCCAATTGTGGTACAATGATACTATGCTTTTAAATTGAATTAAGAAACCCTAATTGTAATTGGGATTAGATTGAATTGGATTAACTATTGTATGCTTTAATTAGTTGATGGAATGCCTGATCACCAAGCTATCACGTATTAGGTATTTAATCGATGAACTGAAAGGTGAAGATTAAAACCCGAATCCAATAGTTAATTAGGGTTATCTTAATCACGAAAGTAGTTTAAGATACCTTAGGCTTGAGTCAATTAGTGGGAACGAGAAAACCGACTAGTTGAACTCTATGGTTGGCATAAAACCTAATGAACCTAGGTTAAGCTAAGAACCACGAAAGTAGGTAATTTGATTAACCTAGGTACGACTAGTAATTCTTGAAAGAGATTGCTAGTTAATTAAGGCTAAACCATCCCCAACAATCTATACAATTGCAATTAGAGGTGAATATCAGTTGTTGAGTATCACAAGTGTGGTGAACCCTAACCCTAGGCCTAGTTTAATTAATTCTTTCAACTTGCTTAATTATGATTCTTGCAAATCAAATTTCATCGATTTAGATAGTACTTTTTGTAAGATTCTGGTAGTTGGCATTATTCTCTGTGGACACGACCCGTACTTGTCGGACTAGTTACAGCTACGCCGTGCACTTGCGGTAATTGGTAAAATATATACACAACAGAGACCTATATATATATGATGATAAAACTAGATAATGAAAAGTATGAGAATGGATTAAACTAAGGTAAACAAATGAATTAGTAATCTTCAATAATGTTGAATAAGTTTTAAAATTCATTTATCAAAAGAATAAATTTGAAGTTTAAAAATAAAGATAATATTCATAACCTATTTCTAATGAGAATAAGTAAATAAAACTAGTAAGAATACCTCAAAATATTCAAAACTTAAACAACATAAGTTGAATCATAACCTAATATATAAAATAACTTTTTTACATATTATAATTGTGTTATTTACTCGTTAAGTCGCAAAACTCATCCCTTTCTTTATATATATATATTTCAATTAGTATTAGAGAAGCACAGTGAAAACGTAGAGAGGTTATATTATCTCTGGTGAGTCCAAATTATTCTTAAGCCTTATTCTTTTATTCTCTTGTATGTTTAAATTATTCTAGAGTATTCTCCATTACCACAAGCAAGATCCCCGTTTCTAACTCATGAAAAGAAAAGGTAAAACCTATATAAAGCAAGAAATTGAAAATAAAATTCGCATTGCTTAATGAAGCTAGATCTTTATTTATGTTTTATATGTGTTTAAAGTTTTTAAGAGTGTTTATGAGCTCACATGCTAAACCAAGGTATCTAACAAGTTTTTGATTCAGCATGTGATGGTTAGCCTTACGAAGTGGGGAGAAATTCTCATTTCCTGCTTGTCTCGTGCTCGGATAAAAATCTGGGACGTGACAAATATAATCTCACATAATTGGTAATTATATATACTTTAATTTGACGTGTTTGTTATATTTGGATATACTAAACAAATCAAATAAAGTATATTAATTATCTACATTCTTGTTCTTTACTATAAAACTAACTAATCAACCTTTGGGCAATTCTCAAACATTTTCAGCCAAGAACCTTCAATACACTCGTAAACAAACCATTATTATGTCATTTATAAGCATCAAAATTTATGGATAATTGAAAATAAAACTATTATACAACTTGGAACTAATTTTCTTAATGATTCGACCACTTTGGTGATTAACAAATCCTATATAATATAATTCGAAAATTGCAAACATACTTTCAAATAATGATCATGTAATACAATTCTAAAATCTAGAGTCAAGAACTTCATTGTCTATAATTTTATCATACAACCTTGATTTTATTGAGGCAGTAGTTTTTTTTTTGAAACAAAACTTCTCGTTACAATTTCACAAAATATAATTGCAAAAAATCATATATAATTGCATCAGCCAAGTCATGAAATTGCATAATGTATTGTTGTAAATCAAAAGCCATCAAATCAAGTAAAAAACTCATCAACTCAAGTGACGTAGTGTAACATCCTAAGTCTCTAATAAAGTTAGATAAATCTAAAAATAAATAGAAAATACATATGACAAAGAATTAAAATGCTTAGTTATGTAACAATAAGGCATTTATAAAATAGGTGACATATAGTTAATCATAAATCATATAAATAAAATTCTTAGGAGCATAATGGATGGGGAGAAGATACAAATACATTTTTAAAACATTAGTAATCTAGGATTAGTAGTAAATTAAGGCAATATAAAACAACTAAGGAGCTGCCAAGTAGCACCACAAAATTTCAGCCACATAGTATGCCACATTACCCATAAAATTGTAGTCACCTTGCAGCCACCTTACACCTACCAAAGCATGCAACATTGCCCACAAAGTTGCAGCCACGTAGCATGCCACATTGCCCACAAAATTGCAGTCACCTTACACCTACCAAAGTATGCCACATTACCCACAAAGTTATAGCCACATAGCATGCCACATAGCCACAAAAACTTCAGCCAAAATCAACCAAGAAATTTCCACCTTTCAGCAAGAAAATCCTGCCACATAGCCACTAAATTTTTAGACACATTTTAGCCAAAAAAATGCCACCCACTTCAGTCATGCTTCTGCCCACAAACAGAAAACAATAATACAAAAGTTGCTACTCCACTCCATGCCCCTGTAGCCTCACGCCCTCCCTACATAAACCATAAGGGAATCCCTGCAAAACACATCATTCCTTTTCCTCTTGAGTGGTGGAAACCAGCGGCCAGCATCATGATGTCTAGGCATTATTTTGGGCAGCAAATTCAAATCAACCATTTCTCATGTAATCAGCACTCAAGAGGGAGAGAAGGCAGTTAGAAAATTTAGAGCCAAAGGGGGAGAGCAACTAGAAAAATGTAGCTAAGTTGAAAGGGAAACCAAGAGGAGAAGCAAACTAAAATTTAAGAGACATAGGAGTATTTCTACACAATATGAGTTTTCCCTTTTGAGGAAAGTTGGTTTGAAGTAAGCTGAGCTCATTTTGGGTTCTGCATGGGCGATTCTTGAGCATGAGATGCAAGAGGTTAAAGTTGAAAACATGAAACTCTAGTGGTAGGAAACAATCTTTGCCATCTAAGTAACAAACATGCTGAAACACCACACATTCTGCACTAGGAAGTTATTATTCCTGCACCTAAAATTTTTAGGCCATGTATTCTTGGACTATTTAATTAGGTAAATGACCTTTAAATTCTCTAATATTTGGTTAGAAAAGTTTTGAAATATTGATAATCAATTCTAGAAATTTTCATGATTTTTAAGAACCTACAAATAGACCATTTGCAATCAAAACAGTGCAAAGAAAAATTTATTGGACAACTTAGACTGTTGATGGAAATACTAAACATTAAAAGGGTTAGATGTTTAATTTTTGTATGAAAATTTTATGATATGTTATAGGGATCCTAATTAAATACATCACCAAATTTAAGAGAATTATGGACGGTTTAAAGAATATAATAAAATATAGAAATTCTGTGGGACAGGAAGTGAGTTAAAACAGACCAGAACTGGGGGCAGCCATAAAAAGTTTGTTATTTGAGGGATCAAATAAATTATTTTTTACTTGAAATTTATATGGTAATTATATAACATATCTAGGATTCTCCATATCAAATATCACGAATTTTGAAGAAGTTTTACCCATCCAAAGGAATGGAAAACAGAATAGAAATGGAACCGAAACCAATCTGCACTATTCTAGGTTATGGAGGTACTTCTTAGGGTGGATGGAATAGTTAAGGGCTGAGAGATCCATGAAATAAAATAGATATGTAGAGGAACCGCCATGAAAATTTTTAACATTTTTAGAGGACTTTTGTCATATTTAATAATAACTTCAAATCTGAACAGAATCATAGTTTTATTTTTGGGAGTAGAAGCTCTTAAATTAGAGACTTATAATTTTAGGTGCTCATATATATGCATTAACCAAAAGCTCTTATATGTTTTAATTTGAGTAGCTGGTTATAACATTGGCAGCCTTGGAAAGGAAGTGATTATGCAGAAATTGAGGTAGCTAGATTTTTCTTAAAACATTCTTTATGTTTATGAACTTGAATTTATCAATTTCACTGATTGCCTGACTTTTATGCTATGATGAATGATGGTCTAAAGATATGTTATGTATGTATTCTCGGGAATTAAAGGGTGCCCAAAGTGTGCTAAGTAAGCCCTATTTGCCCTACGTATTGGCCAATAATAGAATATGTATAATCCTTTTTGCAGGTACGGGACTGCATTGGGTAAGTAAACCAAAATGTTATGGGTCCCTAGTGTAACCAAGATGATGTATGTATGTATGGTCAATACTTATGTTTCTGTGAAATAAATTGATATTTTTTAAGGAATGAAATGTATACTATTTTTCTAAAATATTTACTAGCTATTGAGATTGTCATTTTATCTTTTTATGTCCCTATAATCACATTCCAGGTACTCCAGCAAAAAGTGAGCAACAAGGATCTCAAGGTTGACTCATCTGAATATGGATATGGATTGTATATTTTTTTGTTGTGTAATATATGTGGGATAGCTTAGTTGGGTGCCAAATCCCTTTAGACAGCTCGTAATGTGATGTAAAATAAGATATGGATTGTACACTTTTCTTTACGGCGTGAGAGCCTTTTTATTATAACTAATGCATATCACACCTAGTTAGTTGCCTATAAGGAAATGAAATTTGAAAATGCTTGGAGTAGCTTGAAACACTTGTATGCTTATCCAAGAAAAATAACTAACAATATAAGTGAATAGGTGAATTTATAGACTAGGTAGACATTGCTAAAAATTTACATATAAATAAAATATATAATACTAAAAGGTTCAAGGAGAATATTTTATGATATAGATGTATGAAATAAAATGCTAGTCAGTAGGTTTTACACTTAGGATAACAACATAATTCAAGATAAATCCAATTCATCGATTGAGTTTAATCAATTCACGGTTTACTGTTCAAAACGTTTTCGGTTTTGCATGACAATACTATTTCAGAAAAAGCTGTCAATGCTTCCAAAGTTTCAAGAAATCATGCTTGTAAAATTTATGTGGAGAGAAACATAAATTGCAAAGAAACTGATTTTCACATCAAATACAATTTTGTGATCATTGATTTTTCAAAAGAAGAAACAATAATCTTAAATGAAAAATCATAAGTTCCAAAACTAGAGGTTTTGATACCACATGTAAGTTGTTCAATAATTTATGCAAATCAAAACCCTAATTTTGAATAATTCATTATGCCTGATAATCTTAAAACTTTATGATTCTCACAAAACAGTCATTGAATGGAGACATACCTTGATCCAACATATTTTTTAAAAAATAAATCTACTGTAGATGAGAGATCTCAAAGGAACTATGTTTCTCTCTCTTCACCCTTTTATATTTGAAGTACGTTTCTTTATGGAGATAAAATTGTCACATATTGGACAGAGAGAGGATCAGTTTTTTATATAGAGTATTTAATACACATGTACCATCAACGTGTATCTCCAATAAAGAATATTTCTCTTATTGATCAATATGATTTTAGCACTTAATCATTATTAGATCATAATTATCATTAAATTATAATTATATTTAAATGAATAAATATAATAAAATATATATTTCTAAAACACATGGGCCTCTAGTTGAAATATCTAATAGTAACTACTAACTTAGTTGCATATATGCTGGTTTTTCTTTGTATGTTATTTCCACACCACATGGATTCTCCACTTATGCAATATCCCTTTTTAAATTCTCTGTAATCGATCTTTAGCCCTTTAACTTCATTGTCCCTTGACTCCTAAATACCGAACACCATCAAGGCGAGCTTATTTATTTTCTTAACATCCTTGGTCCTAGTAGCTATTCTTCTAGGGGCTTATCCAACTTTCCTACTAGAATGATATTCATTACCCATCACACATTTTCTAGTAGGGGCCCTTCCAACCTTCAGACCCAAAATCGAGTGCTAGATATATCTCTTTGAGTTGTTACTCAATCTAATAAAAAAAGAAAGTTGTTATTTGATTATGTCTCTCATTTTCTCCTAATTCACCAAGTAAAGAAAATCCTAAGATATCCTACGATAATGTATTTTAAGTGACCTTCCTTGAATTCTCCCAAATATCTAATCCATTATATGCATTATTGATGTACTTCAAATTACCCTTTTTACCCCTGTGTTGATGCTGGACCAGCATCATAGGACCGAAATACCCCTCCAACGGTGTTAGTTCTTTTTAGGCAATGGAAACTTTGCCACTACCTCTGACAATCTCCTTCCTTGCTTCCTTTTCTCCATTCATATTGTTATTAGCAGACCTAGAGGGACAATGTTATTTATTGTCCTATATCTCCCTCAACCAAAATATATCATGTATATGCCTTTTTATTTGATGTTTTTGACATTGCCCTTTATCATATGTTGAACTAGACATGGCTTGGATAAATCAATCTCAACACAAGTTCTAGAGTATTTTACCTCAAGATTGACATTTTTTAGAGTTTTACCACTCGGATTTCACAAATTAAATAGAAATTATTTTAATCAAAATATTCAATGGATACACTCAAGAAAAGAGAAAAAGATTGTAAGTGATAAGTCTTGCTTGAATGCCACAACAAAAAATCTTGATAAGTTCATAAAGGTTTTTTAAAGAATTAAAGAGAAAACACTCTCAATAATGTAAATGATAATTTGTTTGTGTCAAGAACATACATGCATATTTATAGCCCAATAACCTAAATTAACAAGAAAAACTACATAGGAAACTCCTCTAGGACAAGGAAAGTTAAAAATGAGAAACTCTTTCAGAAACTATCAAATAGAAAACTCCTATAGGATAAGGAAAATTAAAAATAGGAAATTCTTCTAGTTAGATAAGAAAATCACAAAATAGGAAACTTTTCTAGCCAAACCAACTAAAAGTAAAATTAAATAAATAAGAAAAATGTAGATTAAATTATGCTATAAAACAACTTATTAATTTTGGGCATATATTCAGTCTTTAGTCTTCATTCTTCTTGTACTTTAGGCCCACACTTAGATTGGCTGGTCTTGGGCCATATATAAGTGGGTTCTAGTGATATGGACTAGTCTTGACTCTCCTTTAATAGTAATACAGTGTTTTTCTTTAATGAAATTTTAGAATTAAACCATTAAGTGTTTCTTTAAATCTTTTAGCCCAAATTCTTGTGATAAGTTTAGTTGGAACTTGAAGTAAGTCTGCATTCTATTTCTGTTTGTCAACTCTAGCTATGCTCACATCAATAAGCATCCATGGTCCTTTTGTGAGCACTAAGTTATAATCTACCCATGTTTGAAACTGAGCCAAGAAAAAATCATTATCAATATGAACTAATTCCGACTCCTTAGTGCTTTCCAACAATTTTTTCAGATTTTTTTAGTAAAAAACCCTATATTTTTCCTCAACAATTTAATAGTTAAGATCTTTTGCTAGCTCTTTATTCTTCTTTTGAAAAACAGAAGTTTGTCTTTACTTTAATCCTCCTGATTAGGATTTCTGATTTCAAGGACAATATCCCCTCTCTCCTTCGTGTTCTCCTCAAGGTCATCCATATTTTTCTTTCCTAAGTTCGATTTCTCATCTTTTCTGCCTTTCATAAGCGAATCCCTGTAAGAATTTTTTTGCCCTCTTCTCCAAGTCTTCCCTTTCCTCACTCTAATCCATCACCCAATCTTCCACCCTCATCTTCAGAAGGACATACGTACAGTAACTTTTCTGACCTTCTTCTTGCTCCTTTGCAAGATGTCTGCTGCCTCCTCTAATGGGGCTCCTTGTTGCGTTTCTTCCTCAGACGCCAGTCTTCTCTCATTTTCTCTAATAATTAAACAAGTAAGCTAATAAAAGGCTAGTCAAAAATAGAATATTGGTTTAATTCATCAACATATGATTCAACGTTGAGCAAGATGTTGTCTTAGTCTCAACGGTTGTCTCCAACTCCCATTTTCCCGAGTTCAGACACATACTCAGAGTGGAAGATTATACTGCTAAACTCTTCTTTTTTTGTAGTGGTATTATGGAGAGTATAGAATTAATACAGCTAGTAGAGCTTATGTTAGTTAGAAGCTAGTAATAATAGAGGTTAGTTTATTACTCATTTACTGGATGGATATAAAAAGTAACTTTACCGTAATAACTCAATGCTGAAGAATACAATTGATACATTCTATGCATTTTAATTTTCTCTATGTTAGACGGAAATCTAACAGCAAACAATGAATTTTTATTTAAAACATATATAAAAGAAATTTTCAAGCTATAAAAAAATTAAACTGTGATAAATGATAGAGTAAATTATTCACCTTTATCCTGATTATGCCCTTGTTACACAGTCTTCATCTTTATTAAAAAAATATACACAAACTTTTTTTAAAAATAAAAGTAAAATATTCTCTCTTCTTTTGACTACAACATTTATTACATGGCACTCTCCTTTATTAAAAAATATACATACTTGAACCTTCTTTTAAAAATAATAGTAAAATACTCACCCCTCTAATGAGCAATGCACTCATAACATGATTGTCCCCTCTACTATAAAAATATACACCAATATCTTTTTAAAAAATATAACTTATCCCAAATGTCTCAAATACTTTACATGAAAGAGAAACATACAAAAAAAAGAACGCTCTCTTAAATTTTCCTTCAATTTCACCATTGTTTTCTAATACCAATTATTTACTCCAACTATTTTATCTACCTCTCCCCTTCATTTGTCTTCTAGTATTAATCTCCTAAATTTTTCCCTTGCAAAATGATTTTTTTATTAGTAAAATATGATTAAAGAGAAAAATTCAACTAATTTTCAAAGCCAAACGACATTGGTAATTTAATAGCCTAGACCACTTCACAATAATAGAGATAACCCATAGCATTTATCTCCTATCTCTATCTTAATGTTTTATCTTACACACTTAAAGTATTGATTTCCAAAGTGAATCTCTTCCTTCTTTCATGTATTTCCTTACGTGTCGTTTGGTTGGTGGCAAAGAAAGGAATGGAAAAGAATAGAAAAAAGAATTGGAAATGAAATGGAATGGAGTGTTGTAAAAAAAATTACGTTTAGTACACAATAAAATGGAATGGAATGAAAAGTTGACAAAAAGACAAAAATATCCTTGAAATATAAAAATAGTAAAATAATATTATTTAAATTTAAAATTTTATTTAAAAATTAGATAAATTAAAAAATAATTAGTAATATATAATTTTTATAAATATTATTGTTACTTAAAAATTTATTTAAAAATAATATAAATAAAAAAATTAAATAGTAATATAAAAAATTTATTAAAAATATTAATGATTTTAAAAAATAATTTAAATATTATTTATTTTATATTATTTATCAATAATAAATTAAATTTTTTAATTTATTTATTTTTTAAAAAAATATTTATTTATTTAAAAAAATATTTTTTTATTATTTTGCATATAACAAGCCACTTCAACAAGTAATTTTTGTAAATTTTTTTAATTAATTTATTTTTAAAAAATATTTTTATTGTTTACTTAAGAAAAAAAAACGTCATTTTCCACCTTTTTCTACTGATTCCATTCGAGCTGCGTGGGAATGCTTTCTCCCTCCCATAAAGCAATCTCCATTTCATAGGTTTAAATTTCTTGCAAACAAACGCTTTTTTGGATAGAATGGGAATGCTGATTCCCATTCCATCACTTTAAATCCAACAACCAAACGGCCTCTTAATCTTCCTCTATGAACAAGAAACGAGTTTTGTCACACTGAGCATTTATTGACTTTTTTTTTTGGCTTACATGACAATTTGGTTAAGTAAATTAAATGGATGTAGAATCCTTTATTATCATTATATAGTTTTCTATTGTAGGTTAAAATAATATTAACCATAAAGGAGATAGAAGGAGAAAATAGTTGATAATAAATAATTGATATTAGAAGACAAAAGATTATAAGAAAAATTTGAAGGAGTGCTTTTTTTATTATTATTTGTTTCTCTTTTATACAAGGCATTTGAGACTTTTAAATTAAACTATAGTATATTTTTTCAAAGAAGATTCGCATATATTTTTATAATAGAGAGGAAGATTGTATTATAAGAGCATTAATTAAGAGAGTGAAGAATATTTTATTTTATATTTTTAAATTTAAAAAAAAATTGTACATATATATTTTTAAAATAGAAGAGAGAGATATATAACAAATGTATTGATTAATCGAAGACAGATCAGTATCAGTCATTTACCGTAAAAGATTTTATTTTATATTTTATACATCTTACATCCCTGTAGACCATTTAGAGGTGGGGGAAGAATTGGAACTCACTGGAAAATCAAAATGCGGTGCAGATCTTCTCGGCACTGGTCGTCGCGGCTAAGTAATAGACTAGAAGAAAAAGGCTCTAGCTTCATATATCGATGCCTTTAACTCAGAATAGCATCAAATTAAGTTATTGTTTACTAAGTTCCTTCAATTTGTATTTCATGTAATAAGCAAAAGAAACTATTGCCTACGTGTGATGAAAATTATCAGCCTCTTTTTCCAGAATGGATTATTGTAATATATTTCCATTTTTGTTATTCAGACACACTACAAAGGATTTTAATAATATATTAATTTTTGAGAGAATAATTTTATTTGAAAGTATTTTGTATTAAGTTTTTCAAAATAAACGAAGAATATTAACAAATATATATATATATATATATATATACACGCGCGCGCGCGCACACACACTGCTGTCTGACATCCTTTATATGAACCGCTAAGGGGGTCTTCTATTTTTTTTTTTTTTCGGGACGATGGCTAAGGAGGTCTGAGACCTCATCTAAATTGATGATCTTTGAAGTTATAATTTCATCAGGACGCCTTTGTCCTTATCTCTGTCTTTAGCTGCTTCTTTTCTGTCTAAATTCTTTGGATTTGCAAACGGCCAGCCATAATCTAAAATTTCTTCTTGCCTAATCAAGATATAATATATTATAAAATTTAATCAAGTTGTCCAAGGTACATCAATACATTATCCATGCCAGATAAAATAGGGATTTGAAAGAGACCAATTGAGCTTTTTCAAAATACTAAATTGGAAAGTTCGAGGATTTCCCATTACAAGTAGGTACCCTGTCATCATATATTTATTTTGTTAATTAAAATGCTCAATAACTTGGTCAAATCATACTTAAAATCATATCATTAAGAAAAATGTGACAAAAAATATTGTGTTGTAGTTTCGTAAACCAAATTACTCTTAGCCTATTTATAATAAATGCTTTTTTGTTTGAATTGTCAACGTTCTTCAAATGCAAAAGCCAAGGGCACTTAAAATAATAATAAAGAGAAACTTAATAATATATAAAAAAATAATTTGATGTATTATCATTAAATAATTTTTTTTATTAACGATGACTAAATTATAGCAAAATCAATAATTTTTTAAAATTATTTTTATTTTATATTATGATTTAAATATTATTAATAAACAAAAAATTATTCACCGATAAAAAATTAAATATTTACTCATAACACACACAAACACACACACACACACACACACACACACATATATATATATATATATATATATATATATATATATATATATAATTTTCTCGCTAAATTATAATACAAGTAAAATTAATAACTTCTATTCACTTACTGAAATTTATCAAACAAATTTTAGATCATAAAGTGTATGGATTAGTTAAAAAATAATATAAAATAAAAACTGATTAAAAGGAGAAAAGAGCACTATCTCCAATTGGAACAGCACAAAGAACGTTCCAAGTTACACATAAAAATACATTAAAAGACTAAAAACTTTAAAACTTTTTCAAAAAGAGAATAGATTGAAAATTTTTATAAGATTTATCTTAAAAGATAAATATGATAGATTGCACCAAAATATAATTAAAAAGAAAAGGAAAAGAGAAGAGAGAAAAGAAGTGGGAGGGAGGAACTGTTGCCTGTAACTAATGGCGGTAAAACCCCAAAAAGGTTTTTTTTTTTTTCTATACAGTGGTGGCAGAGATTGTCGACTGGGACTAGAGAAGATATATCTAATCGAATTTTAAAACGTGTGCACTCAAGGATTAAAAAATTATAAGCAAGGCTGAATCAGCAGCCAAATAATTTTCAAAGTAAAGTTACTACCAATTCAAAGAACGCTGAGGACGGACGAGGTCATATTTTTCCATGAGGTCCAAGTCCTCTCTAGCAGTGTATATAAAGCATGCAAAACCAAGCCTCCTCATCATAAGGTGATTCAGTCTGAACTTTGATCATAACAAGAAGAAGATGGGCAGCATTGCTAGCAAAACCGAGCCTACTCGTAAGGTGGCTGATCAGTTTGAAGAAGAGAAGAAGAAGATGGCCAGCAGTATTGAACAAAAACTGGAGAGATATTAGTGGCCAACATTATTGGAAGGATCTACTTGACCCTCTTGATATTGATCTTCGCAGGTACATAATACACTGCGGAGAAATGGCTCAAGCTACTTATGATGCTTTCAACTCTGATGAAGCATCCAAGTATGCCGGAAGGAGCCGATGCGGGAAAAGAGACTTCTTTTCCAAGGTGGGTTTGGAAAATGGAAATCCTTTCAAATATAAGGTGACAAAGTTCCTATATGCAACATCAGAAATTGATGTCCCCGAAGGTTTCCTCCTGAAATCACTATCTAGGGAAGGTAAGAGAAAGGAATCAAATTGGATAGGGTATGTTGCTGTGGCCACGGATGAAGGCATAGCCGAGTTAGGGAGGAGGGACATTGTCATTGCTTGGAGAGGAACAGAGCAAATCCTGGAATGGTTTAAAGATTTTCAGTTCCTTTTGGACTCTGCCCCAAAGATATTTGGTGCTGAAGCTCAATGCGAAGTACACCAAGGCTTTTACTCAATTTACACATCAGATGACTCAAGTTCAATGTTCAACAAAACCAGCGCCAGAAACCAGGTAACGTTTGTCATTGTATGATTTTATATATTCTCAATTAAGATGATTATGGAGGTTCTTCTGGAGAATATATTTTATACCTTATTTATTCTTAATTATTATGCAGGTCTTAAACGAGATTAAAAGACTTGTGCATGAATATAAGGATGAGGAAATTAGCATAACGGTAACAGGGCACAGCTTAGGTGCAGCAATTGCAACCCTAAATGCAGTGGATATAGTCACCAATGGCTACAACATCCCAGACGATCAGCCTCAGAAAGCTTGTCCTGTCACAGCTATTGTATTTGCAAGCCCACGAGTTGGAGACTCTACCTTTCAGAAGTTTTTTTCTGGGCACAAAGATCTGCGAGCCTTGCGTGTTCGTAATAAAGAAGATATTGTTCCGAGGCATCCTTTCTTGGGATATTCAGAAGTGGGAGAAGAGTTAGAAATTGATACTCTAAAATCCAAGTTCTTGGAGAGTCCAGGGGATGTGTCAAGTTGGCATAACTTGGAGATTTATTTGCATGGTGTTGCCGGAACACAAGGAAGCAAAGGAGGATTCAATTTAGAGGTAAAACGGGATATTGCACTTGTGAACAAGACCATGGGTGCTTTGAAGGATGAATATCATATTCCTGTGGCATGGAGAATTGAGGAAAACAAAGGTTTGGTTCAGCAACCTGATGGTACTTGGAAGGTGATGGATCCTGAACCTGAGGATGATGATTTTTTATCTATTAATGACGACAGGGTGATTTGAAATTTAAGATTTATATTTTGTTGTTTCGTTCGCTCCAGATTTTAGTTTAATTATTTGTTTTTGTAAGCCACGTACTTTAAAGCATATTTCGTTTTAGTGACAGGTAGGGTTATGACATAAATTTTGTATTCGACATTGATCCTGTATTGTTCATGGATAAGGTCTAATAATTAAGATTGAATATATCTCTATGTTGGTATGTCTAAAGAGGATTTTGCGTTAAATTTGCTGCACATATAATTAGGAGATCGCAGTTTGTGTTGCATAAAAAGGGACATTAATGGTCCTCTTAAGGTTTTGTGCTGAGGTACATGAGAGACAAATAAACATCGGATGAGGTAAATTATGTTATGAATCTAATAAGCACTTTAATTTTGCATAAATTAATTTTAAATGTTATAAAAACCCAAAGTTAATTCTAAGTGAAAATACCAGCCAGGAGGGAGTGAATTGGTTTGCACACTAAAAAATACCTTCTAATTAGAATTACAAACTTGAAGGATCAAACCTAAACTGTAGCTTAAAAGAGAGTTAAATGATCAAGTAATAATCGGAATTTTATGTTACAAGGTAAAGATGCAGTGATTGATAACAGCACCTATTTCTCCAAGAAAAAAACTTAAACCAAGAACCAAAAAAGAGAATTGGAAGAGGTCCAGTTTCCAGCTACTTATACCAATATAATGAATATATGTAATTTTCAGCAAGCTATGCAAAACAGAATGATTAACATAGATGAGTATATACAATTTTCAGCAATCAAGCATAGATATAAAAATCATAATAAAAGAGATAAGTGAGAAGAGAAAGAACGACAATTTATCTTCATGTAGCTTAATGATATAGTCTATGTCTAGACCCCTTAACTCTCACGAAAGTTTTTACTAAACATCTGTAATGACTTGAAAAATTATAATAATTGTAAACTAGATTAATTAATAATAATGGAGAAAAGGAAAATGACTAGGATTAAAGTTTTTTAAAACATATTAATGAATTAAAAATTTTTTAGATCAATCAAGGCAACGTCATAAGTCCTCTCATGGCCAAACTATAATTTTTGAACTCTTTGGAACCAGAAGGTAATTTTAAAATTTCTAAGGAGAACACTACAAAAGTGAAAATTAAAATTTCCTCCCTAGTCCTTTAAACCTCTCATTCCCCACGTTTTCCCTTGAATCTCTCCTTGCTCTTAGAAGAAACATTTTTGCTCTCTTTCTCCCTCTAAACCTCTCACTTCCTCTCTCTAAATTTCTTCTATATCCAAAGTCTGAATCAAGTATCAAAGTCGATAGTCTTCTTTTAATCATCTTGAAACTCCTAAATACCAAAGAATCTTTGTCGGAAGATTAAGATAAGACCACGGATTAAACACGGTAGATTTTTGAATTGAATAACTTTAGACCTCCGTTTTCAAATATTGTTGATACTGTTGAGCTCAAAATTGAATGATCTATAGATCTGGGCAGCTTCTACCACCCAAAGAAACTTGAAAACTGATGAAAAATAGAGAAGAAAAAGAGACATTTCAGCTTGCTCCAAAAGTCTTAGCTAGAGTGCTCAAATTGAAAAAGCGGACCTCACTAATAAACTTAGAAGCGCCAAAAACCCCAGGAGAAGAATTTTCATAACCAAAATGCTCCTTGTTGAAGTATAGAATGAAGCAAGAAGAAAGACTTGTAGAAAGAAAATAGAGAAGAAATGATAATCTTGATATTGCTGATATGAGAAGTACGTAAGAAGATGATACAATGTAATTGTAGGTCATGCTTATTTATAACCTATACTTGACCTAATCGGAGTAACTAATACGTAACAGAAAAGCTAAATCAATTTTATTTTTGTTTCTACGTAATGCTATAATGCATGCTTTCTCTTATATCCTCCTTTGAATCACAATTTTCGCTCTCTCTTATACCCTCCTTTGAATTATAGCCTCCTTCTATTCCATTTGACATTCTTCCTTTGCCACTATTATTTTTCTATTATCTCCAATTTAGGAGTATCAAAGTTTTTGACTATGAGTCTTTCTCTAAGAGTTTGGAACCTTATACATGCCAAAGATTTTGTGAGGCAATCAGCAATTTGTTCTATCGAGGAGACATGCTCCCCTTTGAGACACTTGTCTTTCACCTTCTCTCTAACGAAATATAAATCCAATTCTATGTGTTTTATTCTTGCATGCAAGATGAGATTTGCAGACATTAAGACTGTGCTTAGATTATCACAAAGTACTGTAGGTAGATGAGGAAGATTTACTTGAAGTTCGCAAAGTAATATTTTATCCTGACCACTTTGGAAACTGTGTTGGCCAGGCTGTGGTACTCTACTTCTGTGCTAAAGCTTGAGACTACTAGTTGTTTCTTAGAGGCCCAAGAGACAATGTTGGAACCAAGGAAGATACATGACCCAGAGGTGGACCTCCTGTCATCCAGATCCAACCCCCAATATGCGTCACAGAAACCTAACAACTGCAATGAAGACATAAGTTGTGGTTTGAGATGGAGACCAAGGAAATGGTGCCTGCCAGATATCTAAGAATTCTCTTCGTGGCTTTCCAGTGATTTTCTGTAGGGTCATGCATAAATTGGCAGATTTTATTGACACTAAGGGACAACTCTAGTCTTGTTATGGTTACATATTAAAGGGCTCCTACCACTTACCTATACAGTCGAGGGTTTACCATTGGGTCACTGTCTTTTAGTGTAAGCTTCGTTGATGGTACCATGGGTGTGGATATGGACTTGGCTTTGCCGATATTTGTTCTAACCAACAAGTCTTGGATGTATTTAGATTGTGAAAGATGTAAGGATCCATTCGTGAGTCTTTTTACTTGTATGCCTAAGAAGTAGTTGAGAGGGCCTAGATCCTTTAGTGCAAACTCCTTATGCAGTGCAGCTATTAGCTTTGAAATTTCAGATGAGAAACTTTATGCAATGACTATATCATCTACATATATGAGTAGGTAAATAGTATGAGTTGATGTAATTCTTATTAAAAGTGATTAATCACATTTGTTGGGATTGAATCCCATCTTTCTCAAAGCTTTAGCTAGCCTATCAAACCAAGCTCTTGGAGCTTGTTTAAGTCCATAAAGGGATCTATTTAGTTTACAAACCAAGTGCCTTTTGGAGTCTTTAAAGCCTTATGGCTATTGCATGTAGACTTTCTCCTTGAGAAACCCATTTAAAATGCATTTTTTATGTCAATTTAATGCAAGAACCAATTGTTGCTCAAAGGTAGAGTTAAGACTACTCTTATTATGGTGGGTTTGACTACGGGACTAAAGGTTTCATCAAAATCAAACCCATGTACTTGATGAAAGACTTTGGCAACTAACCTTGCTTTATACTTTTGAATTGACCCATTTGGGTTTTCTTTTATTTTGAACACCCATTTGCATCTTATAGCTCTCCTATTAGGTGGTAGCTCACAAAGGGTCCAAGTATTGTTTCTTTTGAGAGCATTGTATTCTTCTACCATAGCATTTTTCCATTATGATGTCTGAAGGGCCTCGGCAACTGATTCTGGTTCTCTTGTTATTGTGTACAACTTTGGTCTGAAGACACCAACCTTCCCTCTAGTCATCATCAGATGATTACCAAGTAAGGTCTACTAAGGTGGAGTAGCTTTTTGATTATCAGAAGTTGATGGTTCTACTTGGGACTCAAGGTTTTATTGATTGGGAGGAGAAGGACTTTTGGATGAGTCAAATAGTGTAGAGTTGTCAAATGGTGGTCTAGTAATTGCATTAGGATTGAGATTATGAAATGCATGAGTTTACGGCAGCTGAACATTTAAATCATATTCATTTGGATATGTGAGAGATGCATGTGTGGTTGAACGATGAAGACTGATGGTAAGTGCATCAGAAGTAGAATAATTTTTTGAGTATGTGGGATGCTAATTTTTTGAATGAAATTTGGAAGATTGGATGGAATGTACATTCGTGTTGTTGTTTCAGGGCATATTTGATGACCTTCAATGGACTTTGAAAGTGGAAAGTAAATTTCATTGAACAATACATCTCTTGATATATAAATTCTGCCAGAAGGATGAAGGCACTGGTAGCCTTTGTGTTGCTGTGAGTAGCCGAGGAATATGTACTCTTGAGATTTGAAGTTCATTTTATTTTTATTGTAAGGTCTCAGTAAATGATAGCATGCACACCCAAATACTCTTAAGTGACTATAGTCAGGCTTCTTGTTATATAATATCTCAAAGGGTGATTTACCTTGCAAGATTGGCGTAGGAAGAAGGTTTACTATGTAAGTTACTGTGAAAAAAACAAAATCACAGTACTTCCGATGTACAGATGAAGTTGCAAGTAGAGTTAACCCAACTTCAGTTAGATGTCTATGTTTCCTCTCAGCTACTCCATTCTGTTCGTGAGCATAGGGACAAGAGATTCTATAGCTGATGCCACTTTGTTGGAGAAAGGCAGTAAAGCTTTAATATCCCCCCCAGTTAGACTGTAAGCTTTTTATTTTACAACCAAATGCATTTTCTGCCATTAGCTTAAACTGCTTGAACTTCTCGAGAACTTCTGATTTTGCATGAATCAAATACACCCATGTAAATATGTTGTATAAAGGACACATAGTATCGATAGCTTTGGCTCAAAATTAGTGGTGCTAGTCCCCAAACATCTGAGTGTATTAATTGAAGAGGTTGAGTATATACTGAAGATGAATTTGAGTAAGATAGTTTATGTGACTTTTCCATACAACAAAATTTATAGAATTGACTCTATTTATTGAACGTATATTACAAGACTTTAAAACTTGAGATACGATTTGGGAGGAACAGTGAGCTAATCTTTGATGCCAAACAGTATAGGTGGGAATTAGACTAGAAGAGTTATTTACAGAGTATTTATTTGAAGGGTTTGTAATTTTGGAATCTGTAGGGAAGGAGTTTGCATTGTGAATGTTTGATGTCTTTCGCTTCTTGTTCTTTAGAAGGATTCTTCGTTGTTGTAAATGCTGGAGCTAGAACTCATCAAACACATATAAGCCTTCCCTAATGGTCCCTTCCAAGTGTACCTAGTGTGTAACCTGATCTTTCACAAAACATTTGAATGGGTGAAATTCAAAAAAGATAGCATTGTCATAGGAAAACCGAGATACACTAAGCAGATTTTTAGCTATCTGAGGAACATGCAGTAAATCTTGTAGAGTTAAACAGCTTGAAGAGAATGGAGAGGAAACTAATGACTGACCAGCGTTGGAAATTGCTAGGCCAACTCCATCACCCACATGGACTTTTTCTAAACCTTGATATTGATATCTATTCATGAGATTGTTAGATTCTGGGGTAACATGATTGGTAACCCCAGAATCAATGTACTAAGCGTTGTCAGTGTAGCCATCTACAATAGCTGCTATAGTAGAGATATTTCCTTGTGGTGTGAAGGTGTGATGATTAGTGGTGGGTTCATCTTGATAACTTTGGTCAAATCGATAATAACACTGTAAAGCAGTGTGACCATAGCGATTGCAGACTTAATAGATTGTAGTTGTTCGATTTCTAGAAAACCTTCCCTTGTTACGGGCTCTGAAGTTACCTCTGTATCCACCTCTAAAACCTCTATGTATGTTACCTCTGTAATTTGAATTAAACCCTCTACCTGAGTAGTTTTGATATGTAGTTCCTCTACCATGAGATTGATTTGAATTATAGGCAACATTTGCACTCATTGAACTCACAGAATTTGAGTTTGTTACTAAGTGAACAGAAACAAGATTTTTCAGGAATATTATTATTTTCTATGCATGCTTCTTGGGCTAAAAGAAGAGATTCAATTTCTAGCAACATGTATGTATCTTTCCTAGTGATTATGTTAGTTATGAAAGCATCAAATTCAGAGGATAGACCAGCAAAAATGACCTCAAGATGATCAGTAATAGTCAAAGGCTTACCTATAGTAGCCAAGGCATCTGTTATACTTTTTATCTTTAGGAGATAATCGGCCATTATCAAGCTTCCTTTCTTCATCTGTCGCAACTGCACTCTTAACTAACTAATTTTGGCTTTAGCATGTGCTTCAAAATATTCTACTAGGCGATTCTAAACCTGGAAGGTATGTTTGCAATCTGCAATGCGAGTTAGCATGTTCACGTTCATTGAGGAAAGAAGCCAGGAAAGCAAGAGTTGATCTTGTAATTCTCATTCAGTATATTCTTTTGAAATATTGCCCAGTAAAACATCTTCTTGAGTAATGAACTTCATTGGAATACTGCTACCATCAAGAAACTTTGTAAGTTGCAGTCCTTTCACAGCTGGTCAGCTACAACGATTTGTCTTTTCCACATAAGGAAATTTGTCACGTCCCTAATTTAGGAACGCGAATAACTCTATTATCCAATAATTTTATCGTTATCCATTCGAAAATAATTTTACAACATCATATATCAGGATAATGTCATAAGTTTCCAAGTTTGCAATACTACTAATTATACATGCCAATTCTATGTCTATCAGAGTTACAACGGAAATAAAGATTCTGCCTGTGACATTCAGAGCAACTTTAGAGTACATTTATATTAAAAATTAAACATTGAGAGCCCAGAAACAATTTAGGCTCACCACAGATTTATGACAACTAGTCGATCAAGAAGCTGTAAAATCAAACTCTGAGTCTTTCTGAAAAATATATAAACCACGTGTAGTGAGTTTTACAACTCAGTGAGCAGATAACACCTCCTATGACCTCTTAGGTCAACATATGGATGTACTCATAAAAAAAATTATCTCATCAAAAATTACATTTCAGAAGTATATCTATATGGGACCCGTATTTTCAAATATTCTCTGTTCAAAATTCATAATCAGGTATTTCAAACCGTATGCAGTACTGAATAAACATTATTCAAATCATGTTCAAAATCATATTCAATACTGTAGAATCATTAACCAAATCATGTTATGCATCAAAATATTTATCATAAAATATTCGGAAGATCCCGTATCAGAACCACCATACCAGAGTTTGACCCCTTCCGTACTTTGGTGGTATATGATTTGTCTAAACTAAGCACCCCGATGAAGTTTGCCCTACTACCATTCAAGAGGACACACGAAGAGACTCTGTATGAGTCTTTCCCAAATACACAGCAAGGGAAGGCAAATAACATCTCATATAACTGGCATCTCGTCTATATATAAGAGGCATTCCGCTCTCCTTCACATATAATCCTCCCGTGTGTTGGCCCTCACACGAGGCTAGCACCACCTCCCCTGCTAGCTGAGGCAATCAAGGTGTGTACCAGGGCTAACATCGCCTGCTGTTAACAGACAGTGTTTCCAATAGGATTCCTCCACAGAAAATACCATATGCACATATGCCATATAATATAGTATAAAATTTTCAATATAAAATAGACTTTTCAGTCTCCGTATATTCATCTGTCAAAACTTTCCAATCAGGGGAAACATATAATCATGCCCATATGCGAGGCAAACGTATCACTTTATAAATCAACATCACATGCATAACATATTTTCTTTGCCATATAATGAGAAATGCATTTAGAAATCACATATTCAAAGCATTTAAAAATCTATTTCAAAATTATACTCTTCTTGAACTAAGTATCATGTTTCAATCGTTTCAAATATTCCAAACCATTTCAGAAGCATATGAAAGAATAAATAACATGTAATTATAATCATTTATCAATGTAAAGTTCAAGAAGAGTAAAAACAAGTCAAAAAAAGAATTATCTACTTACAAGGTAAAGGCTCCAGATTGGACAGCCTTAAAATGCGCTTTTCCAAGTTTAATTTGATCAAATAGCCTCGAAAACGTATCCAGAGGGTCCAAAAATCAAGATAGCAACTTCAGAAACTTTGTCACTATTCACCGTCGAAAAACAGTATTCATTGTCACTATTTATGTCAGAAATTACTATTCACCACCACTATTCATCGCCGGAAATCACTATTTAACGCCACATAAAAAGTTACCAAATGACCGAAAAGAATTTATATCCTAAGATTTATCTAGCTCATGAATTCATTTACGGTGTCAGAATTTCAATTAGAGGTCTCTAAGTAAAAGTTTCAGAAATTACCTTTTTCTGAGATTTTACTTCAGATCTACGACGATTCAACGGTTAATTTGAAAAATTAATCGGTCAAAACCGTAGTATTCTTTGTCCTGAATCCAGTAACGCCTTCAGTTTTGATATTAGAAGCAAATAGGCACTCTAAATCTAGAGAAAAAGTTGAAGATTACTATTCACTCATTATTCATTTCTCGATTTTTTTCCTCGATTTGCAGATGGCATTCTCCCCAGTTTCTCCTTTCGTTTTATCTTTTTTTTATAATAATAATAATTATTTAATAATTAATAATAGGATTTTCTTTTATATAAATTCTGTTTTTCATCCTAAAATATCCTAAAAATTTCTAAAAATTTACATTCTCATAAATCTTTAGTTAAACTCTTAAATCACGATTTTTCTTGATAAAAATCGTAATAAAACAAATCTCAAAATAAATATTTTTATACATAATAAAAGAAAAAATATTTTTAAAAATACAACAAAAATTCATTAGAGGTCAATATACTTAAAAATCCACTTACTTTTAGCAAATCATAATCATTTCTAAACAAATAAAAATATATTACTTATAGCAAAATACTATCATGTAAAAATAAAAATTACGCGTCAAAACGTAAATTCTCATATTTTTTTTGTACTTCTTTAACCCATGTAGTAAATATACATATTTTCTACAGTTCTTATCTCTATTTTCAAAATTTTCTCTTTTATTTTAAATTTTTTTTAATTTAAATTTTCGTTAAATTTTACGATTATTACAAAATTTGTATCGTCTAACTTCAGAGAGAGTGACGAAGAAATGTAGTGATTTTTCTTCTCTGGTTTGTTTCTAGATGAGGATCCAAGATTGTATCTATGGCTGTCAAGCCTTAGTTGTGCAGCTCTGATACCATGTTGAAGTATAGAATGAAGCAAGAAGAAAGACTTGCAAAAAGAAAATAGAGAAGAAACGATAATCTTGATATTGCTGATATGAGAAGTACGTAAGAAGATGATACAATGTAATTGTAGGTAATGCTTATTTATAACCTATACTTGACCTAACTGGAGTAACTAATACATAACAAAAAAACTAACTCAATTTTATTTCTGTTTCTACATAATGCTATAATGCATGCTTTCTCTTATCTCTTCCTTTGAATCATAGCCTCCACTCTCTCTTATACTCCTAGTCGCTGCACCCACTCGACACGTAACCCTCCTTGCTAGCACGTAAGTCCCATTTATAGGGATGCATGGGGGAGCGTAAGCTAGAGTTGGAACTCTTCTAGACTAAGTTAACTCGAATTAACTTGACCTCTAACTCGATTAACCAAGTGAGTTGACTTGTTGACCGTCTTGACTCATTGAATTTGACCTCCAGCGTTGACTTTGTTTTTGGACCTCTTGTGTTTCAGAATTGTTTCTTATGTTTTTGAATCTCTTGAGCTTATTTTGTAAATTTATTTGGCCAAAATCAACTTGAAAATTGTCTCAGGATGAAAGAAAACTCTAAAAACAATAGTGTTGTGAATGAATAATACCTGCTGACATGTTTTACAACTTTTCATGCTTCCTTAATATATGTTACATGTTTTAATTCAATTATATCACCATTTTCTAAAATAAAATGACAAATGTGGTGAATGCCTAAATTAATTAATAAGCTATTTCACTTAAAGTTACAATTTATAAATTAAATATTCTCATTCCTTAAGAGTTTTAGATATGGGACAAGCATCGTAGTGTGGACCTTTCACGGATTGATAACAATATTAAATGGATTATGGAATCTAAACTAAATGTTGGTTATAGTATGGACCGAAATTGGAGATTGTTTTCTTGTATTAGGATTGAATGTTAAACGCGATCTGAATGGATATACGGATAAACATTTGAAATTAGAAAACGGCACGGATACATATGGAAATTATTTCTATTATTAAATGTGGCGTGGACAGAATTATGAATAATCAATCATATGATTTTGGATACGCTACAATAAAAATTATGAAATTTTTTTTTCTGAGACCGAAATTAAAATGACTATGTTATGAAATTGTCTCCTGATACTGAGCATGGAATTGATATGCCATGAGTAGAATTATATGACATTGCTTATAAAACTGAAATATTATAAACATACTGATTGATAAAAGTATCAATGTTATTGAGCATATGGTGATAAGGAAATGATGTTCGATACTTGACATACACGGAAATGAAAATGAATGTAAATATTGATATGCATGAATGCTATTTGTGACTACATTGATAATACCTGACATGATTGATGGTATGATATGATTGATGGTATGATATGATTGATGGTATGATATGATTGACTCATTAAAATAAAGTACTAAATTTCGTTTTGAGATATCGTTTCGATAACTCCAAAAACAAAAATATTTTGACTCAATCCTAACAGTATTCAATAACTCTTTTACATTCATCTCTCTATCTTCTTAACTCTTTCGTGGCATTTATATGTAAATCTATCTTTCTGTCAACTATGATTATGTCTCTATCTTCAGATATCATCTTCTCTCTTTGTCTTTCAATCTATCTTTTTATCATTTTTGTAGTTTTCTCTTTAAAATAAAGATAATGAAAAAAAATAATATCATGAGAATAAAAGAGAAAAGTAAGAAATTAATAAAGATATTGTGACTTGTGGGAGAAAATAACTTGGGGATAGATATGATATGATGCTACTTTTATCTACTTTTAGATTGTTAATTTTTTTTATTTTTTAAATTAATTTAATATTTTTTCATCGAAATAACTCGAAATAAGAGTATTTTTATCGAAATAAGTTAAAATAAGAGTATTTTCATCGAAATAATTCGAAACAAGAATACTTTCATCGAAACAAATCAAAACAAGAGTATTTCTACTAAATTTTTTTTATTGAAACAAGAGTATTGTTAATAAAACATTCCGAAATATAATAATTTTAATCGAAATAGCATAATTTTTTAATAAATACTTCGTTTCGTTTTGATAATTATATTTCGTATTGATGACTCAAAAAATATAAATATTTTAATCATTTCGATAAAAAAAAAAAAGAGATTTAATTCATTGCATTAAAACATTCAATAGATATAATGTAATATGAATTACGGACTAGAGCTCGTGGAGCCGTTTGACGGATATATTGTAAAATGGACTACGAATAAAAGTTCGTTAAGCCATTGGACAAATAATTACATGCCTTTGATTGCTAAGATGGATTAAATACATGTAAAAAATTTTGGGCTCCTGTGAACATGTAACTGTTAATAAGATATGTTTGGGCTCATTAAGCCATCCGACAAATATAGTGTGATATGAATTACGGACTAGAGCTCGTGGAGCCGTTTGATGGATATAATGTGAAATAGACTACCAATAAAAGCTCGTAAAACTATTTGACAAATAATTACATGGCCGTGAATTAAAATAAAATATTTAGTTTATCGATGATGGATAATTTTTTATTCACCAGCAGTGTTTAGATCACGACATATGATAAGAATAGTATTTTTTTTAAATTATTTCTATCACGTGTCAGAATCTAAATATCGTTAGTGGATAAAAAATTATTTACCGTCAATATATTAAATACCAACTCGTGGATTAAATACATATAAAATTTTTTGGACTCTTGTGAACATATAACTGTTAATAATTAAATAAGGTTGCTTGATAGAAGAAAACTTTAATAATAATAGATGCTAACCCTTGAACCCTGGCTAATAGGGGTATTATTATTGCTAGCTTGGTGTATAGGGAAACACATGTGGTAAAGTAACGACGGCAGATAACCAACATAATGTTGTGATGAAGTGCTAACATATAACGACTAAATGCCAAAGGATTGGTTATCACCATTCCCGAGCTTTGTGCTAGTAGCCTAATTGGTTTTGTTATGAAATCGTCCTGATTAATTTTTTTATTAGTACTAAAATTAAAGAATTATGATATATAAAAGAATTTTTATACATTATAATATGAAATATATTACAATGCCCTTAAATTACTTGCTTTGTCATTACATTTGGAATACTTATTAAATTACAAACTTGAATTACGTTTTGGACTATTTCTCGAAAGATATTATGACATCTATAATAGATTCTTCGAATAATTTTGCTAAATTATGTTAGATAATTTTGTTTGTTTGTGAAATAAATTATTATGTGGATATCTTTTGGTAATAACTGATTAATTATATTAGAAAAATGAATTTGCATACAAAATTGACAATAACAATTAAATAATTGCTTACTTTATTACAAAAGTCCATAAGCATAAATAACAACAAAAAATATGGGTTGAGTTAATGCTTACAATTTGAATTTTGATTTTAAAGTTACACATATTTACTTGTTTAATATGTTAAAGAAACTTTGTGAATGATTAATGAGTATAGTTTAATAATATTTTTTTTTTTTGGAGTTACCATTAAATTTATAGTGCTGAGAGTTTCGAAATCCACCAATCATTTTTGCCAAAAGTTTGTCAGAAAATCATAAACAATAACCGCGATAGGTAAATGCTTCCGAAATGCTAAATTTTTTTATGATTTTTTGAGCTTTCAAATTAGGAGTTTTGTTGATAACATAATGTATTGTATGTATAAAGAATATCATGACAAGATAACATGATTTGATACCTAAATCGTGCAAAATGTTCTTCGGTAAATAGTGTATGAACAATATCCAAAATTAGTATTTATGCAATCTAAAATTATCAAGTTGAAGAGCATAATTTAGTAGTGTTGGTACCTGATTTTGTTTAGAGAAAAAGTGAGAAAAAGCTATGTCAGATGAAGCTCAAAATTAGTGAGTAAATGATATGAATTATGGCATGAATAAAAATTATAATTCATCTCTAAATTTATAAGTTATATTATGTGGCTATGTAATGTAAATTTATGATTATTTTTGTATGTTGAAATTAAGACTTTGGTGATGCTTGAAATTTGAATAGTATGTCACTAAAATATATAAATATATGATAAGTGAATTGAGATGAGTAGGTAGTAGAAATGTTATGAATTGTGAAAGTAAGATGTTAGGATTACTTAAGAATTTACTAGTGAAAAGAAAGTGTCATAAGATGAAGATTTAAGCATATTGAATCTACTTGAAGATAGGTAAGACAAAACAAGTAAATTTACAATTCCAATTTGTTGGAAGTGATTAATGGAAAAAATATTGGAGGAAGTTTGACATTAAACTTTTCATAATACAAGGTAGTGAGTTTAGATACCGAAATGCATAAAAAGGTTTACATGAGAAGAACTGATTAATGAATGTCTTATGATGTTTTAAGAAAGGTAATCAAATAAATTAATGGTGTTGAATTTTCTTGAGGAATAAAATATAGGAAGTAGAATTTAAATTAATCTTTGGCCTATTAATTTAGAAATTTATGTGAGAATTATTGTGGAAAAAATTATGTAATAGCCTAAATAAATGAAAACCCTAAATTAAAAAAAAATACTGAATAAAAAGTGAGGATTATGAAAATGAAGATAAGTATCATTGAAAAATATGTTTATTTATCACATGGGTTGAAGAATTATAAAGATAATATGAGGATTTACGTTTTGGGGTCAAAATACAATTACTTAAAAGTTTAGGGGTCAAAATGTAAATAAAAAAATTTGCAAGGACCTCACTCAAAAGTTGAAAATTTGCATAATGGTCCCTTTGGTATTTTTAAAACTTCTGCCACACAAGACGCTGGTGAAAAATTCAGATTTCTCTCTTCTTAATTTTCCTCTCCCAAAATCCCAAAATTTCTCTTTAAAATTTTAGCAATTCTAGACCTCAGACTTCGACACCATCACCGTCAATAGATTCAAAACGACGAGAATTATTAATCTATCTGATTGATTTCTAAAGTTTTGACTAAAGATTTGCCGAAAAGTGGAGAAGAAATTCTAGGAAGGTAAGTTTTAAAATTCATACTTAGAGTTTTTAAATTAAAAATCTGACACCATACATAGATTCATGAGGTGGAAAAACCTTAAGATATGAAAATTTTCAATCATTTGATAACTTTTTGTGTGTCGTGAACAGTGAATCTGGTGAGCATGAATAATAATTTCGATCGTGAATAGTATCTCCACAGTTGAGGATATCTGACTTGGAGCCTTGATTTTATAAGTAGATAATTCTTTCTGTAACTTACCTTATACTCTTCTTGAACTTGAAATGTATAGTTAATTATGTTTACTAATTATTTACACTTTTATATATTTCTGAAATGAATTAAATTATATGAAATGTTTACAATCTGGTATATAATTCAAAAAGAGTATGGTTTTGAAAATGAATCTTTGAACTCATTAAATATGTGATTTTAAAAGTATTTCTCATTATATGGTAAAGAAAATGTATTATGCATATGTCATTAATATGTAAAGTTATAAGATTGCCTTGCAAATGGGCATGTATATGTGATTACCCAGAATGTGAAATTTCTGACAGAGGAATTGTACTAAGATTGAAAATTCTATATTATACTGAAACCTCTGTTTTGAACATTATGACATATATGAAAATATAATTTTTGTGGAGAAATCCTTTTAGAAACACTGTTTGCTAACAACATGCGATGTTAGCCCTGGTGCACCTTGATACCTCAATTAGCAAGGGTGGTGTTAGCCTCATGTGATAGCCAACACACGGGATATGATATGTGAAGGAAAGCGAGATACTTCCTATCTGAGTGAAATGCCAACTATATTATATGTGATTTGCCTCCCTTGCTGTGTGCTTAGAAAATTGCCCATATTATAGTTTCTTCGCGTGTCCTCCTAAATTATGGTAGGGAAAACCTTAATTGGGATGTTAAGTATAGACAAATCCTACACCATCAAAGTATGAAAGGGTTTGAACTTTGATATGGTGGTTCTGATATGGGATCCTCCTAATGTTTTTATGAGAAATGTTTTTATGCATATCAATTTTTTAATAATGATCATACTATATCATATATGGTTTCAGATATCTAAATATGATTTGAACTGAGAATATTTGAAATGCGGGTCCTATATGAATGTACTTCTAAACTGTAATTTTCTATGTAATAAATTTTACTATATGAGTACATCCATATGTTGATCTAGAGGTCATAGGAAGTATTATATTCTCACTGAGTTATTAAACTCACTGCACGATATCTACATTTTTTTCAGATAAAGATACAGAGTTTACTCCTGCAACTAGATGATCAGTTAAGTGTCATATTCTCTTGGTGAGTCTATGTTACTTCCAAAGCTTACAATGTTTAAAACATTATGTAATTGTAATCCAGAGTCTGCTCTGAACGCCACAGGCAAGATTCCTGTTTCTATTGTAATATTAATAAATGTAGACTTGGCATTTATATTTGGCTATATTGGAAACTGGTGAACATATGTTTTACTTCTATTTTGTGATATATTTGAAGCATGTACGCAATAAAATAAGGGTAAATTTATATGTTATTCGTGTCAATCGCCTTCCATTAAATTGGGGCATGAAAAAATCTTCTTAAAATGTTTAGGTTAATTAAATAGAATTGATATGAGTTAGAATAATATGCTTTTAGATATGAAAGTAAGAATGGCTTGAGATCTTTGGTGATGAACTTATTGGTGATGGAAAAATGGTATAAAGTTATCGAGAGGAAGCAAATTAAATTTGTCAACTGTGTGTCAATGGTGTATGAGCGTTATAAAAGTTAGGGTAGACTTACTACTATGTATGCCTAATATATTGATTAATGATTATAGGATAAAATGGACACTAGGTTCAATTAATGAGATTTATGGTATGAGATTGACATGTGAGAATCAAGGATGATCTAGTGGAAGTTTGGAATAAGAAAAGTTAATTATCCTACATGAATGTGTATATATTCCTTTTATGTGTGTGACTCCTAATATCAACTTATGGATATATGAATTCGAACTTAAGGATAAATCCAAATGTTAAGGAAGGAAATACACAATAGTTTAAGAGTTTTCTATAAATGGATATATGCATAACCTGTTGAGTATTTTGCATAAAGTGTATAAAGTGGTTAAAGTGTAACATTATGAATTTATATAATGCAAGACATCTGTGATATGTATGAATACAAATACATGTGTATGTAACAAAATCTCAAACATCACCTAATGAAATCTCAAATAATATTTAATGTTCGTAACCCTAAAAGATATTGAAATAATAAACAATGATATACAATTATAAAGTTGAAGATAAAGAAAAATGAGGTATGATTATCAAATTAAAATTTCTTGATTTACATAAGCACATAGATATGCACACATACACTTTATGAATATAAATCATAAAATGAATGAAAGTGATATAACTGAATGAGAGGCTTATTAAATTGATGTTCAATGATGGTGAAGTATCCATTGTGGATATAGTGATTATAATGTTATGATCACAATAGGTTATAATCAGATACTAAGTAAAACGATTCTTTATTTTAAAAATCAAAAATAAATAAATAAAACTAATAATAATTATACTGAATTCTTTTTCAGAAACATTGTCAGTTAGCAACAGGAATATAGCTAGCATTGCTGCACCATATAACTAGCTTGTAAAAGAGTTGCTAACCTCGTATGCAAAAAGGCACACGGGGATTAGATTATGGATAAGTTATGAATGAGTGAAAAGATTTTATGTATTCTTTTCCTATAACTAGTGGCATTCTGCTTGGTTATCTATGATATAGAATGTGGTGACTTGCCTTTACTAGGCTGTGTGCTTGGGTGATGTGGTGACTTACTCTTACCAAACTGTGTGCTTGGACGATGTGGTGCTAGTTTATGTGCTTGAGTATATAGTGATTTTTCCTTACCAAACTGTGTGTTTGGGTATATTAAAATGGTTCTAGATTGAAATCTTTCAAACTAAATAAAAAACATTTAAAATCATAATAATAATAATATAAATAAATAATTGACAATTTAGGTATGGTTCCATGACATTTCATATGGCTCTTAAGTAATAGTGGGACAAACTTCAGTAAGGATGCTAAATCTCAAAATGGGGGGTAAGTAAGACCTTTAGGCAAATCTCACATTAACAAAGCATGGGAGAGTCTTGAACTATACAAAGGAAATAATTAAAGTAAAAAACTATTAAAATATAAATAAAAGAACAAGTCTTAACAACATAAAATGAATTAATATAATTCTTTGGCTTTAATTATAATCTTAAATATAAAAGATTAAATAATAAATGTATATGTGTATGCAAATATAGTAGAATATCTCTACATAGCACAAGTACATGATGAGATAGTGGTAATAATCTTGATAAATATGATAAAGTGGGTCTAACTCAATTGCTACAATGTATACAAAGGTTTGCATTAGTAATGTTCAATGTGATTACCTAGAAGAGTAACAGTGAAGAAAAGTTGATTGAGAAAATTAGGAGGTTCTTAAGAGACCTATATGCATATGGTCATATAATTCAATGAAGAAAAGTATGAAATTGAGTTAAATCAAAGTAAATGGATGAATTAGTAATCTTCAATAATGTTGAATGAGTTTTAAAATTTATTTATCAAAAGTATTAATTTAAAGTTTAAAAATAAAGATAGTAATCATAACATAATTCTAATGGAAATAAGTAAATAAAAAGTAAGAATACCTTAAAATAATTATAACTTAAATAATATGCAGTAAATCATCATATACTAAAAAAGATTGTTGTTTGCATGTTAAAATTGTATTATTTGCTCGCTGAGTCACAAGATTCATTCCTTCCTTTATATGTTTTCTAATTAATTGCAGAGAAGCGCAAAAAAAGTGTGGAGATGTTAAATTATCTCTGGCAAACCCAAATTATTCTTGGATTTTTTCATTTGTTCCCTAGTGTAATTATTGTATTCTAGAGCATGTTTCATTACCATAAACAGGATCTTCGTTTTCGATATGTGAGAAAAAAATGTATATATATAACAAGAAATGAAAAAATGTAATTGGTATTCTTTTATGAAGGTAGATATTTAATTTTTTGTTTTATATGCGTTTAAAATTTTAAAGGGTGACCATGAATTTATACACTAAATCAGAGTAGTTAACGAGTTATAAGTTTAGAATGTGACAGTTAGACTTATAAAATGAAAATAAATCTTCATTTTGTGCATTCACGTGTTCATATCAGTCTAGGACATGACAATAATAAAGACAAGTGAGGCTATCACTGAACTTCAAGATATCACATTTCTAACATAGTAAATAAGTTGCACAATAGAAACAAGAGAAATTTATCAAGGTAAAACTCAAGGATAGCTTAAAGTAGGCTTGGTACTACTTGTAGAATCAAATCATGTTGCACTAGATCCTATATCAGCGCATTACAAGAAATTGATTTTTTGATCTTTTTGAAACGATCAAAAAATTGTCAAAAACATCTCAGTAGGAAAAATATTTCCAACCATTTCCAATTGCCCACACTTTTGAACCATTTTAATGGTAAGATATATTATTATATTTTAACCATTTAAGCAATCAAAAATATTTTTTAATGAAATTCATTTTTTATCTTTTAACATATTTTTTGGTCAAAAAATAATTTCTTTTCTTTTCAATTGCAAAATTGGTAGGGAATTTATTTTGTAAAAAATATATTCTTTTAGTTTCTGATTGATTAATTCGTCAAAAATGTTTTAAAAAATAAAAGATAAAATAAAATTTTAAAAAATTTCAAAAAAAATTTTTTTAACATTTTTTTGGTCAAAAAGTGATGAGTGAATTTTATAATCATAATTTAGATACTTTTAGTTTCGATTTTTTTTTTGGTCTTTTAAGAAATTTCTTCTTAGATTTATGTGTGATTGTGTGTTTATTTTATAGGTAAAAAGAAGATGGAGGATTAAGTGAGATTTGGAGAAAAGAAAAAAAAAAAGGGCAAGAATTGCAACAGCAAAGTAGAACCTCCAGCATTGTGAGGTGTAATCTTGCCATTGTAATGCTAGAATCAAGAGAATAAGCTCCCATGACCTAAGATATCAACATCATGACATTGGGATCTTAGTGTCACGACACTAGTGCGATAACATTATTTATAAAGTAACAAGTTAGGGCCGATTTAAGACACCTTTGGATAAGCATAGGCTCGCTCTTGGTAGCAAAAGAAAGAGGAAAACACCCCAAGTGTGAAGAATGAGACCTATTAACCAAAATTAAGGGTCAAAGCTTCAATCCTTTCTCCTCAACCCAGTTTTCTTCTTCTTTTTTTGCTATGTTTATGTTTACATTTTTTGTTGGGATATTTTGATTTCAATTATAAACTAGTTTGTTTTCTAAAGCTACAATATATCCTAATTATAATACTATAAAACTTTGTGAATTTGTATGAATATATCATTCATTGAGAAGTAAAAGTACAAATTTATACTACTTAGGATCCTAACGTCTCTCCTACAATCAAGGTGAATCATTTACAAAATAGGAAATAAGAAACAAATCATGTATTTACAGCAAGCACAGGATTAACGGCGCATTCTAAACATAATTTTCTTCAACACTCTCCCTCAAGTTAGAGTGTATGTTAATGGTACCCAACTTGTTAAGTAAAATCTCAAACTATGCTGAGTTCAATGGTTTACTAAATATATCGGCTGGTTGATCTGCAATTCGAATTTAACCTGTTCGTATCATTCCTTCTTGAATCTTCTCCCGTACTAGGTGGCAGTCTATCTCTATGTGTTTCGTTCTTTCATGGAAGACTGGGTTTGAAGCTATATGCATGGCTGCCTAATTATCACATAATAAGGGCATTGGTTGCATATGGTTTACCTTCAAATCCTTTAGGATGTTTTTCAACCATATAATTTTGCAGCACGTGGTGGCCATGGATCGATATTTCACTTCTGCACTCGAACGGGATACTATTGTCTATTTCTTTGTCTTCCAAGACACTAGTGCTAGGCCAAGCATGATGCAATAACCAGTAATTGATCTTCTTATGTCTTTGCACCGAGCCCAATTAGCAACATAGAATGCTTGCAACTGAAGTGAACCTATAGATGGCAACAAAATCCATTGACTCAATGTTTGTTTAATGTACTTAAGCACTTTATGAGCTGCTTCTAGGTGTGGTTGACGTGGTTTATCCATGACCTGACTCAATATATCTATAGCATAAGTTAGGTCCGATCTCATTATGGTTAAAAAGATTAGTCTTCCTACTAACCTTCTGTAAGATGAAGCATCATTCATAAGCTTTTCATCTGATTGAGTGATAGACATTTTTTGTTCTACAAGGAACCGTGAAGGTTTAGCATCCAAGAATCCATTATCATCTAAAATTTCCAAAGCATATTTACATTGTGACAAACAGATTCCACACTGTGATCGAGCAATTTCTATGTCGAGGAAATATTTGAGCTACCCTAAATCCTTGAGTTTGAATTGTTTAGACAAGAAAAGCTTGATGTTCTCTATATCTTTCAAATTGTCCCCTACTAATAATACATCATCAACATAAACAAGTAGCATCAAAAAACTATATTGTCGACTTCAGACGAATAAAGAATGGTCAGACATCGATTGTTGAAATCCTACAGCCTTTAGTGCAGTGGATAGTTTAATGTACCATTTCCAAAAAGCATGTTTCAACCCATATAGCGACTTTTGGAGTTTACATATCCAAGTCTCCCATTTTCATCTGAAGCCAAGAGGCAGGGATATAAACACCTCATCCTCGAAATCGCCATGCAAGAATGCGTTGTTAACATCTAGTTGGTGAAGATGCCAACCCCGAATAGCTGCCACACTGAGCAAGACACGAACAGTGACCATTTTGGCTATCGGAGCAAAAGTCTCCCTATAATCAACACCGACAACTTGATTGTAGCCCTTGGCCACCAACCGAGCTTTATATCGTTCAACTATACCATCGGCTTTCAACTTCACTTTACACACCCATTTACACCCAATGAGTCGTTTATGAGGAGGTAAAGGCACCAAACTCTATCTCCCAATAGCTTGTAATGCATCGATCTCAAATTTCATGGCTTCACACCACTGTGGAAACTGAACAACTTGGGAGAAACTTGTGGGTTCTTGGAGAAGATTGAGTTGGGTGATGTATGTTTTATGTGTAGGAGAAAGGTAAGTATAAGATAGAAATTGAGAAAAAGGGTGGGCAGCACCTGATAGTGTGACCAAGTTTGTAGAAGGTGACAATGCAGTCCTTAAAGGGAGGGTTGCTTTGATGTGAAAGTCCTGTAAATGAGAAAGAGGCTTGGTGGAGCATTCACTACGACGAATGGGTGGTTAGGGTGGCACAATGGTGGGTGGAGAAGAAGGATAGGTGTTGTGCCAGGGAAGAAAGGATAGGTGAAGAAAGGATCTCATTTTCTTCATTGGTTGTGGTGGGAATAGGCTATGTGGGCTAGTAGGTGTTGTTTCCTCATTGGTAGTGGAAGAAGAAATGGGCTCTGAGTGAGGGTCCGTATCAAATGTAAGAAATGGGTCAAAAGAATGAAATTGTGGTGTATTGGAACTTTGTGGTGTTGCAGTAGAATTTATGTTATTTTGGAAAGGGAATATTTTTTCAAAGAATGTAATGTCACGAGAAAATATTATTTTTTGCTATGTAAGGTTAAAGACACAATATCCCTTTTGCCCGTAAGGATATCCTAGAAAAATACATCGTGAAGCACGTGGATCAAATTTTGACCTTGTTTGTGCATGGGTAGAGGCAAAACATAAACAGCCAAAAATGCACAAATGAGAATAACTGAGAATTTTGTCAAATAATTTTTCATATGGGATTTTTTTGTCTATAAGAGGAGTAGGGTGCGATTGATAAGGTATGAAGAAATAAGAATATCTTCCCCCCAAAACCGATTAGGGAGCCCAGCTTAAATGAACAAAGCACGAACCATGTTCAACAAGTGTCTATGTTTTCGTTCTGCCACCCCATTCTGTTGGGGTGTATTAAAACAACTTGTTTGATAGATTATGCCTCTATTTGCATAAAAACTTTCAAGTTTGAATTTAGGCCCATTATCATTACGAACAATTTTGATTTTTGAATCAAATTGATTTTCTGCCATATTGATGAAATCTGCTAGAAGATTCATAGTATCAGACTTGTGTTTCATAAGATAACCCCATGTGCATCTAGTGAAAATCATCAACAATAGTAAGAAAGAACTTTGCACCTGAAAGCAATTTTATAACCTCCCCATATATCAATATGAATTAAATCAAAACGAGATGTAGTAGTAATAGAACTTGACGAAAATGGAAGGTTTGTTTGTTTCGCTTAAAGGCAAATTAAACACTTCAGTATCACAAAATTTATTTTTGAAATTTGCAAAAGGAAATAATGTAGTGACTCTGGTTGATGGATGGCCAAGACGTTGATACCAAAGGGTTGGATTATGGTTTTGAGCATGATTGCATGTTCCTTTCTTGACTTGATCGAGATGATAGAGACACTCACATTCAATTCTTGTCCTAATAATCTTCCCCGAACGTAGGTCCTGTATAAAGCAAAAGTTGTGTAAGAATGTGGTTATACAAGAAGAATGGGAGGCTAACTTGCTAATTGAGATTAAATTCAATCAAAAGTATGGGACACATAAAACATTATCAAGAATCAAATCAAAAGACAGAACAATTGTGCCAATATGCATCACTTGTGCCAATGACCAATTTGGCAATTCCACAATGTGATTATTAATAGGTCTCGAGAGAGTAAAAAGATCAGGATTGTGAACTATGTGATCGGTGTAGTCATTGTCTAAGATCCAAGTACTTTGTTTTCCATGAGAGACAAGTGATAAAGCTTTACCTGAGAGCTCATCATAGGTTGAGTAATTACCAACATTATTGGCAGAAGAGGATTTGGTTGTCATGCCACAATTTAATAGAACGTGAAAAACACAACTAACAGAAAACTTTACCACTTATTTATTTGTATACAACTTCACAATATCACATATCATAAAAAATATCATACGTTTACAAGTCTACATTTATCAATATTACAGTAGAAGCAGGGATCTTACCTGTGGCGTTTAGAGCATATTTTATATTACAATGACATAATATTTTAAACATTGCGAGCTTTGAAAACAATGTAGGCTCACCCAGAGAATATGACACCTAGCTGATCGCGTAGCTGTAGGATCAAACTCTGTATCTTTATCTATAAAAAAATGTAAGTATCGTGTAGTGAGTTTGACAACTTAGTGAGCAGATAATACTTCATATGACCTCTCAAATCAACATATGGATGTACTTATATATTAAAATTTATCATAACGAATATTACAGTTCAAAAGTACTTCCATATGAGACTCGCATTTTCAAATATTCTCAATTCAAATCACATCCAAATATCTTTAACTATTTATGATATAATATGATCATTAATCAAACGTTAATATGCATTAAAAACATTTCTTATAAAACTATTAGGAGAATCTCATATCAGAACCACCATATCAGAGTTCAATCCCTTTTGTACTTTGTTGGTGTAGGATTTACCTATACTTAACATCTCAGCCAATGTTTGCTCTATCATCATTCAAGAGGACACACGAAGGGACTCTAATATGGGCAATTTCCTAAGCACAAAGCAAGGGAAGGTAAATCACATATCATATAACTGGTATCTCGCCCAGCTATGAGGCATCCCGCTCTCCATCACATATCATATCTTGTGTGTTGGCCCTCACACGAAACTAGCACCACCTCTGCTAGCTGAGGTATCAAGGTGCACCAGAACTAACATCACATGTTATTAGCAAACAGTGTTTCTATAGGATTCCTCCACAAAATTATCATATGCACATATTCCATATCATTCAAAATAGAGCTTTCAGTATAATACAAAATTTCACTCTCAATACAGTTCAGCTGTCATAAATTTCCCAATCAAGGTTTATCACATATACATGTCCTTTCTCGAGGCAATCATATAATTTTATAAATCAACGTCACGTACATAAATATTCATTTTACCATTTAATGAGAAATACATGTAGTATCAAATATACCCTGAGTTCAGAAAATCTATTTTTAAAACTATACTCTTCTTGAACTATTCCAAATTGTAAAAAATTCAAATAATTTAATCTATTTCAGAAATATATAAAAGTGTAAATAACTTATAAACATAATCAATTACACATTTAAATATTAAGAAGAGTATAAGACAAGTCATAGAAAAAATTATCTACTGACAAAGTTAGGGTTTCAAGTTGGACAACCCCAAAATTCACGTTTTTGGTTCAAATATGTCCAAATAGACCCCAAAAATGAGTCTGAAAGGTTCAAAATCCTTGAAAATAACTCTGGATTCGTTAAATTTGGCCTACGGGAGCTTGATCAATGCAAGTCAATGCAACAAGGTGCTGGAATCACGTGCTGAACACGCCACGCCAGGAGCTGGGCGTTGACGTTACTCCCGAGGAAGAAGCTGCGCGTGGAGGCACATGCAAGGGAGTGTGAACCTGAAATTTGAGATCCTGAGATTTTGGCACCTGCTAGATCCATCTATGGTGTTAGTTTTTTGGTTTGAGAACCACAGATAGGGGTTTCGGAGATTACCTCTTTAGTTGATTTTTTCCTTCATTTTTTGGCCAATCTTCGACCAATTTTTCAGAAACGAATCAAATGGATTTATAGAACTCTTCATTCTGAGTCTGTTGGCGGTGGTGGTATCGAAATTCGAGGTCCAAAAGCGGTAAAATTCTAGAGATAAGCTTTTGGGTTTCATGAGAAAAATTTTAGAAGAGAGAGAGAAATTCGAATTTTGCAGCTCCTTGTGTGGCTGAGGTTCTTAAAATATCTCGAGAAACCTTTCTATAAAAATTTATTTTTTAAGGGAGTTCCTTGCAAGTTTTTCTTATTTACATTTTGACCCCTAAACTTTTAAGAAATTACATTTTGGCCCTAAAAACGTAAATTCTCATATTTTCTTTATAATTCTTCAACCTATGTAATAAATAAACATACTTTCAATGGTTCTTATCTCCATTGACAAAATCCTCTCTTTTATTCAAATTTTTCTTTAATTTAGAATTTCCTTTAAATTTTAAGACTATTACATTCTTCTTTTCTTTAAGAAATTCGGTCCCCGAATTTCATTATCATAGTTGCAAATAAACACTAACCTCATTGTTCAAAAAAAGAGTGGATATCTAGCGTGTATGTCATCCTCTCTTTTCCAAGTAGCCTCCTCAGAAGAATAATTTTGCCATATCACTTTCACTGTAGGTATTTCTTTTGAACGCAATTTCTTTACTTGTCTGTCTATTATCGCTACTAGTTGTTCCTCATAAGTTAAAGCTTCCAGTAATTGAATCTGTGGACACTGTATAGCATATGTAGGATCCGGTAAATACTTCCTGTAGTATAGACACATGAAAAACTGAATGGACATTACCCAATTTATGGGGTAAAGCTAAACGATAAACTACTGGGCCGATTCTTAATAGAATCTCAAATGATTCTATGTACCGTGGATTTAACTTCCATTTCTTCCCAAATCTTACTACTCTTTTCATAGGAGATATTTTCAAAAAAACATGTTCACCTATGACAAATTCCAATGGTTGACATCTATTATCAACATAGGCTTTCTATTTACTCTAAGTTGTTAATAACATTTCCTTAATTAATTTTACCTTGACCAATGCATCTTGTACCATATCAGGTCTTAAAATCTTAACTTCGTCCATCTTAAACCATCCGATCGGAGAACGATAACCTCTACCATATAATGCACCAAAAGGGACCATTTGTATATTGGCTTGGTAGCTATTATTATAAGAAAATTCAGCTAAGGGCAAAAATCTTTCCCAATTACCTTGAAAGTTTAGCACACATGCCTGTAGCATGTCTTCTAATATTTGGATTGTTCGCTCAGGCTGTCCATCTGTTTGAGGATGGAATGTAGTACTGAGATTTAACTTTGTGCCCAAAACTTTTTGGAAGACTCTCTAAAAACGAGCTATGAACTGTGATCCTCGATAAAAAATAATTGATATTGGCACTTCATGAAGCCTCACTTTTTCATTTATATATAAACTTGCATACTGAGCTACATTGTATGTGATTTTTACTGGTAAGAAATGTGCTGATTTAGTCAACCTATCAATGATCACCCATATTGAACCAAAACCTTTTGGTGTCCGCGGTAGTACTGTAACAAAATTCATAGTTATTTTTTTCCATTTCCATTCAAATATCTCTATCTGCTGATGCAGCCCTACAGGCCTTTGAAGTTCTGCTCTTACCTACTAGCAAGTTAAACATCAAGAAACATAATCCACTATATCTTTCTTCATATCTTCCCACCAATAAATTTCTTTTAAATCCTTATACATTTTAATTATTCCAAGATGAATGGTATATATGGATCTATGGGCTTCCTCTAAAATTTCTTTTTTAAGTTCTTCTTTATCAGGTACACACAACCGCTTACCCAATCTCAGAATTTCTTCAGGGTCTACAGTAAATTCAACTTTACTGCCATTTTTCACCTCTTCAATTTTCTTGGATAAATAGGCATCATCTTTCTGTGCCTTTTTCGCTTGCTCAATCAAAGACGATTGAAACTGTATATGGGCTAATAGTATCCCATGCTCCTTTACTTCCATTACTACCCCATGACTTTCCAATTTATGCATTTCTTTAACCAACGGCCTTCTTACTACTTTGATATGAGCCAAACTACTCATAAACTTCCTACTTAATGTATCAGCCACTACATTGGCCTTACTCGAATGGTATAGTATTGTACAGTCATAATCTTTAAGTAATTCCATCCATCGTCTTTGTCTCAAGTTAAGATCTTTTTGTTAAAAAATATATTTGAGACTTTTATTATCTGTATAAATTTTGCATGTCTCACTATACAGATAATACCTCCAAATTTTGAGAGAAAAAACTACGGCTTCCATTTCCAAGTCATGAATCGGATAATTTCGCTCATGTGGTTTAATTTGTCTAGATGTATATGCAATGACTCAACCATTTTGCATCAACATACATCTTAATCTAATTCTCGATGCATCACAGTATACCGTGTATCCTCTAGTACCTGAAGGAATAAACAGTACTAGCACCGTAGTCAAATATTCCTTGAGTTTTTGAAAACTTCTTTCACATTCATCTGATCAGTCAAACTGTATTCCTTTCCTTATCAACCTTGTCAAAGGAGCAGCTATTTTTGAAAAAAAATTTAACAAATCTGCAATAATAGCCTGCTAAACCAAGAAAACTATGAATCTCTATAATTGTCGTAAGGTGTAGCAATTGCTGCACCGCTTCCACTTTTTTAAGATCAACTTGAATACCATCTTTGGTAATCACATGCCCTAGGAAAGTAACACTACTAAGTCAAAATTCATATTTTAAAAACTTGGCATACAGCTAGTGTTCTCTTAGGGTTTGCAAAGCTATCCTTAAATGTCGTTCATACTCCTCTGAACTCTTTGAATATACCAAGATATCATTAATTAATACAATCACAAATTAATCTAAGAAATTTTTAAATATTCTATTCATCAAATCCATGAATGCAGTTGGATGAACTTGAAATTTGAGATCCTAAAGTTTCAGTATCTTCTGGATCCATCTATGGTGTTAGTTTTTGGATTTGAGAACCATAGATAAGGGTTTCGAAGCTTACCTCTTTAGGTGATTTTTCTTTCTATTTTTAGCCAATCTCTGGCCAATTTTCTAGAAACTAATCGGATGGATTTGTAGAACTATTCGTTCTAAGTCCGTTGGTGATGGTGGTGTCGAAATCCGAAATTCGGAAGCGGTAGAATTCTAGAGAGAAGTTTTAGTGTTTTGGGAGAGAAAAATTTGAAAGAGAGAGAGAAAAATTCAAATTTTGCAGCTCCTTATGTGGCTGAGGCTCTTAAAATATCCCGATGGACCTTTCTGCAAAAATTTATTTTTTGAGGGAGGTCCTTGTAAGTTTTTCTTATTTACATTTTGACCCCTAAAGTTTTAAGAAATTGCATTTTGACCCTAAAAAGTAAATTCTCATATTTTCTTTATAATTCTTCTACCTATGTAATAAATAAACATATTTTCAATGGGTCTTATCTTCATTTACAAAATTCTCTCTTTTATTCAAATTTTTCTTTAATTTAGGATTTCCTTTATATTTTAAGACTATTACATTGGTCTTCAACACATTGATTATTTGTTTGCATTCTTCGACTATGAAAGGGAAATTTATTTCCTTCCTTCTAGTCATAGATGAAGTAGCTTGATTTCCCTTAGAAATCATCGTATTAAATTCATCCTCAGCCACTACTTTCTTCTTGCAGCAATATTTCACCATGTGTCCTTTTCAGCCACAAAAGGCGCATTTGATATGTGCATGATAATTTTTGGTAATATGATTTGTTTTGTTACACTTGGTGCACCTTAACTCGCCTCTTTCTCCTTCAAATTCACGGCCTGAATTTTTCACAGCAAAGGCAGCAGCAGCATTTGGTTGTACATGTGCCTTTCCAATTGTTGCTTCAACCTGCTTCTCATGACAAAGGACTAAAGAATATGTTTTGTTCACCGTAGGAAGTGGATCTTGTAGCAAAGTGTTGCTGCGAACACTTTCATAAGATTCATTAAGTCCCATAAGAAATTTCATGATTTTCTGTGTCTCCAAATATGCAACTACTTCTTTGATCGAACCACATGTGTTCATTCCATAATCCTTTTAGCTTCGTAAAATAGGAACACTCAGACATGCTTCCATGCACACAGTTATGGATCTCGTTTTTAACGTTGAATAGTTGGACAATATTCACATGAAAAAAATGCTCCTTCAAATCTCTCCACATGTGTGCTGCATCCTTACAATTAATCACACTGTTGGCAATATCCTTTGACATTGACCCCAGCAGCCAAGTCTTGACTAAATTGTTGCAACGATTCCATTACTGCCATTTGTTCAAACTTTGCTTAGCCGGCTCCTTGACTAAGCCATCTAAGAGCCCGATTTTATTTTTGACAGTTAAGGCCATAGTCATGGATTGACTCAATGTGCTATAGTTGTCTTCCACCAGAAGTTATGGCACGAGGATCACACCAAGTTTATCAGAATGGTGGAAATATAATTGATGATTGAGATTGTCCCAAGTGACACCCAAACTCATGCTTGTTGCTTTTTCATCTGCCATAGTGGTCGACTTAGGGTTTTGGTATTGTTCGGATCAATGCTCTAATAACATGTAAAACTTTGTGATTTGGTGTGAATATATCATTCACTGAGAAGCAAAAGTATAGATTTATACTACGTGGGATCCTAACATCTCTCTTACAATCAAGCTGAATCTTTTACAAAATAGGAAATAAGAAACAAATCATGTATTTACAACATGCACAGGATTAACGACCCATTCCATATGTCTAGTTCATTATATAGATAATCATAGATTGCATGTGAGATAGGAATATAGTTGCATGGTTTGTGTAGTCTTTGGATGAGAGTCATATAACATAATGAATCTTTGGTTATGTTAATTCAAAGGCTAATGGATAAATTAAAGTTTATCGACTTTCAATTAGAATTATAATTTATAAGTTAAAGAAATTAATGATTCAAAGTGTATTAATTATTGTAAAATTAGAATCACTATAGCTCCAATCAATTGACTGCTTTCTTTAAATTCATTTTTTTTAATTTATTTTACTTTCACATTCTTAATCAACCTTTAATTCGATCCATTTTAATTGAGATTATGATTAATTTAAGTTTAGTAATTAATGACATCAATTCTTACGAGAACGATACTTTACTCACACAAATTTTATTATTTGAGAATGATAATTTACACTTATGTTTAACAAATAAATAATTTATACAATATAAATTTACTTTTTAAAAAATTAATTTTAAATTTTTAACTAAATAATCAGTTGGAAATGTTGAAAATAGAAAACAAAATTATAAACCTACTAGAAATTTTCAATAGGAATGTTTCCCCCTAGAAAATATTCTTGGTTGAAATTTCCAGTAGGGAAGTTTAATTCCAACTGGGAATTTCAAGGGGAATTGAAAAAATTAATTTATTTTAAAAAAAAAATTTAACATTTGCATTTTCACCGATTGATTCCTAAAAAAAATTCACCAATGTAGAAAACAAACAAAACATGAAGATAGAAAAAATTAAAATTCATCATAACTCTTTCATCAAAATGAAACCTTATAAAAAAGTAAAATCACATTTTGAGATTAAAAAAAGTGAAATGAAGGAGTAAGAAAATTTCAATAAATCAAGAATTGACATTCATTTAGAGTAAAAACAAACCTTTTGATGTTGTTCCCTAAAAGAAAATGGTAGTTTAGTGACAAAATTTTAGAGACGGTCAGGAAAATCATCACTAAAATACAAAATATTGACGATTTTAAGATAAATTGTCACTGAATAAAGGTTTTTAATAATAGTTTCATAAAATCGTGGCTAAATGTAGTTATTTTTAAGTTTCCCTATTCCCTTTTCTTTCTTGCATTGTTTGTATCCACTAGCTTCTCCATCTATCAAGTTGTTTTTTCTTCACCGAAGTGCTTCACTTCTACTTGTCTCTTCTCTATGAATTGATGAATTTTTTTTTTAGCATTTTAGAGTATTTTTGCATTCTGTTTTTGTTTTTTTTTTTTTGTAATTTTTGTTTATATCCAGGTTCTTTTTATGTTTGAATAGCAATGGAGCTTCCAATTTTTTCATTTAAGTGAGCTTGAAACTTTAGCAAAAGAAATCTTATAGTAAGAAGATTTTTTATACAAAAAAAAGAGAGAAGAGAAAATATGGATATGAATGATTTGTGAAAAAAGACAGAAGAGAAGAAAGAGAGAAAATTTGGAAAGAAATTTGATACAGAATATTATAAAATAAATAAAAAATAGTATAATAACAGTTTGTATTGGTTTAACAACTATTAATCAGTTAAGCCGTAGCATTACAATAGCTTTTCAAAATCGTCACTAGGATAGTCTCAATGAAGGGTTCGTGATTTAAGAACAGTTAAACCTATGGCTAAAACTATTTTATAACCGTCGTTAAATTCTTTTTTTTTTTAGTGGTTGGAGTAAGAACTACACATGACTATCCAAAAAAAAGAAGGAAAAAACATAGAAGCCGCAAGAATAGTGGAAGAGAAGGAGAAAGATGGAGAAAATATGGGAAAGGGTGAGTGAAAGCAAAGGAAAAAGGTGGAGAAGAAGCTGAAAGGAGACTGTTATCTATAGCCAATTCTTTGACCAAAATATCTATTGAAAAACTACTAATTAAAATTTTATTATTTTCTTGTTCGATCAAAATGTGAATAAAAAAGGAAAATATAATAGTAAAATAATATTATTTTAATACTTATTAGGGTAAAATGCATTTTACCACCCTGATCTATAGGTGCAATTGCAGTTTCCCCCCCTTTCTTTTAATTTGGGCAATGTTCCCCCCATTCTTTATTTTTGTTGCAATCTCCCCCCTCCATTTATTTTTACTCTTAAATATAATATTTAAATACTTGAAATGTCTTAATTATCTTTCAATTTTTTTAAAAAAATTATTTTTCGTATTTTAAAAAATACTTTATTTTAACAAAAATTCCTTTCTCAACATACTCTTAAAAATAAAGTATTTTTTAAAATACGAAAAATAATTTTTTAAAAAAATTTGAAAGATAATTAAGACATTTAAGTATCTAAATATTATATTTAAGAATAAAAATAGATGGAGGGGAGGAGATTGCCACAAAAATAAAAAATGGGGGAGGGGGGGACATTGTCCAAATTAAAAGAAATGGGGGGGAACTGCAATTGCACCCATAGATCAGGGTAGCAAAATGCATTTTTCCCTACTTATTATATTAAAAAAATATTTAATATAAAATTTGTTTCAAAATTAAAATTAAGTTACTAATTTTAATTTCATTTTTAATAATTATCACTAATTGTTTAATAATAATACTATTTTAAATTTTTAAGTTAAATAATAATAAATATTGATTATTAAAATTTACAAAATAATTATTAATTTAAATTCTAACTTATGATAATAATTATTTATAGTTAATTTATGTTGATATATTGGCTAATAAATTAAATTTTGTCATTAATTATTTGGTAAAATGACACTTTGTACTTTTTAATTCTAATAAATTTATTGTTTTTGTTTCATTTGATAAATTTCTTTGAGTATTAAAAATATATAATATAATTGGTAATTTAATTTCTCATTTACAATATTTACTTATAGTTAATTAGTTTGATGTGCTAATTAATAAAGTAAATATATAAGTAATTATTTAATAAAATTAAAATTACTATCTTAATGTTGAATGTTAATAAAAAAAATTGATTATTAAATAATATGAAAATTTGTGTCTCTATATATATTAATGAATAATTGATTTAATAACATTAAAAACAAAACTATTATATTTAAACAATTAAATAAAATCAACACATAGTTCATAAATACAAAAAAAGTACAAAATATTTACATAAATATTAATTATAATAATTTTTAATTAAAATTTTAGGATGCTAAGCTAACAAAGTGTGTAATTTGATTTTATGCAAATTGTATTCCGTTCGGTTGATTATGATCAAGTTGATGAGGCTTTGGTTGCTAAGTAAACGAAATTGAAGGTTGAGATTGGGACACTCCATGAGAAAGTGAAGGTTGAAAGTTTGGATAGGATGAGTGTAGAAGAGGAAATAAAGGAATGTAAGGAACAATGTGAGGAAGGTTTGACTAGCGAAGAGTAATATGAGAAATTATTTTAAGTAGTGAAAATGAAATAATCTGGATGATGGTGATACTGTTGCGCGCCCGTGGAAGGAGGGACTATGACCTAGAGAATCAACCCTGCATTTGCATCATCCATTTCACAGTCCCTTCTCCACGGTCTCGCAATAGTATTTTTATCATTTAGTTCATTCATATTCAATGCTTCCAACAATTTCTCACGTAACTTCTCGCTGGTCAAACCTTCCTCACCTTGTTTTTTACATTTGTTTAATTCCTCTTCAACACCCTATGGGGGCGCTTGGTTGGAGTTAAATTTTTAACTTTCCTAAGAAAGTTTAACAAAAAAAACATTGCCACGCTTAGTTGAAGGGATACAATTTTATTTCTAAGAAACGTTATTCCCAGGAATCCAAATTGTGCGTGCTTTGAAAATTTTTATTCCCACCAGCGAAGGTGGGAATAATAAAAGTTTACCAGGAAACTTATTTTTAGCCAGACCTAATCTCAATCTCACAAGACCAATCTACCATCTGCGCCGCGACATTTCTCTCCTTCGAGAGACCATCGTTGTTGGCGTCTTCCCCCGAGACCTGGGCTCCTGCTTGTCTCCTTCCTCGTCCTGCACCGCGAGAAGGCGAGACCATCACCATCTCCTCCTGTGCCACGAGATTTGGGCTCCTGCGCCACGAGACCATCACCATCGTTGTTGGCGTCTTTCCTCGACATTTCTCTCGGATTTCTGCTCCTCTACACTCTCTCCTTCCTGCACTGTCAGATTTCCGCGAGACTATTGGCTGGGTAAAGACTTTAAACCCAATTGCATCTTCATTCTCCATTTCATTTAACTAGAAGTGTCTTCTGGACTGCATCAAACTCAAATTTGCGATTTATATTGTTCAGAGAAAGCTCAATAGCAGGAGCTCTTTTTTTTATGTGGAAAGAAATTTATGAAATCTGTTTAATTGCCACGATAGGAAGGAGATCATTAAAGGGGTGAAGAAAAAGTTTGAAGTAGAACATTCGAGGCTGAGGAAAATCTAAAACCCACGTATGCTTTTGCATTTGAAAAGAAAAAAGACATGTTGGTGTTATAGGTTTAGAAGAAATAGTATGAAAATGATTCTTAGTTTTCATTCTCCTGACATTCTTTGCCTGATCTTTACCCATTATGAGTTCCCTACCATTTTGCAACAAATCAAAATGTAGCCTATTCTCATCTCCATTCAACATCCCATCTTCTGCATCAATTACATCAATTGCATCCCATCCCCTACCATTTTTTAGTGATGCGGGCCTACTCCCCAGTTCCAATCTTCATTGTTCTAGATTCTAATTTTGTCTATGCTATGTGATCTGATGAGTAGTAAAGCACCATGTGATTTTTGGGCATATAAGGATTAGGCTTCATCTCTAAGCTTGCTGATGCAATGATTTACACATTTTTCTTTGATCTTTTATTATCTAACCAATTTAATATTTTCTTGAGGGTTTGCTATTTATGCCAGCTTTTTGGTACACTTTAATGCTAATTAGTGCACTGCAGACAGTGATAAGCTTACAGCTTATATTTTTTTAAAATTAGTCCATGTCTCCCATTCTATACACCATGATTGGATTAATTATATATTTAGCTGTTTCCTGTTTATATATGCTTTCTGGTTGAGTCTGATTCTTTGTTCATCCCAGTTTGCTATCCTTTCTGCTGATGAACTGAGCATGCTATACAATAGTTGGGCTTCATTTCTACCAGCTTAAGCTTTGGGGAAACTAGGCCTTGCTTTTGTTATTTAACTGTGTTTAAGAATAGATTAAATGCTTAAAATAAATTATAATGAACATATTTTGGCCAAAAAATTACAATGAACATATACTTGGTTAGATCATGTCTTTGAAAGTAAATACGTCAGATTCTTTTAATCAAAAAGGTCATTTTTTCTGATCTGTGTATTTTCTGACTCCTTATCACAGGTATCCTTCAAGATTGTTGGGGCATCAGTATCTGGAATTACTATTGATCCTAGATCTGTAAGTCTGAGTTTATGTCTGAGATCAAAATAATTTGAGTTATAGAGTACTATGTTAAATTTTCATTTTCTCTTGTGCTATGTGAATAAGTTGAGAAATTAAGTAATGGTTGCATAATCATGCAGTTTAAGTTTGATTCAGATTGAGATTGAGTATTAGATTTAGTTTAATGTCTGGATTAAAGTATACTATTTTGGTTTTATTTGTCTTGATTTAAATTGAGTTTGAATATTGGATGATATACAGGAATTGTAAATAGTTTTATTGGTTGTTTTGAAGCTGTTGTATTTTGGGAATGTCTATTTTATAGAGGAGACTCTGCTGAAATTTTTGGAGAACTTACAAAATAAAAAATGAATTTGTGACTATGCTAAATGAATTTATTTCATGTTTAAATTTATTGTGAAAAGTAATTTTTTTAATGTAGATTCTAATTTAAATTTTTTTATGCCAGTTATTTGACTTAACGAATCATGGATCAATTGCAAAGAACAAGGAAGATGAAGATTATTGCAATCTTAGTTTTGTATTTAGAAATGTTAAATGATTTTATCGTGGTGTTAATGTCAGTTTGCGCATATATCATAATGGATTATCTTAAACATCATAATAATAGGACTTGGGATTCATATAGTCGACATCGAGTAAGGGAAGTTAATTTTGATAGAGTGGTGTTTGTTTCAAATTTAGCCTGTGTAGAAAATATTAGGATGGATAGGAGGAGTTTCCATTCTTTATGCCATATGTTGAGAGTGGTAGGTCAATTACAGCCATCTAAGAATATGGGAGTGGAAGTGATGGTGGCAATCTTTTTACATATAATCTCCCATGATATTAAAAGTAGAATCATTAAAAGACAATTTATAAGAAGTGGTGAGACTATTAGTAGGAGATTTAGTTATGTTCTGCTTGCCATCTTAAGATACCACAAAGAACTTTTTAAAGAACCTGAACCAATTCGGGAAAATTGCACTGATGAGCGATGGAAATGGTTTAAGGTAATTTTTTGCAACTTTTCCTTTGAAACATAGATAGAATTTGTTTTTATTTTTTTGAACTTCAGTAACTGTGCATGTTTTTTGTTCTCAATGTAGAATTGCTTAGGAGCATTATATGGAACTTATATAAAGGTTAATGTATTAAAAGTTAATAAACCTAGATACAGAACAAGAAAGGGAGAACTGGCAACTAATGTATTAGGAGTTTGTTCTCAAGACATGCAATTTATTTATGTCTTGGCTGGGTGGGAGGATTCAGCTGCGGACTCTAGGGTCTTAAGAGATGATATCTCTCGTAGGAATGGCTTAAAAGTCCCTCAAGGTACTTTATGTACTAATCTGATATTACATAATTCGTGTTAATTGTTTATTATATATTTTAATCTAAATTTGTATATTTTACAATAGGTTATTATTACTTATGTGATGCTGGATATATGAACGGGGAAATGTTTCTAACTCCTTATAGAGGACAAAGGTATCATTTAAATGAGTGGAGGAATGGATCGCAGCCTACAACCCCACAAGAGTATTTTAATATGAAACATTCTTCTACTAGAAATATAATTGAGAGATGCTTTTGATTGTTAAAAGGACGGTGGGCAATTTTAAGGAATAAATCATTTTACCCAGTTAAGACTCAAGCGAGGATAATTACTGCATGCTATTTGTTGCATAATCATATCCGACGAGAAATGCCTATGGATCCATTGGAGAGAGAAATAATAGAGACGGAAGTTGACAACAATGAGGATGTCATACTTGGAGAAATGATTAGACATGTTGAGGCAAGTAATGCTTGGAGTCTATGGAGAGACAACCTTGCAACAGAAATGTTCAATGCTTGGAGAGGAGGACAATACTGAAATATTACCTATTGTTATGCTTTTAGTTATTTCAATTGTCTATGAATTTTTGTAATGAACTTGTGTTGATTTATTCTTTTTTGACATTATTTACTTATTTGATGTAATGGATATTGATTTATTTTTTGCCATAACTTTTACTTTTATTTATTTGTGCATCATTATTGACAATTTTTATCTTGTATATATTTGTATTTTTTTTATCATTTGTATGTCATAAAAGAACATGGAAGAATCAAGCCAATCAACTTTGATGGGTAAAAAGCATCAATGGACAAGAGATGAAGATGCAAAGCTTGTGGAGTGTTTGTTGGAGCTTGTGGCATGCAGAAAGTGGACTGCAGACAATGGCACATTCAGATCTGGATACCTAAAGCAGCTAGAGCAGTAGCTTCAACAAAAAATGCCGGGTTGTGGGTTGAAAGCCTATCCACATATTGAATCAAGAGTAAAGCAGCTGAAGAAACAATATTGTGCTATAGCTGAAATGCTTAGGGCAAGTGGATTTGGGTGGAACGACCAAGAAAAAATTATAGTAGTGGAAAATGACTTATTCAGAGATTGGGTAAAGGTAATGATACAATTATTTATCTTATGTTGTAAGTATCATTTGTATTTATGTTATAGTAACTTTTGTTCTTTTGGAATACAGGTACATCCAAATGCTGTAGGTTTGTTCAAGAAGCCATTTCCTCATTTTGATGACTTGGCATTGGTGTTTGGAAAGGATAGAGCCACTGGGATGGATGCTGAAGATCATGCTGATGCAGTTGAGGCGATGGATAGAGAGATGCAAGAAAATGCCCTTTTTACAGGCGATGATGTGGACATTGATGAGACTCCAATTGATTCTATGGCTGATACACAGCTTCCATGCTCTCTTGGTCATTATTCCAGTCACACTGGAATTGGGGCTTCAAGAGGCCAAGATTCTGCATCTAGTGGCAGAGGGAAGAGGAAGAGAACCACTGGGAATGATGCTGTTATTTCTCAACTTTCAGATGCCATACAAAATTTAGAAAAAGTGTATGAGAGCACCAAAGACAACATTTCTTACCTTGTTGGGTGCTTCAAGCATGAAAAAGAAGGAGCAGAAAGGAGAATGAAAGTATTTGAGAAATTGAAGAAGATTGAGCTGTTGACTGATATGGAAAGAATAAAGGCTGGGTATTTAATCACAAAGGATCAAAGTGTAATAGACTACTTCTTTACTGTTGATGCTGAGCTAAAAGTTTTTTTTGTGCAACAAATTTTAGCAATTAACAACCATTGATTGCACTGTATTGTTAATTGAGCTCTTTATATCTTTATGTTTTATGTTGGACTTCTACTAGTAGAAGAGACAATGGTTGCACTATATTGAGAAACCATATGTTGCCTTTGATTTGTGATACTAATTCTATATTGTCTAGTATTTTGTTAGAAGTATTTGTGCTGAAATTATATGCTGCCTTTGACTTGTAATACTGATTCTAGCTTGTGGAGTGTTTTGGAACTGTTGTATTTTTGGGGATATTCATTTTATAGGGGAGACTCTGCAGAAACTTTTTTCGAACCTAAAAGCACCATTGAAGTTGCTTGCACTAATGATACCAAAAAATGAATAGTTAAGCGTTGGAGTCTTATCATTTTGACCATCTACACCAATACCGGTAGAATGCATAAATGTTAACAACACAGATATTTGAACACTGTATAGTAAGCAAAGTTCATTTGATAGTATTCGCGTATCAAGTGTTGATAGGGATCCTAAGTTTGTGATATCATGATCTATATTTTTTGATGTTTTAATCTTAATCATGAAGGTTGCAAAAAGGAGCTGTAAGAAAAAAGATCAAATATTTGCAAATTTTTGATATAAAATATAATTTATTAGCCAAACGAAGACTTTTTAATGGAAAATTTTTTCATAACTTAATAAAATATCCTGGTCAATTTTATTTTTAATTTTACAATGTAACCTATTGCATTCAATTCTCAGAGCACTTGTTTATAATAGCCAACGTTGCATGTTCAAAATGATAACAGCGGTAGATGTTTGATACTAATTCTATATTGTCCAGTATTTTTTAAAAAACATTAGTACTAAAATTTTATATTAATAATATAATAATTTGCCCTTTAGGACACAAGGGGTTTATTTGAAATTGGTTGTAGTAATAAATTAAAATAATCAAATTTTTTAAGGACATTTTTGTAAAAATATATTACATTCCTGAGAATATCCTATATCAACCAAACATGGAAATAAAATTCTGATGAAAATTCTGATAAATATTTCCAAAAAAGTTAAGTGATAACCAAACATATCTATCTTACTTTTCTGAGAATGAGATTCCTGAAAATGAAATTTTCTGAACCAAACGCCCCTAATTTACTTTCACTTTATATAATTACTGCTGATTTCTGAATGACAATTGAGGAAGTACGTTATCACTCAATAGATTTTGGTGGCTAGAGAAACCTAAAGTGACTCTATAATTTTATGCAAGTAAAGTAAAGTTGATGGTCGTGACATTTTACACTTTATTATTTATTCCAGGACAATGCATGAAAAATATGAACATAAAAATTAAGGACTAATGAACTGATATATGTGTGCACTATTACAATGACTAAAAACAATATATAATTATTACAATTCTAAGAACTAAAATAATAAAATATTTGAAAGAAAGGATATTATATCTTGTCAAAAGTTTGAAGAGAAGTAAAAATTAAGAGAGTATATATGAGGGGTGGAGGAATGAGAGGGAGAATGAAGAGAAATGACCAAGAAAAAAGTGGGACGAAAATGAAAATAATTGGGAATTTAATGGTGGGGGATTATATATCTGCATGCCCATGTATATGAACATTCAACAAACCGTCATATACATGACCGTTTGTTGACCTTTTCATTACATTTTTATTTAATTGGTTTCGGACAGTTTTAATGGTCGGAAACCTCTTATTTTTATTTTTACTTATAAAAAATAAAATAAAAATATGAATACAAATATAAAAAATTTAAAATTATTTTATAGTAATTTATCTATTGAATAATAGTAATTTCATTGTAATTATCAATTTTGTTTGTTACTAAAAATTACTATTAATAACTTCAATAAATTTCATTCATTAATAAATTAAATATATTTATTGAAATACAATTGATAATTTTATTTCTTACCTGTAATATTTATTTATAGTTTATTATGTTGATGTCATAATTAATGAGTTGAATATATTAGTAATTATTTAATAAAAGTAATTATTTTAATTTTGAATGTTAATAAATTCTTTTGATTATTAATATGTATTTATTTGCTTTTCTTTAGTTATTTTAGTTTCCGACTATTTTTACGGTCGTAAGCCTTATTTTAAATTTTGTTTCTCACCATTTTAGGGGATGGAAACCATTTTTTATTTATTCAGTTTTCGACCATCAACGGTAGAAAATATCGTTTTTTCTTAAAAAAATATGATTTTGAATAAATAATAAATTTAATTAAAAATTAATAAAATAATTTTTTTACAATGTAATATTCTAATTTAATTAATGTATTGAAGATGAACTTTAAATTTAATTTATATAATGTATTTGTAAAAAATTTAAATGAACTTTGAGTTCAATAACTTCAATTTATTTTATTTATGATGAACTTAAATTTATTTTATTGAAAATGAACTTTAATTTAAATAAATTTTATTGATTATTAGCAATTACTAGATATATTACTATTAATTTTATCTTTGAATTACAATTATAATTATTCAAAGTTAATTTATGATGTTACATTAATTAATAGATTTACTTTTATTATTTACTATTTAGTGAAATAAAAGAAACTACAATATCAAAATGAACTATGTCGGAGATGGGATTAGAAAATGGCAAAATGCCAATCCTTTAAAGTTTTTTGTCACTATAATTAAGTTAGTGTTTAATTACTAGGTTTCTTCAACTTATATTTTGTGAAATAATCAACAGAAACTCTTGCCTTTATGATGAAAAATATCTCGTTTTGGAGATGAAAATAAGCACCCTCACTGATTAGAGAGGATTATAACTGGTAATTATACTTCCATTTTTGTTATTCGTACTTAACCATTGTAATAATATAACCCAAATTTTGGGAGAATAATTATTAATTAGAAATGTTTGTCATCATCTTTTAAGTTTTCCAAAACAAATGAAGAATGTCAACAAGAATAAAAAAGAATCTTTATATCACTGACCCCCGTTATCCATATCTTTCTCTTTAGCGTTATTTGGATTTGTAAACCCTAATCTAATTAAAATTTCTTCTTGCCTAATCAGCATAATATATATTACAACGTTGAATTGAATTGTCTATAGTACATTAATAAATTATCAATGCCAGTTAAAATAGACCTTTCGACAAGACCAATTGATTCAAAATACTAAATTGTAAGTTCGAGGACTTCTATTACAACCACCCACTGTTATATATTTAGTTTGCTTAGGCGCCAATAACTCGGTCAAGTCAAGCTCAAAATTATTTCATAAATACCCACATGGTTGGAATGTAAGTGACTCGTGACTTGAGGAGGAATCTAAAGGTTTGAATATTAAAAGAAGTTACTATGAGAATTGACTAATAACTAATCACTTCCCAATCCGAAATAGATTAGCTCGACAACAATGCCAGTGGGATATCTTTTGTTCTACAATCATTTCATTAATAACAAGGTGACAAACATTGTGTTGTTCTGGTTTGGAACCAAATTGCTACAAACTCATTACTTAGCCTTTGAATTGTCAGGTCGGAATCTTCTTATTATCTTGTATATGAACACGACATTTTCTGCAAACCGTTCCATTATAATTATCAACTTAAGTTTCTCCTCTGAAATTATACTATATTAAATAAAAGTTAAATATATCAAAATTGAATTGTTTTGATGATTATATATGTACTTCAAACTTCAAAGTCATTGTCGCATAGACTATATATTAATTATTATATATTCACAGATATTTTATCAGGAAAAATATTCATTAAGACTACCGATAAAAACAACTGATATAGAAAGAAAAATGAACAAACCTTGGAGGCAGCTACGTATATTGTAAAACAATCAATAAAAAAGCATAAACCTAATAGTCTCATAAGTAGCTTCCTGTGAATCAACTAAAAACTTAAACCTAACAGTAACACAGATTAATTACATTACTTTTAAAAATGTGTACATACCAAGATTAAAATAGTGTAAGCAAGACAGAAGCAACGGCCAAATAATTTTCGAAGTTGCTATGAATTCAAAGAATGCCTAGAATGCAGGACAAGGTCATCTTTGACTTGAGGTTTAAGACCTCTTTAGCAGTGTATATAAAGCATGCAGAACAAAGCCTCTCATCATAAGTGGTTCAGTTTGAAGAAGAGAAGAAGAAGATGGCTAGCATTAGAGCAAAACCGAGCCTCCTAATAGGGTAGCTCACTTTGAAGAAGAATATCAGAAGAATTGCTAGAAAAGCTGAGGCCTCTCATAAGGTGGCTCAGTTTGAAGAAAAGAAGAAAAGGATGAGCAGCATTGCTAAAAACTGGAGATCTCTTAGCGGCAAACATTATTGGAAGGATCTGCTAGACCCTCTTGACATTGATCTTCGCAGGTACATAATACACTATGGAGAATTGGCTCAAGCAACTTGTGATGCTTTTAACTCTGATAGAGCATCCAAGTATGCAGGCAGGAGCAGATATGCGAAGAGAGATTTCTTTTCCAAGGTGGGTTTGGAAAATGGAAATCCTTTCAAGTATAAGGTGACAAAGTTCCTATGTGCAACATCTGAAATTGATGTCCCTGAAGGTTTTCTCCTAAAGTCCCTGTCTAGGGAGGTTTGGAGAAAAGAATCAAATTGGATAGGGTATGTGGCTGTGGCCACAGATGAAAGCAAAACTGTAGGGAGGAGGGACATTGCCATTGCTTGGAGAGGAACAGAGCAGATCCTGGAATGGATTAAAGATTTCCAGTTCCTTTTTGACTCTGCTCCCAAGATATTTGGAGTTACAGCTCATTTAAAAGTACACCACGGCTTTTACTCAATTTACACATCAGATGATTCACGCTCAATCTTCAACGAAACAAGCGCCAGAAACCAGGTAATATTTGTTGCTTTATGATTATATATATATATATGGTTAATTATGCAGATTCTTCCAGAGAGACTAAATTTTGTACTTTTTGATTCCTGATGTGCAGATCTTAAATGAGATTAGAAGACTTGTGCTTGAATATAAGGATGAAGAAATTAGCATAACAGTAACAGGGCACAGCTTAGGTGCAGCAATTGCAACCCTAATGCAGTGGACATAGTGACCAATGGGTATAACATTCAAGACGATCAACCTCAAAAAGCATGTCCAGTCACAGCTATTGTATTTGTCAGCCCACGGGTTGGAGACTCAGAAGTTCTTCTCTGGGCACAAAGATCTGCGAGCATTACGTATTCGTAATAAAGAAGATATTGTTCCTAGGCATCCTTTCCTAGGCTATTCAGAAGTAGGAGAAAAGTTAAAAATTGATACTCTGAAATCTATGTTCTTGAAGTATCCAGGGAATATGGCAAGTTGGCATAACTTGGAGGTTTACTTGCATGGAGTTGCAGGAACACAAGGGAGCAAAGGAGGATTCAACTTGGAGTTAAACGGGATATTGCACTGGTAAACAAGAGCATGGGTTCATTCTTGAATATGTTCATTTGCTAAAAGCACAATATGTTCATTTGCAAAAAGTGACTAAGCACAATGCATTCTTGAACATGTTCATTTGCTAAAAGCACCTAAGCCTGTTGAAAGAATTATGAAAGTGAATTGGTACCAGTAATGAAGATGCTGTACAAAAAATGAGCATTGTACCCTTCTAGCTGTTTTATTTGAGCTGCGTTGTAGAAACACAACAGAATTGGCATCCTAAATCCAAACTGCTCTTCTAAACAAATAAAATCACCTGTAGAACTCTTTTGGTCCCTTCCAACAAATTTTGAATTTTTGATCTCATTAATAATAGGCCACTGTGGCGCCGTTTGATTCATGTAACCGATCTCACCTAATGAGAAAAGGTTTTGTTGTTGTTGTTGTCCCAAATCCCAAATGCCAGAAAATCTTACAACTGTTCCAGATAGTCACACTAAACACATTCCGTAGGCCTGCTTTCCTATACTTAGTACAATGATTGCCTACATTCCATCCCCAAGATTGTTATAAGGATAGAGTATTCAGACAATGCTTTACAAAGAGATTGTGAAACTTTTTTGAAATTTGACTTGTCTAGTTGGTCTTGGTGTAATTAGAATAAAGACTTGAATTACTTAAACTGCACTGTGTAGGTTGACGTGTCAGTTTTCATACAAGGTTTTGTTTCTCTTAAACCAAATGATATAGGACTAATAGCAAACATCATGAAGTAGATGTGGAAACATCCTAAGACTTCTTATCTACTTAAAATTTGATCCAGCAGTTGGTACTCTGAGGGTATAGGTGTTCCGTTCTTAAAGTGAGGTCAGATCCAAACCATGCAACCCTTGCGTATGAGTATTAGATAAATAGATGATCTTGAGTTTCAGGGTAGAGTCCACACATAGGACACTCCTACATTATCAGATCTCCTACATTTGTTATTTCCCATGGGTAAACTCATTACGCAAGCCACCAACAGCGGTTATTGATTTTAATTGAAGGAATTAAGTTTCCAAGTTCCAACTAATAAACTAACAGTGCAAGGTATCCAGTAGTCAGAAAACATATAGTATATTCACACTAATCTCTTTAGATGTTCTATATTTAATTTTAGCATTCATAACCAACTTTTATCTATCTTATACTTATTAAAAAAATTAAATATATATGCTTCAAATGCCTTCATGTAGAGTGGGTGAGAAAAAAACGTAAAAGTAAAAAAAAAAAAAAAAAAAAAAATATTTTCCCCAAATCAATCTCTGTCCAAATTCTCTCTCAATTGCTCTGCTCTCTTTCTATTCTATGGAGAACCCCACCACCACCAACAACACCAACCCCAAATTGGTTTCAAGAGTCATTTTGAGCCAAGGAATGTGAATAAGACAGAGTATATGAAGAAACTCACAGCAAACACCTAGTGGTTTCAAAAAATCATAACAAAAGCCCAAAAACTCATAACAAAATAATAATTAAAGAATGGAAAAAAAAAAAGCTAAAATGGTTTCAAAAGAAAGCAAAAGATAAGGAGACAGTAAATGAGGAAGAGTTACCTGGGTTCAGGTCTTCGCCGCGGCGTTCTTAGTTGGGGCTAATGGTGACTTGCGGTGCTTGTAGTGGTTAGGCAATGCTGACAATGGCTATGATGCAATGGTGAGCCGGTGGTGTGGGTTGCTACATGTTTGCAGTGCTGCTCAAAGGATCGATTCGCGATGGAAGGGCTGTGTTGCAATCTTCGCGCCTTGCATTTTTCTTCCCATAAAGATGCTTCGTGAGAAGAACGGCAAGGGTTTCAAATTAATTTTTAAGGTGTGTACTTTTTTTGTGCTAATTTTTAAAATATGTATTGCTTTCTCTATTACGTTATATCAGTTATTCGCAGAAGTTCGTGTTCGGTATTTTATTTTTGAACTTGGACTCGAGTCATACGGATTGAATTCGGGCCAAATGTACATTTCCAGGTTTGACAAAAACTAAACATTCATAATGTCAAATATTTTTCATCTTTTAAAATTTTTTGAATGTTTCATCGTATTTTTACTATTTTCATATATGACATATTATCTCATATATTCAATAATTTTAAAAAACATAAATAATTTTTATAATCATAATTTGAATAAAAAGTATTTGAAGATTTTGTTAAACACTTTCTTTGGTTTTTTCACTTTATTTTTTATCTAGATGTGTTGCACTTTTAACAAGTATCTATATTTTCATCGTCTTTCAATATAACATACAATCATTTATATATACATAAATTTTTATTTAATTAAGTCCCAATTTGTTGCTTCTTTATTTTGCCTTGTAAAAATGAAAGTGTAATCTCTACACATGGAAAGACATCAGCCAACAACTCTAGAATCATCAATATAGTCTTGTCACTTATCCCACACGAACACTTGATGTTATACAAGTTTACTAAAAATGACAATTTAGAATACTTCTTGCACCTTTCATATAATTTTTGTTGTCCACCATTAATTAACTCATAAAATTCTTTTGCATTGTATCATTTGCTTTAGTAGTGGAATTGCCATTTTTATAGAATCCACACTTTCATTTTCTTGATGAATCCCAAACACATCACATACTATGTCTTGCATAGAGTCATCCCTATAGATCGATTATTCTTCCACTTATGGCAATATATGATATTCTACATGAGGTTCTTCTGTACACATTTCCCCATGCATAACCAAAAAAATCATATAATTGCGGAAACGGTTTAACAATTAAGTAGTCATACACATTTTATATAACTAGTCATTTCTTAAACTTATACTTAAAACATGGGCATATTATTTTATTATCTATACTCGAGTTAACAATTGCAAAATTCAGAAATACATTTAGTTCATCCAAGTATTCACAAGTATTCTAAGGCTTTGTAATCCAAGATTTATCCATTTCTAAATTTTATTTAGAGTTTATTTAGTTCATATCAACATTTTTAAATTTTATACACTATAAGTAATTTATTCATTTTCTTTCAATTTTAATTTTAAATTTCAAATAATATATATATATATATATATATATATATATATATATATATATATATATATATATATATATATATATATTACTTTTAAACACTTTTTAAATATTTCATTCATTTTGTTCATAATTTTTACGTTTTATGCATAACAATTAATCCATTTTGTTTCTTCTATTTATTTTATACACCAAAAATACTTCACTCATTTTCTTTCAAGCTTAATTTTAAATTTCAAATAAAATATATTTGTTTACTTTTTCAAAATTTTCCAAATATTGCATTCCTTTTGTCCATAATTTTTATGGTTTTTGTCATGCCCCTAATTTTAGGGCACGTGAAACACATACTTTACAAATATATATTTTTCATAACATGTATAATATACTCTTTTACAGTTAGGTATTCCCATGTATATATAATATATAGACCAAGTCTATAAACATCAAAATACAGCAGAAGTAGGGATCCTATCTGTGGTATTCAGAGCATACTCTAAAGTACAAGTACAATATAACAAAAATCTACGAACTTTAAAAACAAAATAGGCTCACCAGTGAGTAGGTCGCCTAGCTAATCACCTATCCGAAAAAAAAAAGACCAAACTCTATACTTTTATCTAAAAAATATAGAAATATCATATAGTGAGTTTGACAATTCAGTGAGCAGATAATACCTCGTATGACCTTTTATGTTAATATATGGATGTACTCATATTTCAAAATTTATCACGTAGAAAATTACAGTTTGGAAGTACATTTATATGTGACCCGCATTTCAAATATTCTCAAATCAATGGATATTCAGATATTCAAAACCATATATTGTACTGTATAATCATTAAATAAATGTTATTATGCATCAAAATATTTCATATGAAAACATTAGGAAGATCCTATATCAAAACCACCATATCAGAGTTCAAGTCATTCCGTACTTTAGTGGTGTAAGATTTTCCTAAACTCAGCATTTCAGCCAAGATTTGCCCTACCACCATTCAAAAGGACTCGCGAAGGCACTCTAATATAGACAATTTTCCAAACACACAACAAGGGAAGACAAATCACATAGCATATAATCGGCACTCGTCTAGATAGGAGGCATCCAGCTCTCCTTCACATATCATATTCTGTGTATTGACCGTCACACGAGACTAACACCACCCCTGCTAACTAAAGTATCAAGGTGTATCAGAGCTAATATCGTCTGCTGTTAGCAAATAGTGTTTTCAAAAGGATTCCTCCATAAAAATCATATTTGCATGTATGCCATATCGTTCAAAACAGAGGTTCTGATATAATACAAAATTTTCAATCTCAGTACAATTCTTTTGTCAGAAACTTTCCAATCAGGGTAATCACATATATATGCATATTCCCAAGGCAATCTTATAGCTTTACATATCAATGCTAGATGCATAATATAATTCATTTACCATATAATGAGAAATGCAATTTAAAATCGCATATTCAATGTGTTCATAAAAATCTATTTTCAAAACCATACTCTTCTTGAACTATATATCAGATTGTAAACAATTCAGATAATTTAATCTATTTCAGAGACATATAAAAGTATAAATAACTTGTAAACATAATCAATTATTTATTTAAAGTTCAAGAAGAGCATAGGGTAAGTCATAGAAAGAATTATCTACTCACAATGTAAGGGCTCCACATTGACCAGTCCCAAAATATACTTTTTCAATCCGAATTTGACCAAATAGACCTTAAAAATATATTTGGAGGGTTCAAAAATCTAGAAAATGACTCCAGAAACTTGGTCAATTGATGGATATTGTTTATGACTGAAAAATATTATTCACATCAGCCAAAATCACTATTCACTCCAGTTAAAACACTGTTCACAATACTGTTCATGCAAACAGAAACATTATTCAAAATTACTATTCATTTAAAAAAATTTCATGATTTAATATTTCAAATCATGCTATCCAGCCAAAATATTTTGCATATAAGGATTATTCTACCTCTTAAATATGATTCTAGGGCCAAAATCACCATAAAACACCAAAATGTAAGGGCTTCGCGTTGGACAGCCCTAAAATATATTTTTTCAATTCGAATTTGACCAAATAAATCTCAAAAACGTGTTTGGATGGTCCAAAAATTTAGAAAATGACTCTGAGAATGTAACAACTCCATTTTTTTTACATACAAACAGATATATAATTTTTTTAAAAAATTTCATGAAGTCATTACCTCTTTATTTCTAACTATTTAACTCATAATAACATTCGATTAAATTAACCAAGCATAATTAAGGTTTACAATATAGCAATAATACTGATACAAATCTGAGTTCACATACACATCATTAATTAAAAACATTCGTACAAAAATAAAACACATATATGTACACATCTTATTCATCCTTATTGACCAGTTCGGGAGATACGGGTGTGGGTAGTTTCACCTTCACTGGAATGTTAGTCAATTTGACTCAACGTACACTAAAAGCCGGCCATAGAAAATATCTGCATATTTAGTCTTCTGAACATGATATAAAAATATAGTGAGAATTAAATCTCAGTAGGTTCAACAATAATTCATAATTATCATCAATATAGCTCATCATGTCATATTCATCTATATAATCTACAACAATTATATTAGGTCACATGAATGCACTTTATCTATGCACATAAAAATTGTACAGTAATGACATAGATGGCATGAATAACTATTTTTAAAATATCATATGATGGCTATCAACTTATTTTCATATCAAGCTACCCCAGTCAGTGTGAGTACTTTCTACTCTCCGGAATAGGCTTTTCTCGCTCTGTCCGACATGGTACACTTTCTTTTTTTCTTCTTATTAACATAATCATAGCCGTTGGTAGGGCGTCCCCTACTGGTGTACAACATGGACCGCCATGTGACCATGCTCGTCTCTTTTATTTTCTTTTATTTTTAAATTAATAGCCAAAAATATGATTTTAATAACAAGTATGTTCATTATGCTCATATGACATAATTTAACATCAAAGCATAATCATTATAAAAAATTATTGGAAAAATGCAATCATGCTATGAACATAATCATTTTCAAATATCATTTTAAAATATTTACATGTCAAAATTACACACTTAAGATGGTAAGGAGTTCACGCAATGGCAATGGCTATGAAATACACTAGTTATTTATTATTTTTATTTATAAAATTCTTCTTTTTTAAATATTACTTTTATCCTTTCATTTTCTTTAAGTTAGGCCTCTAGTCATTTTCCTTATATAATTTCCATTACATGTTCTTACAAATTTAATACGACATTCTTCTTTAATTTGATTTCTATTATTATTCTATAGTTAATGAGATTCATTTAGGGTAGACAAATGTTGAAAATAAGTTTTATCAACTTCCAACACGGCCTAAACATATCATGTAACACGGATTAGCCATTTTCTATAAAACAGCCATGCTTTAGGCTTCAAAATGCCATTTCCAGCACCAAACACGGCCTAGCCGTGCCTTGGAACACGGCCATGCTCTATGTTGTGTTATTCCTTGATGTAGGTTTTTGTCTTGCCTGACCATCTATCACTAATCAGAGTGTAATTCCCTCATTTTAACTTCGAAGTAGGTGATCTTGGTGTCCATTTAAAGATAAAACAATTATCTAAAACTATTATGTATAACATTTTAGCGACATCTTAATGAATCTTGGTGATATTACTCCATCAAGTTAAAAGTTATTTCTTATCAGGTAGGTTCTGACCTCTACTTACTAATATAACTATATCTCCCTCATATAAACTCCATATTGAGTGATTCTAGTGGCTAAATTTCTATAAGACAAATCTATATTTGTTATGTTAACGATTTATTTTAATTCCCTGTATAATGTTCCCAAAAATTTAAACAGAGAAGCTTTCCTAACAAATTCTTCTCTGATTAATCATTTTCTGACCACTGTTCACTAATATGACTATATCTACCTCATATTGACTCCAAATTGAGTGATTCTAGTGTCTAAAACTCTGTGAGACATATATCTATATTTTTTATGTTAATTATTTCTTTTAATTCCTAATCAATTCTTCCCTGAATTAGAAAACAAAAGCTTTCTTGGTTACTCTAAAATCTAGTTTCCTAACCAAACATTTAGTGTCTAAAACTCTGTGAGACATATATCTATATTTTTTATGTTAATTATTTCTTTTAATTCCTAATCAATTCTTCCCAGAATTAGAAAATAGAAGCTTTCTTGGTTACTCCAAAATCTAGTTTCCTAACCAAACATTTTCTAAAGTTTTAATTCATCATTTTATTATGTCATCTTCCATTTTCTTCCTAATTTACATCTAATTATATTCTATCAATTTTTCACCATATTTAAATATACAAAATGAAAGCATAAAAATCTTAAAATTTTGCCACCCATAGCCATACCTATGCAGAACTTTCCATACCAACCTAAGTATTCAACCATACATCATATGCAATATCAACATGTAACATGATAAAACAACATCCATGGCCAATCATCAAGGTAATAAATATAGTAAATTTTATCAAAGTTCTAGGATCAAAATTCCATATAAATCTTTCTAATTTCAAAGCTTTTCTAAAAAAAAATATTGTTAAACCTTCCTAAAGATCTCCCTAACTCACTTAGTGAATTCTTTTTCTTGTTTCCTCTTGAAGGAAGTATCAAGATTCCTCCCTTCCCTTAGCTTTTTTAGTAACTTAAATAAGAAAAGGAGGGTGAGTTTTTGAACCTCAAGGATGAAGATAAAAGATGGATTCAAGTGGAGATTAAGCTAACTTCCCTTGAATACTTAGTCTTTTAGGCTTCTCTTTCTTCTTCCTTCCTCTCTTTCTCTCCTTTCCTCACTCTACCTTGCTTCTATTTTTCCTCTCCCTCACTTGGACGAAATTCCAATGTTATAGGGGTGGTTCTTGCTTAAATAAACTGTCAAGTGATCCTTCTTTCATAATCATAGGTCTACCTTATCATAATTAGAATGCACTTGGTTGCTTTTTGAGGAAAGACAACTCATGTTCTTGTCTTCCTCTCCCTTAGTCAAGATATGCATAGCAAAAGAAGATTTTTATTTTGAAAATCATGATAAAATATTCTTAAGATAAAGGAAAAGGTCCCTTTGATTAGGATTTCTTTTGTCTCACACAAGTATGATAGGTTTGCCTTTCTAAGTGGCAAGTTTTTAGCCCATAAATCTCCCTTGCTTGGTTAAAATTATTTGTGAAGGATAAGAATGTTTTGTCCTAATGCCATGTATTATTATACCACTTGCTGAAATTATGAATGTAGGATATAGATATTATCACACCACTTGCTGAATTTTTATCTTAATGCCATGTGACCTAATCTTTATTATTATTACACTATTATTTCATCACATGATTTATTTTATTTTATTTTTTCTCTTAGATTTGGACTCATTCTTACCTATTTCCTTTGCTTTGGATAAAATTCTACCTTTCTTGGAGGGTTTGATCACATTTTCATAATTTTTGGGCTATCGGTCCAACTTCTATATCCTAGTCTAAGTCTATATTTTATTTCTTGCTTGAGCTATCCAATGGGCTTGCTAAAAACTTATGTGAAGTGGGAAAACTCTATATGAAGTGTCCATAGGTGAAAGTCCAATTTATGGGTAGAGATGATAAACTTAAAAATTTCTAACTCTTGAATTAGAAAAATTACCTTAATCTAATCTTTTTAAAATTTTAAGACCTTTACTTACTTCACAAAAAAAATTATCTTCCTTACCAAAGAATTTCGCCTTTCTTTATTATATTATTTCTAATTTTTCCTATTAGATTTTCTCTCTTTACTTATTCCTTTAATGTTAAAAACATTTTTTATGCATACAGATAAGGTGAATAATTTTTAAGGATTATATTTTCTTATATATCTAAAAATTATTTAATAAATTTTATTTCCTTAATTAAATATTTATGTACATTTATTAATATAAGAAACAACATTAGGGATGTTACATTAAATATTTATGTACCTTTATTAATAAAAGAAACGAAATTAGGGATGTTATAGGGAGCTTGGTTAACTGATGGGTATTGTTCATGGTTGGAAAATGCTATTTACATTAGTCAAAATCACTATTTACATCGGCAAAACACTGTTCACAGTATTGTTCATGCAGATAGAAACACTATTCACGGTTACCATTCATTTGAGAAATGTTTCATGATTTAATGTTTCAAATCATTCTATCCAGCCAAAATATTTTGCATACAAGGATTATTCTACCTCTTAAACATAGTTATAGGGCCAAAATCATCAGAAAACACCAAAAAATTTTGAAATTCTAAAATTTACCTCGTAGTTACTGTTCATCATTTTCGACAAACTTCCAGCAAGTTTCCGATGAAATTGATCGGTGGGTTTTGAAACTATCGTTGCCACAAGTTCAACAGTACTTCCGGTATTTTAATTAGATGTCTAGAATGGAAAATATCTTAGAGAGAAGGAGAGACCTAGAGAGAGAAACAAAAATTCATGAAATCCCGCATGCTTTTGCTCCTTCACGTTTCCTTTCTCCTTTTTTATTTTATTTATTATTATTTAATAATTGAATATTTTAAATTTATTATTTAATTATATACATATAATTATTGTTTTTCATCTTAAAACATCCCAAAAATTTCTAAAAAAATATATTCTTGCAAAACTTTAGTTGAACTCTTAAATCGTGATTTTTTTAAAAAAATCACAAAATAAATATCTTTATGCATAATAAAAGAAAGAATATTTCTAAAAATAAAACAAAAATTTATTAGAGGCTAATATAATTATTTTAAGGAAAAACATTATTTTAAGCAAAAAAAATTATTTTAATTAAAAGTATATTTGCTTTCAGCAAAACATGCATAATCATTTAAAAAAATAATACTTGTATATAGTAAAATATTATTATTTAAAAATAAAAATTATAGAATATTATATTCTTCCCCCTTAAGAAATTCGGTCCCCGAATTTTAACCCATCTTACCCCATGTAAAGAATGAAGTCAGGGCATAATTCAGAGTTACCAACCTTATTACTCAAATAATTGAGGATATCTTTTCTGTATATCATCTTTAATTCCTAGGAAATCTCTTCACTTGTGTGATTTTGTCATATAATCTTAACTATAGGAATTTCCTTCAACCATAAGTTCTTCACTTATCGATCAATAATAAACATTGATTTTTCTTCATTATTAAGTCAAATTATTGTCCAATTAAATTTCTTAAATTTATTATCAGCTATACTATAATCAAACTAAGATCCTAAGGCTTCCTGAATAGCTCTCCTAAAATAATATATTCAATTCTTGTTGACTCAACAAACAACAAAAAATATATCACATGTATCTTCTTTGTAATAGCCGTAAATTTAATTAAATTCAAATTAAAAAAAAATTTAGAATTAAAGAGAGGATTTCGAAAATAGAGTTAAGACCCGGTGAAAATAAGTTATTATTTACATGGATTAAAGAATTACAAAAGAAATATGAGAATTTACATTTTGGGGCCAAAATGTAATTTATTAAAAGTTTCGGGGTTAAAATGTAAATAAGAAAAATTTGCAAGGACCTCCCTCTAAAAGTGAATTTTTGCAAAAAGGTCCCCCGGGATATTTTAAGGACCTCAGCCATTCAAGAGGCTGATCATTTTCCAGAATTTTCCATCTCTCCTAAAAAATTTCCTCCTGAAACTCTCTAACTTCTCTCTAAGATTTCTCCGCAACCGGACCTCAGATTTCGACACCACCACCACCAATGGACTCAAGACGAAGAGTTCTTCAAATCCATCCGATTGGTTTCTGAAGAATTGGCTGGAGATTGGCTAGAAAAGTGAAGGAAATATCGCCTAAAAAGGTAATTCTCAAAACTCCTATCTATGGCTGGCTAACGCAAAAACTAACACCGTAGATTGATCCAGAAGGCACCGAAACCTTTGGATCTCAAATTTAGGCCAATCCACCACCGCACGCGCCCCCACGTGCCGCATCTCTCTCAGCGAGTGAAGCCCACAAGCAGCTCCTTAGGCGGTGTGTGTAGCACGTGGCAGCCGGACCTCCTTGCATTGACCTACGTTGACTGAGCTCCTAGAGGCCAAATTTTGCAAATCCATAGTCATTTTCAAGGTTTTTGGATGTTCCGGACTCAATTTTGGGGTTTATTTTACCAAATTCGGACCAAAAACGAGGATTTTAGGGTTATCCAACTTGGTACCCTGATTTTGTAAGTAGATAATTCTTCCTTTGGCTTGTTTTCACTCTTCTTGAACTTTACATTGGTAAATGAGTATGATGACATGTTATTTATACTTTCATTTGTTCTTGAAATGATTTAGAATCTCTGAAACGGTTGAAATATGATAACTAGTTCAAGAAGAGTATGATTTTTGAAATAGATTTTTAAATGCTTTGAATACATGATTTTTAAATGCATTTTTTATTATATGGCAAATAAAATATTTTATGTATGTAATATTGATTTATACAAATATATCTTTTCCTTGGATATAGGCATGTGGTTATAATTCTCCTGATTGGGAAGTTTTGACAGAGGAAATATTTTGAGATTGAAAATGTTATATTATGAGAGAACCTCTGATTGATAAATATGGGATAGATGAGAATATGATTTTTGTGGAGGAGTCCTATTGAAAACACTGTCTGCTAACAGTAGGTTATGTTAGCCCTAGTGCACCTTGATTACCTCAGCTAGCAGGGGAGGTGGTGTTAGCCTCGTGTGAGGGACAACACACGAGAGATGATATGTGATGGAGAGCGGTATGCCTCCTATATATGGGCGAGATGCCAGTTATATGAGGCATTGGGATCCCCTGCTGTGCAGTGGGGCACAACACCGCGTGCTGTGCCCTGCTGCACAACCAGACCAGGCGACTGGTCATTGGACCAGTCGCCTGGTTGTCCAACATGACCAGGCGACTGGTCCAATGACCAGTCGCCTGGTCTAACTATTTTTGGGGCACAGCATGCGGTGCTGTGCCCCTTCCCCACTGTAGAGGATCCGGATCCTTATATGAGATGTTATTTGCCTTCTCTTGCTGTGTACTTGGGAAAAGACCCACATAGAGTCCCTTCGCGTAGGGCAAACCTCAGCAAGAGGCTGAGTTTAGGCAAATCCTATACCACTAAAGTACGGAAGGGGATTAGACTCTGATGTGGTGGTTCTGATATGGGATCCTCCGAATATTTTATGAGACATGTTTTGATGCATAACATATTTTGATTAATGATTTTACAGTATTGAATATGATTATGAACTTGTCATGAGCATTGTTTTTACAGTACCGCATATGATTTGAAAGACCTGATTATGATTTTTAAACAGAGAATATTTGAAAATGCGGGTCCCATATGGATGTACTTCTAAAATATAATTTTTGAATACTTAATTTTTATTAGATGAGTACATCCATATGTTTATCTGAGAGGTCTTAGGAGGTATTATCTGCTCACTGAGTTGTAAAACTCACTACACGTGGTTGATATATTTTTCAGATAAAGACCCAGAGTCTGATCTTGCGACTTCTTGATCGACTGAGTGTCTTACTTCAGTGGTGAGCCTAAATTGTTTCTGGGCTCTCAGTATGTAAACTTATAATATATTTGTACTCTAGAGTTGCTTTGAATGTCACAGGCAGGATCCTTGTTTCCGTTGTAAACCTGTTATAGATATAGACTTGGTATGTAAAATTATTAGTATTGCAAGTTTGTAAACATATGGTAATACTCGGATATGTGACATTGTGAGACTATTTGCAATTGCCTAATAACAAAGTTTATCGAATAGTAGAAATATTCGCGTTCCTAAAGTAGGGATGTGACATTCTTTTTACCATTCTATTAGTACAATTCTTTCATATCTTAGTATGTCCTTATTTCCTTGGGTTATCCATATTCACATTCTATTGCTTCTTCTGAAATCTCCTTCATCAACAATTATTCACATCCTAGATACTAGACTCAACTTAGCATGATATAAACTCTTAACACAAATACATTAATTGATTTAGATTATTTTTGGACATGGTTCTCAAAATATTCTCCATTACTTTAACCTACTAACCACTTGGACACCATAATAATTGAGTTTCAAAGAAAAGAAATTAATTTTCCTTATAATAAGGAAAAAGGGCCTTGCATTAAATGTCAAACAATAATCAATGATGATTCAGTAGAAAAAGAGGAATACATAATAGAGCATGGTGCCAAAATATAAAGTCAGAAGTTTGGACAAAATATGGAAAGAAAATGAAAATCGATGGTCATAATTCTTGAAAAGCTGTAAACATAACTTAGCTGCTATTTTGGAAAAAAAAATCGATGGTCGCAAGTTTTGAATACATATGCAAAAATATAATTCAAAGCTACTGTTATTTGGTGGAAGAATATCACATGAAAAAAAAATATTTCCGAGCTTATAAAAATATGTAAAAAACAAAGAACACATAGTTAACTGGTAGGATGCAGTTGGTTGTTTTGAAACAGATGTAATCAATCAACTGTAAAATAAATCAGTTCAAATTAAAAAATTTTAAAATAGCTGGTCGACTTAATAATATCGATAATCGACTGGCAAGAACATTGGGAAAATAAGATAAATTATTTGATTGTCCTTCTTCAACATTTAATTGGCTTGCATTTTCACTCTCTCTTCTTTTTTTTCAATGATGCCTATCACTTACAATTTTTTCTACAAGAATCAAGACATCAATGCTTCATTAAGGACAACAAGGAAAAGAAAATTTCTGGTGATATATTAATCTTATTCTCTTTATATGATTAATATGGGTCACAGTCACAACTACTGTACATATGCATGCGTGCCGTCATTTTTTAGATTCACTTTCAATTTAGCTGATATCTACCAGTCACTCACATAGCTGTTCTAATAATGTCTGGCCCACTCGCATAACTATTATAAATATGTCATTCTCTAAGTTCTATAAATGCCATTCTTTGAGTTCTATTTGTGTTTTTTATGGTTCTAATCTTGAAAAAAAATGAAGAGTATGTGAAAGCTGCACAAAACCTAGGTATAGTGCTAGCCAGGAGAAAAATTTATTTAGTCTATGGTGGAGGTAACTGTAGGTTAATGGGGTGCGTGTCTACAGATGCACATGTAGGAGGATGTCAAGTTCTAGGTATTATTACTACAACTCTAGCTGCATCCAACATCATAGGAAAAACAATTAAGGAAGAATTTAGAGTAGCTTCCATGCATGAGCGCATGGCTAGAATGATGAGTAATGCTAATGCCTTCATTGCCTTACCACGTGGTTTTGGTACTTTAGAGAAGATTTTTCAAATAGTCTCTTAAGCACAACTGAATATGCATCATAAACCGATAGGTTTGTTAAATGTTAATAACTTCTTTGATGGTTTATTGTCTTTTCTTGATCAAGTTGTGGAAAAAAGGTTTATCTCACACTCAGCACGACGAATTCTCATCTCGACTTCAAATGTTGAGGAGTTGATTGATGTTTTACAAACATTTGTTCATGTACCTGATCCAATTACAACTCAAATAGATTAGACAACAGACAACCGCAAAAAGCGCAAATTAGACTTGGATCTTCATCTTTAATAGTAGTAGAACGTAGCCATTGTTGTACCACTTTTACATTTTTAGGATCTATTTGGATACCACCTTGCCAACCATACTCTCTTAGAGTTTGTAAAACTATCTTCAAATGTTGTTTATGATCCTCTGAACTTGGAATATACTAGTATTGTCATGCCTCTAATTTTAGAGCACGTGAAACACATACTTTATGATCATATATTTCCATAACATGTATAATACACTCTTTTACATATATGTATTTCCAATATATATACCAAATCTATAAACATTAAAGTACAGCAGAAGCAGGGTTCTGCCTGTGACGTTCAGAGCATACTCTAAAGTAAAAATACAATATAAATCAAAATCTATGAGCCATGGAAATAAAGTAGGCTCACCCAAAGATTATGTCATCTAACTGGTCAACTATTTGAAGGGGAAGGACCAAACTCTATAACCTTATCTGAAAAACATATAAATATCGTGTAGTGAGTTTGACAACTTAGTGAGTAGATAATACTTTCTATGACCTCTTAGGTCAACATATGGATGTACTCATATTTTAAAATTTATCACATTGAAAATTACAGTTCAGAAGTACATTCATATAGAACCCGCATTTTAAATATTCTCAGTTTATATCACATTCACATATTCAAAATCATATGCAATACGGTATGATCATTATTCAAATATTGTAATGCATCAAAAATTTTCACATGAAAACATTAGGAGAATCCCATATCAGAATCACTATATCAAAGTTCAGACCCTTCCGTACTTTGTTAATGTAGGATTTGTCTAAACTTAACATCCTGCTGAAGTTTTCCCTACCACCATTCAAGAGGACATGCGAAGGGACTATAATATGGTATTTCCCAAGCACACAGCAAGGGAAGGCAAATTAGATCTCATATAGTTGGCATCTTGCCCATATAGGAGGCATCTCGCTCTCCTTCATATATCATATCTCATGTGTTGGCCGACACACGAGGCTAGTACCACCCCCTGCTAGCTGGATTATCAAGGTGTACCAGGGCTAACATCACCTGTTGTTAGCAAACAGTGTTTCCAATAGGATTCCTCCACAGAAAATACCATATGCACATATGCCATATAATCTAGTATAAAATTCTCAATATAATGCAGATTTTTAGTCTTAGTACATATTCATCTGTCATAAATTCTCTATTCAGGGTTTATCACATGTACATGCCCTTTCTCAAGGCAATCATATAGCTTTATAAATAATTCTACATGCATAAATATTCACTTTATCATTTAATGAGAAATACATGTGAAATCAGATACACAATGAGTTTAAAAATTCAGTTTCAAAACTATACTCTTCTTCAATTGTATTTCAAATTGTAAGCAATTCAGATAGTTTTAATGTATTTTAGTACCATATAAAAGTGTAAATATCTCATAAACATAATCATATACATGTTTAAAGATCAAGAAGAGTATAAGACAAGTCATAGAAAGAATCATCTACTCACAAGATAAGGGCTCCAGATTGGACAGCCCTAAAATGCACTTTTATAATCCACATTTGACTAAAAAGACTTAAAAAACGTATCTAGAGGGTTTAAAAATTAAGGAAATGACTCTGGAAACTTGGTCACTATTCATTGCTGAAAAATACTATTCACCAAGAACAAAAAGTTGTCAGATAGCTGAAAAATTTTATATCCTAAGGTTTATCTAACTCCTGAATCCATCTACGGTGTCAGATTTCTAATTTAAGGTCTCTAAGTAAGAGTTTCAGAACTTATATTTTTTTAAGATTTTCTACTTTAGTTCTGTAGCAATTCAACGGCTGATTTGAAAAATTGTTCGGTTAAAATCGTAATATTTTCTGTTCTGAATCCAATGGTACCCTTAGTTTTGAGATTGGAAGCCAATAGGCACTCCAGATCTAGAGAAGAAAATAAAGGTTACTATTCACACTATTCATATTATTCATCGAAATTCTGCAACTCTCTCAGTTTCTGTTTCCCCCTCCTCGTTTCTCTTTTCTCTTTTATTTATTTATTTATTTATAATAATAATAATAATAATTTAATAATTGAATAATAGGATTTTATTTTTTATATATTCATATAAATTCCGTTTTTTATCCTAAAACATCTCAAAAATTTCTAAAAATTTACATTATTACAAAACTTTAGTTGCAATATCAAATTATGATTTTTCTCGATAAAATTTTAATAAAATAATTCACAAAATAAATATCTTTATGTATAATAAAAAAAAGAATATTTTTAAAAATAAAACAAAAATTTATTAGAGGCCAATATAATTATTTTAAGCAAAAAAATAATTATTTTAATTAAAAGTATACTTGCTTTTAGCAAAACATAATCATTTTTAAACAAATAAAACTATATTTGTTTATAGCAAAACACTATCATTTAAAAATAAAAATTATGGGATATTACAAGTATATCATCAATAAATATAATAACAATTTGATCTAGGGATGATTTAAATACTCTATTTATCAAGTCCATGAAGGTAGCTGGGGCATTTATCAAACCAAATGTTATCACTAAGAACTTATAATGCTCATACCAAATCCTAAAAGCAATTTTGTTTGAAATATCATCTTTCCTTATCTTCAATTGATAATACCCATATCTCAAATCAATTTTTTTTTAAAAACATTGAGCACCCTGTAGTTGGTCAAACAGACCATCTATACGAGGTAATGGGTATTTATTACGCATTGCCACCTTATTTAACTTTCTATAATCTAGCACAATCACAATGATCCATCTTTTTTTTTGTACAAATAGAACAAAAACTCCCCAAGGAGAAGTATTAGGGCGTATAAATCTCTTGTCTAATAAATCTTACAACTAATTCTTTAATTCTTTGAGTTCAGTGGGTGCCATTCTATATGAGATATAAACATTGGTTGAGTTTCAAGAAATAAATCAATACCAAATTCTATTTATCATTTCGGGATAATCCTGAAAATTTCTCAAGGAACACATCAGGCAAATCTCTAACCAGTTGAACTTGATCTATATTAGTGTATTTCATATCTATATCTTTGACCACTGCCAAATATCCTTGACACCTTGTTGTAATAACTTATGGGCTACTCAAGCAGAGATTAGATTATTGAATACCTCACTACGGTCCCCTTGTATGAAGAAAGAAATTTTTTTCAAGAATATTGAATTTAATTACTTTAAAGTGACACTCTAAAATGGCATGGCATGATACCAACCAATCCATTCTCAGTATCACATCAAAGTCTACCATATCTAGACATCGGGGCAAAACAGATATAACATTCAGACACCGTCATATTTGGTATCTGTCTCAATTCTTTAAATTCTTTGGCACACCTATCCTTTTCACTTTCAAGTAGAAATTGACCCATAAATATTTTTTAAGATGCCATAATATTCAATCAATCTTATACTAGAAAATTTAGCAACTTGAAATAGAAAGAAAATTGAAACCCTATAGAATCCTTCAGCAGCACCTGAAGTATAAATATATCCCAGCTTATATCCATACTAAAGGTTCTACTAAAAAATTATTTGCTCTAACAACCATAGGGAAACCTAATTTCTCTAATATCAACTTGTCACGCCTTTAATTTTAGGGCTCATGAAACACATACTTTACGAACATATATTTTCCATAACATGTATAATACACTCCTTTACAGTTAGGTATTCCCATGTACATACAATATACAAATCAAGTGTATAAGCATCAAAGTATAGTAGAAGCAGGGATCCTGCTTGTGGTGTTCAGAGCATACTCTAGAGTACAAGTACAACATAACCAAAATCTAAAAGTCTTAGAAACAAAATAGGCTCACCAGTGATTATGTTGCCTAGCTGATCACCTATTCGAAGGGAAAAGACCAAACTCTTTACTTTTATTTAGAAAAATGTAGAAATATTGTGTAGTGAGTTTGACAACTCAGTGAGCAGATAATACCTCCTATAACCTCTTAGGTCAACATATGGATGTACTTATATTTTAAAATTTATCACGTAAAAAATTACAGTTCAGAAGTACACCCATATATGACCTATATTTCAAATATTCTCAAATCAAAAGATATTCAGATATCCAAAACCATATATTGTACTGTATGATCATTAGAAAAATGTTTTTATGTATCAAAATATTTCACATAAAAACATTAGGAGGATCCTATATCAGAACTATCATATCAGAGTTCAAGCCCTTTCGTACTTTAGTGTTGTAGAATTTGCCTAAACTCAGCATCTCAACCAAAGTTTGCCCTACTACCATTCAAGAGAACATGCGAAGGGACTCTTATATGGGCAATTTTCCAAGAACACAATAAGGGAAGGTAAATCACATATCATATAATCGGCACTCGTCTAGATAGGAGACATCCCGCTCTCCTTAACATATCATATCTCGTGTGTTGGCCGTCACACGAGGCTGGCACCACCACTACTAACTGAGGTATTAAGGTGCACCAGGGCTAACATCGCCTACTGTTAGCAAACAGTGTTTTCAAAAGGATTCCTCCACAAAAATTATATTTGCATATATGTCATATTATTCAAAACAGAGGTTCTAATACAATACAAAATTTTCAATCTCAGTACAATTTCTTTGTCAAAAACTTCTCAATCAGGATAATCACATATACATGCCTGTTCCCAAGGCAATCTTATAGCTTTATATATCAATGCCATATGCATAATATAATTTCTTTACTATATAATGAGAAATGAAATTTAAAATCGCATTTTCAATGTGTTCATAAAAATCTATTTTCAAAATCATACTCTTCTTGAACTATATATTAAATTGTAAACAATTCAGATAATTTAATCCATTTTAGAGACATATAAAAGTATAAATAACTTGTAAACATAATTAATTGTCTATTTAAAGTTCAAGAAGAGCATAGGGTAAATCATAGAAAGAATTATTTACTCACAATGTAAGGGATCCAGGTTAGACAACCCCAAAATATACTTTTTCAATTCGAATTTGACCAAATTGACCATTAAAACGTATCTAGAGGGTCCAAAAATTAAGGAAATGACTCTAGGAGTTTGGTCAACTGATGGAGGTACTGATCATGGCTTGAAAATACTATTCACATTAGTTAGAATCACTATTCATGCCGACTAAAACACTGTTCATTGCATTGTTTACGCAGGCAGAAATACTATTAATGGTTACTATTTATCTAAGAATTTTTTGATGATTTAATATTTCAAATCATACTATCTAGCCAGAAAATTTTGTATACAAGTATTATTCTACCTCTTAAACATGATTCTAGGGCCAAAATCACTAGAAAACACCAAAAAAATTTGAAATTCTAAACTTTACCTCGTGGTTACTACTATTCATCATTTCTGGCAAACTTCCGATGAATTTCTGGTGAAATTGATTAGTGGGTTTTGAAGTTTTCATCGTCATGAGTCCAACGATATTTTCGATATCTCAATTGGATGTCTAGAATGGGAGATATCTTATAGAGAAGGAGAGACCTAGAGAGAGAAACAGAAACTTCATGAAATCCCGCATGCTTTTGCTCCTTCACATTTCCTTTCTCCATTTTTTTTATTTTACTTATTATTATTTAATAATTAAATAATTAAAATTTATTATTTAATTAAATACATATAATTATTGTTTTTCATCTTAAAACATCCCAAATTTTTTTAAAAATTTATATTCTTACAAAAATTTAGTTGCACTCTTAAATTATGACTTTTCTTGATAAAATTTTTAATGAAAAAAAATCACAAAATAAATATCTTTATACATAATAAAAGAAAGAATATTTCTAAAAAAGAAAACAAAAATTTATTAGAGGCCAATATAATTATTTTAAGCAAAAAAATTATTTTAATTAAAAGTATATTTACTTTCAATAAAACATGCGTAATCATTTTAAAAATATATTTGTGTATAGTAAAATATTATTATTTAAAAATAAAAATTACAGGATATTACAATTTTATTCATAGCAATTAATCAATTCCTTTTCTTCTATTTATTTTATATACAACAAGTAATTTGTCCATTTTCTTTCAAGTTTAAAATTTTAAATTTCAAAAAAAAAAATATTTGTTTACTTATTAACCACGTTTTAAAATATTTCATTCATTTATCCACAACTTTTATGTTTTATTCATAAGAATTAATACATTCCATTTCTTCTCTTTATTTTATACACCATAAGTAATTTTGCATTTTCTTTCAAGTTTAATTTTAAATTGTAAATAAAATATATATTTTTTACTTTTTAATCACTTTTTTAAATAACATTTCATTCCTTTTGTCCATAATTTTAATATTTTATGCATAACAATTAATCCATTCTGTTTCTTTCATTTATTTTTCATTTATGAAAAGTAAGTAATTTTGTTTTTCTAAAATTGTTTAAACCTTATGGAAACTACACCAAATAATTTTTATTGCAACATTTTTTAATTTTATATTTTTATAATGAGAAGTTTATATTTAATTTTTTTCTTCTAATTTTATTATAACAATTAAGAATACTAACTATTTTTTCCTTTTAATTTCATTATAAGCAAATAATATATCCAATAGAATATCATAATTTTAAGCTATATAACATAAGCACTATGGACATACATAACAAAAAAATATAATTATAATTATATAAGCAAACAATATCTCTATTATATGTTTGAAGCAATACATCATATGCAAAATATAAACAATTTTGGAGCTATATATCCACCATATACAGTATATCAACAACCATTTGAAGCTATATAATATCATCTTCTAAACTCATTCAAGCAAGCACCATATGAAAAACATGAACGGAGAAAAGTGAAGGAAATATGATACATATCATAAAAGAAAACAAAGAGCTACGAGCTGAAAATATTAAAGAACGAATGAAGTATTGCTTGAAGAGAGAAAATCAACAAAGAAAATGGGAGGAAATTAGAAAAAAGATGAAGAAATGGGAGACTGCTTGCAAGAGAATGAAGGAAAATATACAGACGAAAATGGAGTTGGGAGAGCATGGGGTATAAAAAATAAGGGGGATTCAACAACCTTTTTTAATGTACCGTTGTTAAATTTGAACTTAACGAACATTCATTATTATTAAGTTGAAACATATTACGAAAAACAATCAGAATCCCTTAGATTTAATGACGGTTTTGACTAAATCGTCGTTACTTAATGACATTTTTTCTCCTAACCATCGTTAAGTTTCACAAACTCTCAGAAATGGGCAAAATATAACAACGATTTAGGCAAAATCGTCATTACTTAACAACGATTTAGGCAAAACCATCGTTACTTAAGAACAGTTCAAGTAAAACCGTCGTAGAGATAGTTGATTCAACTACAGTTTTGAAACTATTGTTAAACCAAGTTTTAGCCATAGTTTTTATTAATCGTGGTTAAACCTCTGTAGCTAAACCTTACTTTCCTTATAGTGACACATCATAGTGACAAAGAACCTAAGGTATCAAACCTTTATACTTGCATATCATCTAAAGAGGAAACATGTTCCCCTTCCTCCTCATTGGAAAACACTTGGCCTATATTAGTCTTTGGGACTAAGTTATCCATAATCCCAGCTTGATTGGTTATTACAACATTAGGAGGTTAACTTGAATCTCCAAGCATTGATGCCCCACCATTACTTCTTGGAGTTAACTTAGGATTTCTTTTTTACTTGGACTTGGGTGCTAACTTAATTGCATATATGTTGGTTTTTCATTGTTTGCCATTTCTACACCATATGGATTCTACACTAGCGCAACATCCTTTTTTAAATTGTCTGTAGTATCTTACCCTTTAACTTCATTGTAATAGAGAAATATTAGGGTTTAGATATACCAGAAACCTATTCATTTGCTATTCTCCTAATTCTCTCAACCTTCTTTTATCCAAGTTGTTATTATTTTTTGTATATTGTTAGGGATACTTTTATAGATTTCAAATTCAAAACTTAAACACACTTGTACATATGTATATATATTCACTCATTTAATTAATAAAAGTTTAATCCTTTCTCTTAAGCTTTACATAAATTCTTTTATGTTATCATAGCACCTTGTGTTGTCACAAGCTACATCGATCCATTCTTCCTGATTACCCTATGGCTAAATCTTTTAGATCCCAAACTCTTCATTCCACTCCATTTGCTGTCCTACTTGACCTTGTCACCATCAATTTTTCTAACCTTTTCATCAAGACGTAACGTGGACAAAAAATAAATGAAATCTATGCTCATAGGATATGGACACGTTAGACATGTCATTGGATCTAAATCATATTGAACAAAATGGAGAACACGTTGAAAACCCACTGTGTATCCATTGGGTACGTCAATATCACTTCTTGCTTTTGGTCCTCATGGCCTCCTATGAACTTGATGCCTGTGTAATGATTGCTAAAAAAAAAACAATCAAAAAAGCTTGGGATCAACTGTCTCTTGCTTTTTCCAATCGCTTGAGCTCACACATAATGCACCTCAAGAAGCGTCTTTCCATCCACACCAAGGGTACTGATGAGTGGATTTTATATTCATAAATTAATTATCTTTAACTTAATTTTATGAGTTTTTGAGTAATTTCTGTTAGATTTATGTGTGATTGTGTGTTTATTTTGTAGGTAAAAAGAAGATGAAAATTTGATGCAAAATTAGAGAAAAAGGAGTAAGAATTGTAGATTTTGGATAGTTTCGATGTTTCTTCACTAATTTTGACATATCTCTCATTCGAACTCTAATTTAGATGATTCAAGTGACTAACGAAATCTAAGAAAAAGATCTACAATTGTTATGTTTGAGTTTTGAGAGATTCATCGTCGAGACCCTGGATATTAGTGCTGTAATCTGAAGATGATAATGCAGTATTTGAAAAATAAAAAGAATATAGAGTTTGAGAATGATTCGAATATCTATTTCAACTTTAAAAGGACCCTTGAGCTATGAATTTGAAGAAGAGGGGAGGAGCTCAAACTCTCTCTTACAGTGGCTTCAACTTTATCTTCTTCTTCTATGTTTATTTTATGTTCTAATTTATTTTCTAAAGCTATGATGTAGCCTAATTATGAACTTTTGCATTGTCTATTCAATTTAATTAATTAATTATTTTTCTTAATTTATTTTCTATACTGTATATAATACTTCTAATTGTTTGATCACAAGTTAGATGATTTGTTAATCATAATGAGACCGAGATGAGAGTTATATGTCTAAAGCAGTATGTAGGAACCATAGATTGCATGTAAGAACCATATATCTTAATGAATCTTTTCTTATTGTAATTCACATGGAGAGATAATGTGTTAGCATTTGAAGGGTGTTTCTGTTAGACCTCGAGAGAAGTTAGCGAATAATTTAGGATATCTCGATTGGTAATTAAGATAATAAATTCTATATTAAAGAGATAGATAAATACAAAGGAGATTAATTAAGATGAAATCAGAATCCTTAGAATCTCAATCCATTGATAGTTTCTGATTTATTTTTGCTTTCTGTTATATTTTATTTTATTTTTGCATTCTTAATCAATTTAAAATTTGAATTATTCAATTGGGATAAAGATTAAATTAGTGCAGTAATTAATAACATCAATCCTCATGGGATCGACACTCTATACTCACCTATAGAGATTTTATTTTTATTACTTGACAATGATAATGTACACTTACACTTAAACAAATATTTAATTCGTGCGTATCAAGTTTTTGGCACCATTGCCGATGATTGATTTGGTTATTAATATTATTACTAAATGATTCTAATCCTAGTTGAACTTTAGTTTTATCTATTAACTGTGATTTTTGGTGCGAATTCTTAGGTAATATCTCAAGAGGACAAATCTATTGCTAAAGAGAGTATATAAAATATGAATAGCTGGAATAGTTAGGCACCCCAATATTATGCTCCGCCCACAAATTATAGAGCCTATTCTAATTATGAATATCATGTTGATAATTCATATGCTCCATTCCAAATAGAGCCATCCCATTAGGTTGGAAATTCTTACATGCCTAACAATTTTTATTCCAACTACTATGATCAAAACTGGCACAATTATCCAAATTTCTCATACCAAAATAATCAATTTTAGCCCCAACAACTTAAAGATTCTTTAAAAGAGGCTCTTGCCCAACTTGAAAGAAGTACCAAAAAATTTCAAGAAAGTACTGAGAGATTTCTAAAAGACGCTAAGAAATTTACAGCAAGAACAAATATTATTATTGAGAGCCAAACTGAACTCATCATTGACAGATCCCAATGTTCTCTACCTAGTGATATTGAGGAAGAACCCGAAGAGTAAGTAAATATTAAGACCTTTCAGAGTGACATAGAACTAAATGAGCTTGAAATATAGGAGATTAGCACTTGCTTGGGTAAATAGTTATGGAGAACTATTAGGAATATGTCTGTCTAACTGCACTTGCTAATCTCCTAAAGCAAGGTATCATTACCTTAACTCAAGCATTTAATATCATTAATTCAGTAGGTTGTGGAGATTATTTACTTACAGCTAGTGAAGGTGAAGAGATTCTTCATTGTGTAAGCACTTTAGAAGTAGAACATAATGAAGCATCACTAGGCAAGTCTAAAGGGAAAGATGAACAGAGTAAAGATGAGTTATATCCTAAAATTTATGCAGCAATACCAGTAGTTAAAATAGAGGAAAAGCTACATCAAGCATTAGGTAATAGTTCTCTAGAATTGAAACTATCATATGAATATCTTCAGTATGCATTATGGGGTGATGCCTATGAAAGTGCAAACATTTATAAGGAGCAAGTTTATGTAGCAAATCCAGTAGAAAAATTTGAACAAAAGTTGCAACAAACATAAGGTAATTTTTCTCTAGGTATGAATCTATCACCTGAATATCTTCGCTATGTATTATTTGGAGATGCTTATAAGAATGCAAAGCTCTACAAAGAGCAAGCTGCACTAATTCCTCTTGAAGTTTTGTAGATTAAAAAGTATGGCTGTTAAAGTGCTTATTGGGAGGCAACCTAGCTATAAAATAAAAAATAAAAAATAAAAACAAGAAGAAGAGAGAGTAAGAAATTTTCTACTTAGCTCAGCATCATGATGCTATCTTCACCACTATGATCCTAACATGATAAGCAGAAATAAAGGTCTTGGCCAACCCTTTCCTATAGAGATCGACCACCCATGAGCCAAAAATTCAGGGAAGTTCTCTATACTTAATCTCTTATATTCTTACATTGAGGACAATGAAAAACTTAAAGTTGGGGGTGAATGTTATGAATAAATGATTGAGTTTTATATTACATATTTTGATTCTCCTTAATTCATGCACTATTTATTGCGTTCAAGCAAGTTGTATGATTTATGTAATTACTTGTTTCAAATTTATGTTTTGAGTGACTTGTTGGAGTATATAACACTAAGAGCCAATGATTTAATTGGTTTTAATTTTTTATAGCTTTTGAAACATGGATAAAAATTATATTTATGTGTGAATTTAATTATCCAATAATTTATATTTTACTTGAGAATCTTGAAAAATTTTGAGCACCCAAACTTTGAGCATTTTATTGATTAAATATTTAAAGAAGGTTTACATTATTCAAATAATATATATGATCTTAAAGGACTCTAGAATTACTTGATTGTTGCTTGAGGTGAAATTCTAGGCTACCACCTCACTTAGGAGATGATTTAGGCATTTTTGGATTGTTTGAACCTTTCATGCCTACCTATAAATTTTTATATACTTAGTATCTCTATTTTGAGCTTAATTAAACCTTTTCTTTGATACCCATATTATTAACTAAGCTAAAAGATAGAAATATCTTTATCTTTACCATTTTCACTCATATACATGATTATTATTGAAATATTTTGTCAAGAGATATCTTGTTAAAATGGTGGAAGGATGGAGCATGGAGTGATAAGAAGAAGGAAGCTGCAAAAAAAAGTTTGCAAAAGAAAAAGAAAAAGAAATGTGAATGAGGAGAAAATGAGAAAAAAAAGTGATGAACAAAAAGAAAAAAAAACATGAATGAAGTAATAGAATGAAAAAGGGAGCTGAAAAATAAGTTTAGGGGGAAATCCCTTGATAAACTCTAGAAGCTCTATAAAAGAACTTACAATAATCATGTGTATTTGGTGATTTGAGCTTAGTTTAATATCCTTTATCCTACCTTGAACCCAAGCCACATTACAAGCTTAAGGAAGCCATATTTATCATAAGCGTGGTACTTAGTCTACATTAGTGGAGAGCAACATGAAAAATAAGCATATAGATTTTCTAAAAACTTCAATTATTTAGGGATCTGCCCTTAAAGTATTGAGTTACATAAACTCATTCGAGTGCTAAAGGTTAAGTGTCACAAGGTTATTCATACACACACTTAAGATTCAAAAAGTTGAAATATACATTATATTTAAGTTGAGTTTATACATGCTTATAATTTTTGAACTTAATGCATAATTTTTCATTTTCACTAGTTTTATAGTTTTGCTTGAGAACAAGCACCTAAGTTTTGGAGTATTTGATGAGTGGGTTTTATACTCATAAATTAATTATATTTAACTTATAATTTTGTGATTTTTTGAGAAATTTATGTTAGATTTATGTGTGATTGTGTGTTTATTTTGCAAGTAGAAAAAAGATGAAGAATTGTGGCAAAATTGGAGAAAAAGGAGTAAAAATTGTATATTTTGGACAATTTTGATATTTTTTTCACTAATTTGGGCATATCTTACTCATTTGAACTCCAATTCAAATGATTCGAGTCGCTAACGAAATATAAGAAAAAGATCTACAATTTTATGTGAGTTTTGAGAGATTCAGCATCGAGATGCTGAATATTGACATTACAATCCGAAGATGATAATATAGTTTTTGAAAAAAAGAAGAAGATAGAGTTCAAGTTGAATCGAAATATCTTTTATTAAAAGAGTTTGAGTTAGACTAAAATAATTTTTAAAGATAGAGTTTAAAAATTATTCAAAGATCTATTTCACCTTTAAAAGGACCCTTGAGCTATAAATATAAGGAGGAGTATAGGAGCTCAAGCTCTCTCTATATAACGGCTTTAACTCCATCTTCTTCTTCTTATTCTTCTATGTTTTCTTTTATGTTATAGTTTATTTTCTAGGGCTATGATGTATCCTAATTCTGAACTTTAGTATTGTCTATTTAATTTAATCAATGAATTATTTTTCTTAATTGAGTTTCTATACTGTGTATAATGCTTTTAATTGCTTGATCACTAATTAGATGATCTGTTAATTATAATGAGACCGATAAGAGAGTTATGTGTTTAGAGTAGTGTGTAGGAACCATAGATTGCATGTAAGATAGAGATATACTTGTATAGTCTGTACAATCTTAATTGAAAACCATATATCTTAATGAATCTTTGTTTATTATAATTCACATAGAGATATAGTGGGTTAGCATTCGAATGGTGTTTTTGTTAAAACTCGAGAGAGGCTAGTAGATAATTTAGGGTATCTTGACTAGTAATTAAGATAATAAATTCTAGATTAAAGAGATAGATAAATGTAAAGGAAATTAATTATGGTGAAATCAGAATCCTTAGAATCTTAATCCATTGATAGTTTCTTATTTATTTTTTTATTTCTATTCTATTCTATTTTTTTGCATTCTTAATCAATTTAAAATTCAAATTATTCAATTGGAATAAAGATTAAATTAGTGCAATAATTAATAACATCAATCCTCGTGGGATCGACACTCTATACTCACCTATAGAGACATTATTTTTATTACTTGACAACGATAGTGTACGCTTGTACTTAAACGAATATCTAATTCATGCGTATCAGGTACCTCCATTATATTTGAATATCTTCGTACTATTAAAACCACTGCTGATGATCTAGCTTTGATTGGTTATGCACTAGATAAGATAAACCTTTATTCTACATTATCTAAATGGTTTAGGACCTAGCTATAAAGAAATTTTAGCAACCTTGCATATCTGTGAAACACTTATGTCTTATGATGAACTCTTTGAAATGCTTATTGATCATGATGATCATCTCACAAAAATAAAAGTCACAAATTATCATTTGCCAAGTTTAGTCTCACTAATCAGAGACCTCTTGAACTCTTGTACTATAATGTATGGGGATAACTTCTTTTACTTCAATAGATGGGTATCAATTTTATGTTATTTTTATATATCACTTTTCTTGTATATTTGGTTAAATCCATTTAAGCATAAATTAGATGTCTCGCTAATTTTTTCCCCATTTAAAACTCTTGTTAAGAAGCAATTTAATTCAATAATAACGACTTTCTATTCAGACAGTGGAGGTGAATATGTTGCATTATGTCATTACTTTTCAAAACATGGAATTTCCCACTTAACCTCACCACCTCACACTCTTAAGCATAATGGCCTTTTTGAAAGGAAACATCATCATCTCCTTGAAATTGTTAGATGTCTTTTAAATCATTCTTTTCTCCCTCTCAAATTTTGGACATTAAAGCTACTATATATCTCATTAACAGAATGCTAACACCATTTTTAAAATCACAATCTCCCTTCTCTATTTTATTTAATATACCACCTAATTATCTTAAACTTTGCACCTTTGTAGGTTTATTTTTTCCCTAGTTAAAACTTATACCACATCTAAACTCCAACCTAGGTCAAATACTTGTATCTTTTTAGGTTACTCCACTATTCAGAGTGCCTTCATTTGTTTTGATTTTACCAATAAAAAATATTATCACTCTAGACATGTCTAGTTTCTTGAAAATAATTTCCCTTCTCCCAAAAATCCACCACTAATCAACCTTCATCTCAAATTCCCAATTCCACCTTTATACCCTCTCATGAGCTTGTTACTTTCAAATATCCTATGTCCTCTCAAACTCCTTCCCTAGCCCTACCACCCATCACTTCTCCTAAGCCTTTGCATTCCATTTCTCCAACGTGTGTTCCCACCTTTATCCTCTCACTCTAGTTCATCTGCATCCCCTAATGATCATGAGCCCTTAACAACAACGGACTCCTATAGATGTGACTATAGTAACCTTATACCCTCTATCACAAATGCATATCCCATGAATACCCTCTACCTGAAGCCTTTGAACCAACATATGTCTCTCAAGCCTTAAAATCTCCCTACTTGAGACATGCTATGTCTGAAAAATTTAATTCTCTTTTGAGTAATAGCACTTGGGATCTTGTCCCTCCCACTTCTTATTACAATGTCATTGGCAAAAAATGGGTTTTTTGTATAAAGAGAAATTCCGATGGCTCCATCTTTAGGTATAAAGCTTATTTAGTAGCAAAAGGATTGCATCAAAGACTCAGAGATAATTACTTTGATACTTCAGTCTGGTTATCAAGCCTCAAACTATAAAAGTTGTGCTTTCTATTGCTCTTTCTAACTATTGGTCTTTAAGACAAATAAATGTCAAAAATGCATTTTTGCAATGCCTTCTTTCAAAAGTTGTGTACATGTAACAACCTCTAGGATTTATTCACCAACAGTTCCCACGTCACATTTGTTAGCTCAAGAAAGCAATATATAGACTCAAGTAGGCCCCATATGTATGGTATCATGCTCTACATTAGTTTTTAATCTCTCATGGCTTTGTTAATTTAAAAACAAAAGCCTCATTTTTATCTACAAAAAAGATGCGGTGCTAGCTCACTTTCTAGTATATGTTGATGATCTCCTTCTTACGAGCAACAATTATGATTTTCTCAACCAATTTATGGATTCCATAGCTACCACATTCTCTTTAAAAGACCTTGGTTTTCCAAACTACTTCCTTGGTATTGAGCTTGTTCCTTCCCCTGAGGGTTTATTATTGAGTCAAAATAAGTACATTTGGGATTTACCACACAAATCCAACATGACAGATGCTAAATTTGTGACTACACCTATGTCTACATCTTGCAATTTTTAAGCTACCTATCCCTCTATAAATGCCTTAGAATATAGATGTTTGGTTAGCTCCCAACAATAATTGTAACTCACTTAGCTTGATGTAGTATATCTTGTTAATTGTCTAGCTTAATATATGCAATTGCCAACAGCTAATCATTTTCAAGCGTAAAAAAGATTACTTTGCTATCTCAAAGGCTATAGTCTCATTTGGCATTCTGCTAACTCCTAATTCCACCTTATCTCTCATTGCATATTGTGATGAAGATTAAGAAAGGGATACTATTGACCATAAGTCCTCAAGTTCATTTATTGCTTATCTTGGAAACAACCCAATATCTTGGAGCTCTAAGAAACAAAAGCCAGTTGCCTGCACTTCTATTGAGGCAGAGTATCACACTATTGCTTCCACCTCCTTGAAACTCATTTGGCTTCAACAATTAGTCCAAGAACTTGGCATCAGACTTCCCACATCACCAATCATATACTCTAACAACATAGGAGCTACCTATCTATGTGCCAACCTAGTCTTTACTCAAGGATGAAACATCTATCTATAGACTATCACTTTGTTTGGGATTTGGTTTCTAATCACTCTTTACGTGTATCTTTTGTTCCTTTATCCCATCAACTGACTAATCTCCTTATAAAGCCACTGTCAAGGCCTTAGTTTCAAATTTTTCAATCCAAGATTGGCGTCGTTGAACCTCCTCCATCTTGAGGGGGCATAATTGAGAATATTAGGGTTTAAATATTCTTAAAACCCATTCAGGTACTATTCTCTTGATTCTTTCAACCTTCCCTAACCCAAGTTGTTATTGTTTTTTATATATTGTTAGGAATACTATTATGTGTTTCAAATTCAAAATTTAAACACACTTGTACACTTGAGGGGGCATAATTGAGAATATTAAGGTTTAAATATTCTTAAAACCCATTCAGGTACTATTCTCTTGATTCTTTCAACCTTCCCTAACCCAAGTTGTTATTGTTTTTTATATATTGTTAGGAATACTATTATGTGTTTCAAATTCAAAATTTTAAACACACTTGTACATATGTATATATACTCGTCCATCTTCCATTTGATCAATAAAAGTTTAAGCCTTTCTCTCAAGTTTTAGGTAAACTCTTTACATTGCCCCTTGATTACTGAATACCTAACACCATCAAGGTGGGCTTATTTATTTGCTTAACGTCCTAGATCCTAATAGTTGTTCCTCTAGGGGCTTGTCCAACTTTCATACTAGAATGATTTTCCTTACCCATCACACCTTTTCTAGTTGGGCCTCTTCCAAACTCGTAACCTGAAGTCTGAGTATTAGATATATCTCTTTAAGCTGTTACTTGATCTAGTCCAAAAAGAAAGTTGTTACTTGATTCTGCCTCTCATTTTCTCCTAATTCATCAAGTAAAGAAAATCTTAAGATATCCTGCAATTATATATTTTGAGTAACCTTTCTTGGATTCCCCTAAATATCTCATCCATTATATGCATTATTGACATCCTTCAAATTACCATTTTTACCCTTGTGTTGACATTGGACCAACATCTTAGGATCGAAATACCCCTCCAACGATGTTGCTTCTTTCTAGGAAATGAAAACTTTGTCACTACCTCTGATGGTCTCTTTCCTTGCTTCTTTTTCTCCATTCACATCGCTATTAGTAGACCTAAAGGGTCAATGTTATTTATTGTGCCCGTAGTTCACTCAACCAAAATATACCATGTGTATGCCTTCCTATTTGATGATTTTTGACATTGTTCTTTATCATATGTTGACTAGAAATGGCTTGGATAAATCAATCTCAACATAATTTCTAGTGTAATTACCTCAAGATTGCAATTTAATTATTACATCATTCTTTAGAGTTTTACCAATCTAATTATCCAAATTAAATAGGATTTTTTTATATCAAAATATTCAATGGATAGCCACTGTAATCTAACCCTTGTAGCAATCTGAGTTATTACCTTTAACTCAAGATCAAAGTCTTCTTTCCATATCTGTATCATATATAATGATCTAAAAGCATCCATGGTTCTTCTGTGAGTACTAAGTCATAATATGCCCAAGTTTGAAACTGAGCCAAGAAGAAATCATTCTCAATATCCACCAATTCCAACTCCTTAGTGCTTTCTCACAATTGTTTCAAAATTTTTAGTCGAAAACCCTATAGTTTTCCTCAACAATATAATAATTAAGGTCTTTTGGTAACTCTTTGCTCTTCTTTTGAAAAGATGAAGTTTGTCCTTACTTTAGTCCTCTAGATCAGGATTTTTAATTTCAAAGAAAATAACCCCTCGCTCTTCCATATTCTTCTTAAGGTCATCCATACTTTTATTTCCTGAGTTCGAATTCTCATATTCTCTACCTTTAATATAGTTAGTAGAGTTGTTGTTAGTTACAAGCTAGTAATAATAGAGGTTACTTTATTACTCATTTATTGCATGTATATAAAGAGTAACTTTATTGTAATAAGTTAATGTTAAAGAATACCATTGATACATTCTGTGCATTTCATTTTCTCTATGTTAGATTGAAATATAATAGCTAACAATGAATTTGTATTTTAAAAAATATAATAGAAAATTTCAAGCTGTAATAATATAAAAATTTATAAAAAAATCAAATGTGATAAATGATTCAGTAAATTATTCTCATTTATCCTTATTATGCCTTTATTATACGGTATACACAAACTTTATTTAAAAGTAAAAGTAAAATACTCTCTTTTCTTTTGACTATTGCATTTACTACGTGGCCCTATCTGTAACACCCCTAAGATTTAATAATTTTCATTTATGTATAGATTAATAAAAGAAATAAAGAAGTAGGGATATAATTGAAAGGTTTTAAGGATGAAAATGAAAACTTATTAATATTTTTGGGGTCAAAGTGTAATTTTTTAAAATTTTAGTGGTCAAAATATAAATAATAAAATTTAAAGGACTTCCTCCAACAATTAACAAATTTATATTTGGTCCTTCCATCATTTTTTAAAAATCTTTCATAAATTTATCAGGAGATCACTATTCACTTACTCTCCTCCATTTTCTCTCTCTAGATCTAGAGTACTTTCGAGCATCCAATTTCAAAACTAAGGGTACCATTAGATTTAGGACGGAGAGTACTATGATATTGACTGAACAATTTTTTAAATTAGTCGAAGAATCGCGGCAGATCGAAAGTAGAAAATCTTAGAAAAATGTAAACTCTAAAACTCCTATTTAGAGATCTCAAATTAAAAATCTGACACTGTAAATGGGTTTAGGAGATATATAAACTATAGGATAAGAAATTTCACAATCATCTGACAACTTTTGGTATTATGAACAGTAACTCTGATTGATGTGAATAATAATTCCGGTAGGTGTGAACAGTAATTCCGACTGTGTGAATAGTGATTCCTATCAATGTGAACAATAATTCCAACCATGAATAGTGACCATAGTTGACCAAGCTCTCAGAGTTAATTTTTAAAATTTTTGGACCCTCTGAACACATTTTTGAGGTCTATTTAGTCAAATTTGAATTGAAAAAGTGTATTTTAAGGTTGTCCAACCTGGAGCCCTTACTCTATGAGTAGTAATTGTTGCTATGACTTCTCTATGCTATTCTTGAACTATAAATGTGAATTTAATCCAGCATATGAAATTATTTTTATTTATTTGATAGAGAGAATGGACTATATGGTCATAATTGATTACTAGTTGGTATAAGTTCAAGAATAGTATATATTTAATTATTACTTTTAAAAATAATTATTACTCATTGAGCATGAAAATGATGCTTGTCATATTATGAATGTGATTGAATGGAAAGCGTAAAGTTCATAGCGAATTGTTTGATAATTATGCATTGCATTTGATGGATATGCATATATATATATATATATATATATATATATATATATATTGATGAATATCGATCGACGGGTTGTATGGTTTGAGATGGTATCAAATAAGGGACGCTCTATTAGCTGAAGTGAACCAAGGGAAGGACCACTCAAACCGTGTGATAGTGATAATGTGAGGAGGCAAAAGAGTGATGAATTCACATTCATTGATTACCTATTGAGACTGTAGTCAGTGGTAATGTAAGGAGGCATAAGGTATTTAAGACATTTGAATTAAACTATATATAACATATTTTTTAAAGAGAGGTTTGTGTATATTTTAATAATAAAGAGAAAAGTTGTGTTATAAGAGCATTAATTAAGGGAGTAGAGAATATTTTACTTTATAATTTAAGTCTTAAGAAAGATTTGTACATATGTATTTTCAAAATAAAGAAGAAATTCATATAACAAATGTATTAATTAAGGGAAGAGAAAGTCATTTACTTTAAAATATTTTATATATCTTACATCCCTATAGACCATTTAGAGGTGGGGGAAGAATTGGAACTTACTAGAAAATCCAAATGGGGTACATATCTTCTTGGCATTGGTCTTCATAGCTAAATAATAGACTAAAAGGAAAGGCTCTAATAGCATAGATTGACGGCTTTAACTTAGAAAAACATCAAATTAAGCTTTTGTTTACTAAGTTTCTTCAATTTCTATTTTATGTAATAATCAAAAGAAACTATTGCCTGTGAGTGATGAAAGTTATCACCCTATCTTTCTAGAAAGGATTACTGTATGATATCTCTATTTTTGTTATTCATACATACTATAGAGGATTGTAATAATATATAAATTTTTAAGAGAAATTTTTTTATTGAAAGTATTTTGTTATCACCAAATCAAGTTTTTCAAAACAAATGAAGAATATCAACAAGAATAAAATGAATTGTTGTATCTTATTTAGATAGCGGATCTATATAATATATTCTTATGACTCCTATTGTACATCCTTCATAGTTTTGATGATCTTTGAAGTTTATTTCATCGGGTCGCCTTTGTCATTATCTTTGTCTTTAGCTTCTTCTTTTCTATTTTAATTCTTTTGATTTACAAATGACTAGCCATAATCTAAATTTTTTTCTTAACTTAAGCTTCATTAGTTTAAGGAAGGGGTTGCTATGGCAACCTTTCCTCCTTCTTTTCCTTTTTCTTTCATTATTTTTTTTTGTTTTTCTTTCTATAAGACATGTTTTTCCTTTCTTTAGGAGAGTTTTTTACTTCCTTTAGGGAATAATTTTCTCTCTTTCTATAGAAAGGGCTTTAGAGCTTCAAGGTTATGCATCTCTTTTGTCCAGATTTACAACATTGAACTCAGATTTACCAATTTGGACTTTAATTTGATTAGAAGAAAATTAGATCTACAACATCAGACTTTTGACTGAGTAGAAGAAATTTAAAGAGAACTAATCTTTAGAAAATGTTGTGAAGTGTGTTATATCTCCAATGATACATCTCTTTTTCTTCTTTTTTGATGTTCTATTAGGAGTGTATCTCAATACTGATATGCAATATTTAATAGATTAAGATTTGAGAGGTGACTGCTATTGTACATCCTTTATAGTTTTGATGATCTTTGAAGTTTATTTCATCGGGTCACCCTTGTCCTTATCTTTGTCTTTAGCTTCTTCTTTTTTGTCTAAATACTTTGGATTTGAAAACGGCTGGCCATAATCTAAAGTCTTTTTCTTTAACAAAACTGCACTATTTTAAGGAGGGGGCTACCATGGCAGCCCTTCCTCCTCCTTTTTCTTTTTCTTTCATTATTATTTTTTTGTTTTTTCTTTCTATAAGACATGTTTTTCCTTTCTTTAGGAGAGTTTTTTACTTCCTTTAGGGAATAATTTTCCCTCTTTCTATAGAAGGGGTTTTAGAACTTCAAGGTTAAGCATATCTTTTGTCTAGATTTACAACATTAAATGTAGATTTACCACTTTAGAATTTAATTTGATTTGAAGAAAAATATATCTACAACATCGGGTTTGTGACTAAGTAGAAGAAATTTAAAGATAGCCAATATTTAGAGAAAGTTGATAAGAATGTTACCTCTCCAAGGATATGTCTCTTTTTTCTTCTTTTTGATGTTGTATTAGCAGTGTATCTCAATATTGATATGCAATATTTAGTACATTAAAATTTGAGAAGTGACTGCTATTGTACATTATTTATAGTTTTGATGACCTTTGAAGTTTATTTCATTGGGTCCCCTAACCTTATCTTTGTCTTTAGCTTCTTCTTTTCTATCTAAATTCTTTGGATTTGCAAACGGTTGGCCATAATCTAAAATTTTCTCTTCACCTATGCTGGACTATTTTAAGGAAGGGGCTGCCATGGCAACTCTTCCTCCTTCTTTTTTTCATTACTATTTTTTTTGTATTTTCTTTTTGTAGGAAATATTTTTCCTTTCTTTATGAGAGTTTTTTACTTTCTTTAGGGAAGATTTTTCCCCTTTTCTATAGAAAAGGTTTCAAAGCTTCAAGATTATGCATCTTTTTTGTCTAGATTTACAACATTGAACCCATATTTAGCACTTTGGACTTTAATTTGATTAGAATAAAATTTGATCTACAACATCAACTTTTTTACTTCCTTTAGGGAAGATTTTACCTCTTTCTATTAAAGAGGTTTCAGAGATTCAAGATCATGCATCTCTTTTGTCCATATTTACAACAATGAATCCAGATTTACCACTTTGGACATTAATTTAAGTAGAACAAAGTTTGATTTACAACATTGGGTTTGTTACTAAGTAGAAGAAATTTAAAGAGAGTTATTCTTCAGATAAAGTTGAGAGGTGTGTTACCTCTCCAAGGATACGTCTCTTTTTTATTTTCTTTTTATGTTGTATTAGCAGTGTATCTCAATATTGATATGAAATATTTGGTAGATTAAGATTTGATATGTGATTGCTATCATGCATCCTTTTATAGTTTCGATGATATTTGAAGTTTATTTCATCGGGTCACCCTTGTCCTTATCTTAGTCTTTAGCTTATTCTTTCTATCGAAATTCTTTGGATTTGGAAACAGTCAGCCATAATCTAAAATTTTTCTTCACCTATGCTACACTAGTATGAGGAAGAGGTTGCCATGGCAGTCCTTCCTCCTTATTTTCCTTCTTTTTTTTGTTATTATTATTTTTTTAATTTTCTTTCTATAGGAAATTTTTTTCCTTTGTTTAGGAGATTTTTTTTTACTTCTTTTAGGGAAGAGACTGAGTAAAGGAAATTTAAAGAGAGTTAATATTCAGAGAAGGTTAAGAGTTATGTTACATCTCTAATGATACATCTCTTTTATTTCTTTTTTGATGTCCTATTAGCATTGTATCTCAATATTGATATGCATTAGTTGGTAGATTAAGATTTGAGAGGTGGTTGTTATCGTAAATCCTTTATTGTTTTGATGATCTTTGAAGTTTATTTCATTGGGTAGCCCTTGTCCTTATCTTTGTCTTTAGCTTCTTCTTTTCTTTCTTTCTTTAGGAGAGTCTTTTACTTTTTTTAGAGAAGATTTTTCCCTTTTTGTAGAAAAGGTTTCAGAGCTTCAAGGTTATGCAGATCTTTTATCCAGATTTACAACATTGAACTCAAATTTACCACTTTGGACTTTAATTTGATTAGAAGAAAATCATATCTGCAACATTGAGTTTGTAACTGAGTAGAAGAAATTTAAATCGATTTAAACCAAAATACTCTTAGTCTATTAATAATAAATGCTTTTAATTTGAGTTGTCAATGTTCTTTAAATGCAAAAGCCAAGCGCACTTAAAATAATAATTAAAAGAGACCAAATTATACACACATACACACATACACATGCATACATAGAAATAAAATAATAATAATTCTTCCAATTTTGAAATGAAGAATTGTCACTATTGAGATAATCACTTCTATTCACTTATTGAAATATATCAAAAAATTTCTAGGACATTTAAAGTATATGGACTAGATAAAAAAAAATTAACAAACTGATTAAAAAGGAGATAAGAACATTAACTTTAATTGGAATAGCACCTCCAATTGGAGCAGCACAAAGTACAATTCATGTACGCCCTAGAATTATTTGAGCACATAACCGCCGCGAAATGAGAATTTCTTCCCATTCCATAAGCCTGGCTATCACATTCTAAACCTAGAACTCGTTAACCTCCTTGATTAGCATATGAGTGCATGATCACTCTTTAAAACTTTAAACACATGTATACATAATAATGATCTAGCTTTATAAAACAGTATCTATTATATTTTTCATTTCTCGTTATACATACAATTTTCATTTTTTTTCTATGCATCGGAAATGAGGATACTACTTGTTGTAATGATGCATCCTCTAGAATACTATAAACATACTAGAGAATAAAAGAATAATGCCCAATAACAATTTGGGCTCACCAAAGAAAATCTAACCTCTCACGTTTCCGCTGCGCTTCTCTAAAACTAACTAAAAAATATATAAAGAAAAGAATGAGTCTTGCAACTCAGCAAGTAAATAACACAATAAGAGCATGCAGAAAACAATCTTCTTTAGTAAAATATGATTTATTGCATATTACATAAGTTATGATTATTTTGGTATTCTTACTTGTTTTATTTACTTATTTTCATGAGAATTAGGTTATGATTAGTATCTTTATTTTTAAACTTCAAATTCATAATTTTTAAAAACTTAAGATCACTAATTCATCCATTTGCCTTGGTTTAGCCCAAACTCATACATTTCCTTATCGAATTCCATCGCCATATGCATATAGGTCTTTTAAGGACCTCCTAATTTCCTCAAGTAACATTTCTTCACTGTTTCTCTTCTAGGTAATCACAGTGAACATTACTAATGCAAACATTTGCATATGCTGTGGCAATTGGGCTAGACCCATTTTATCATATTTCTCAAGATTATTACCATTATCTCATTATGCCTTTGTGTTATATAAAATTTTTTTGTTATATTTGCATATACATACACATTTATTATTTAAGCTTTTATATTTAAGATTATAGTTAAAGTAAAATAATTATATTTATTCCTTTTATGTTATCAAGCCTTGTTCTTTTATTTATATTTTAATAGTTTTATACTTTAATTATTTCCTTTGTATGGTCTAAAACTTTCTCGTACCTTGTCGATGTGAGATTTGCTTAAAGGTCTCATGTTGGTTGCAAAGTATGTATGCAATGTCAGAACGCAAGTGCACGTGTCGTGACCAAGTAATATAATGATGAGTGAGTATTGTCCCACAAGAAGTGTACTAAAAACTACAATAGAATGATTTGACTCGTGAAATGCTGTAGCAAAATTTGGTTGGTCCACAAGATTTCGTGTTTAAGAGAAATTAAGGTTAAACTAACTAATTAGTACTGTGATTAAGTTGAGGGGTACTGAGATGTGAAAGAAAAGGATATTAGGTAAACTAGGGTTGCTTCAGGGTTGCATTGAACATCTGCACTCATTTTGCTCTAGGGATTGCTATAGAAATTGCTTCAGTGCCCAGTCTTTTCTGAATGGGGTCTTTCCAGACTACCATTACACTCCTAGGGTTGGACACACATTCCTGCATCAACCTTAACTCCAGAGTGGTACTTGAAGTCCCAACTATTGGGCTAGGTGGGACAACCATATACTCCTATATTGGTTATGCCCACACGTCCAACTCCTTTTCCAGCCACCACCACCTTCCCAGGTAAATGCTAGCCTCGATCTTCCTCTATCAAATTTCAGTTATCAGAAGAAGTTAAGAAATACAAAGACAATTGAATGTCATAGCAATGCTGCAGCAAAACCATAGATAACTTAAAATGTGCATGAGTCAATTACAACCCATCTACAACCCTATCTAGAGATTTAGCCCAACCTCATGACTAAACTGATTACAAGCATTATCACTAACTGATTACAAGCATTAGAAATACCAGAATGCAGTGTAGAGTGATACAACTTGTATGAAAAGACAGATGCAGTTTTCTGCTAAACAATGAAAATACACAAGAGAGATGAAGGGAATCCTAGAACCGTAGTTCTCTTCCTCATTCCAATGCTTCACCAAGCAAGGTTGGTTTGTCCAAGGCCAGCGTAACTCCTCACAGCCCACTCCCATCACGATTTTCTAGGCTTCCCTTTCTATTTTTCTCTTTTGTCCCCTCAGAGTCTTCCTTCTGCACTCTGTTTTCTGCCTTTTATAGGCAGACCTTGTGGTCCCATTAAAGTTTCCTAGTCTATTGACATTTGTCCTGCTTTTCGGCCAGCACCTCTGCCAGCAGCTTTCTCTCTACTTCCAGTAGTGGAGGCAGTTCCTGTACCACCCAGCAGTCTTCTGTGCCAGCTAGCTGCTTTTGTTGCACAGCTCAGGCTCTCTGCCACCTGCACCATATCATAAAGAATCAGTCTTCCCATCATATGCATCATATTAAAAAGGGCCAAGACTACCAAACATCCTTAGTTTGCTGCCTTAAATGCCATATGGATACTGATTTGTCACATCAAATAGAAACGGGTGATCTTGTATTCATGGATGGAAAAAAATTCCATTAAATCAGGGGGCATGAATGCTAATGAATCAAAATGTATAGTAAATATCCTTAGAAAAGCATAGAGAAACTCTAATGAATTAGAGTTATCAATTCCCCCCAAATTTAAAGGTTTGTTTGTCCTCAAGCAATTTACTCTGCCTACTACACCTCTTCTATTAAGCTCCAGCCTCACTCCCATGTATAGTTTCATGTGGTCCTGCTGCTAACCCTCAACTCTCAGAGTTATTTTCATATGGGGAGGACTACATGCCTTACTCAATCTCAGCTAGAACCTTCCTTGAAGTTGTGTGTGTGATATGGACAGTTTACCAAGAGTCACTTGGGTCAAGATCAGTCACAGTCCTATGGTTCTCATGCTAATATATTGAGTCTCCTTACTTAGGACAAGTTGGCATACTTCATGGGTACAGCCAGGGCAACTAAGATGGGGTAGCTTACTGATTTTTCCTTTCTCTTCTATTATATATATATATATATATAGACACATTATTCCAACAAGGGTCATTGATACCTTTTGACGCGAATGCCAACATGTGAGATGAAGGTACCCGGTTACTCAGCATTATCACCCTTAAGTAGAATCCTACTCATAACTCTATGTCCTTGTTTTACGCAAAAGTACACATGGGGCTCATGCATAGCCCTGGTTATTAAGGAACAATAGAGGCATTGGAGTGGCAACATTTTTCTCAACATTTCTCTCTTCCTCCTCTCTTTCCCCCAAACTTAAACCTTTCTGACCATAGCCCATGCCCCTTTTTGTATTCAGTAGGAGACTCTTAATATTAACTATAAGAACTTAGGCCTAATTCCTAAAGACTCACCAGATTTCTCTTGCTAACACTGACCATAGTTCTTGTGTTAATAAAGAGGTTATAGTTGTGTGGGGTTGGCATGCAGATTCCCTATTTGGGCTTTTAGTGAAGTTTTAGACTTCCTCATAGAGTTTCTTAGAGCTAACAGCAAGTCATGAAATACACATGCTAGACTTATCTCACTTCTTTTTTTATTATTTAGGTAAAACAAAAAGTAATTGTAAAAACTTCCTAATTGCTAAAGTTATCAGATGTATACTCACATTCAAGCACAACCACACAGAAATTCCTACCAGAACTAACACAAATTGAAATGCACTCAATCAATCAAACACAGCAATTGCCACGGCAAACACTAGAGCAAATACTAAAGCTATACTAATTCTATCCCCAGCACAGCAAATGCCATAACAAACACTATAACAATTATGAAAGCTATTTCATCTCCCCCCAAACTAAAAGATGAGCAGTGTCCTCACTGCTGATGATAGTGCAAAATCCATAAAGAGGTAAGGTACTAAAACAGGAGCAGCAACATGCACAATAAAGTGAAAATACGAAAACAAAGAAAGGGAAATGGAAGGTAAGGGGACTCCCTGAGGGTGCTGGCAGGGATGCTGCAGGCTTGCAAATACTCAGATTTGTTCGTTGATGATCTTGCCCACGTTAATAGGCCTACCCGCAATAATGGCATCGACCATTGCCATCCTATCTCTGCTCACTATTTGTCTGTGAGTAAAGGGCAACAGGTGAGTCTTAAGAAAATGGTACCATACCTTTGCTGCCGGCACAAAGGAAGCCCGATTGATGGTAGCAGCACCCTGGGAGGATTTGTCCCAGATGGTGCCTGGGATACCTACTCAGGCCAGCATTGCTTGCCAGTCATAGTCTTACAGGGCCTCTAACTGTTCTTCATAATCATCGTCTTCGTCAGGTAAGTTATAGGCTTTGTTGATTGTGGCTCGGTCGAATAAAACCCAGGTCTCCCTAACTTTGACCCATTCCTTGGCGTTCTGGGGGAAGTTGGCGTAGAACTCCCTCACCAGAGGCATAAGAGCTGGCTTGGGGTGGGTGACGAAGGCCTCCCATCCTCGTTGCTTCACCACGGCTGCCACATACATGGGTAGACCCAGATCTTCAAACATGGTGAAGGTAAAGCCTTTCTCTATGCAGAAATTTCGCTGAATGGTCTCTTCATTGTGGCGCCTCTTGCTTTCTTTGGAGGTGAATTTCTACATTTTGCTCGCCTTCCTTGCCACAGTCTTAACCCTTGGCATTGTTGGCTTGTGGAGATTTTGAGTAATGCAGGTCTTCTTTCTTGCAAAGGGGGCTCCGATGAGTGTAGGGGTTGAGAGTACGAGAGAGTTCTTTGAATGTGAAGGGGTTAAGAGAGTTGCAGAGGTTGTCGAGTACACCAAGCTGGGTTGGTTTTAATGACGGGTGTACGTGACTTATGGGTTTCTCAAAGTTTTCCTGATCCCTTTTTTTTTTAAGGGAGACTCCTTTCTTCAAGGCTGAACGCATTACTACAGCAACTCTTGTGGCAAAAACAGGTTTCCTTTATGATTTTGCTGCAGCAAGTCTTGTGGCAAAACAGGCTTCCCTATGATTTTGCGACAGCAAAGCGAAGACTGACCTACAGATTGTTGTTTTCCCCATCCTGTGAAATGAACACAACTGATATTAGATTCATAATTTAAGCTATCTATAAACTGTCAAATAAAACAACAATGAATTTAAACATGGGTTGCCTCCTATGAGCGCTTATTTTATAGTCAACAGCCTAACTTCTTCCCTGTTCATCCCTATTGTAAATGGATTGAGGTGTGCTGGTGATCCATATCACCTCCCATGTAGTGCTTGATCTGTTGTCCGTTAACCTTGAATGTCCTCCTTTCCTTTTCTTCTTCCAGTTCAACAGTTCCAAAAGGGAAGACCTTGCTAATGCTGAAGGGGCCAGACCAACGAGATTTTAATTTTTCAGGGAACAAGGTTAGCCTGGAGTTGTACAGCAGCACTTTCTGTCCTTCTTTGAAGTCTCTTGGTTATATCTTCTTATCATGCCATTGCTTTGCTTTCTCCTTGTATAGCTTGGCATTCTCATGAGCCTGACCACGGAACTCCTCCAGCTCATTTAGCTGCAGCATCCTTTTCTTACCAGCAGCTTCCAAATTCAGATTCAGCTCCTTCACTGCCCAATATGCACGATGCTCTAACTCTACTAGCAGATGACAAGCCTTACCAAACACCAACTTGTATGGTGACATCCCCAGTGGTGTTTTATAGGCTGTTCTATATGCCCACAATGCATCATCCATCCTTGAGGACCAATCCTTCATAGTTGGGCCAACCGTTTTCTCTAGTATCCTCTTGATTTCTCTATTAGAGATTTCAGCCTGCCCATTGGTTTGTGGATGATAAGGTGTTGCCACCTTGTGCCTTACTCTATATTTGGCTAGTAGTGCTATGAATTTCCTATTGCAGAAATGGGTTCCTCCGTCGCTGATGATAGCTCTGGGGGTTCCAAACCTTGTAAAGATGTTCTTCTTCAAAAATTTGGTTACCACCTTTGCCTCATTAGTTTGAGACGCACTTGCTTCCACCCATTTCGAGACGTAGTCAACAACTACTAGAATGTATTGATTTCCAAAACTTGAAGGGAATGGGCCCATGAAATTTATTCCCCATACATCGAATAATTCCACCTCTAGGATGTTGTTTAGTGGCATTTCATGTCTTCTAGATATGTTTCCTATCCTCTGGCACCTGTCGCATTGCATTACAAAGGAGTGGGAGTCCTTGAATAGGGAAGGCCAATAGAACCCTGCTGGTAGTACCTTGTTTGCAGTCCTCACTCCTCCAAAGTGGCCTCCATAGGGGGAAGCATGGCATTGCTGCAAGATTTACTCCATCTCTTCACTAGGAATGCATCTTCTTATCATCTGATCAGCACACTGCTTGAAGAGGTATGGTTTATTCCAGTAGTACGAGTTTACATCATGCAGAAATTTCTTCTTCTGTTGTGACGTCAAATTCGGTGGAAGTAGGCCACTCACTAGGTAGTTTACATGGTCAGCATACCATGGCACACCAGCTTGGGACATGAGGAAGAGTTGTTCATCTGAGAATTTCTCGTTAATTGCTTTTGCTTCTGTACTGTCCCCTTCTAGTCTGGAGAGATGGTCTACCACCTGATTTTCAGCTCCCTTTCTATCTCTGATCTCCAGATCAAATTCTTGGAGCAAGAGCACCCATCGAATGAGTCTAGGCTTGGAATCCTTCTTCTTAACCAGGTGTTTGATGGCAGAATGGTCTGTGTACACTATCACTTTTGCTCCTACCAAATATGGTCTGAATTTCTCAAAGGCAAATACCACTGCAAGCAGCTCCTTCTCTGTTACTGTGTAGTTTAGTTGGGCCCCTTGCAATGTCTTGCTTGCATAATATATAGAATGAAAGACTTTATTCCTGTGTTGCCCAAGGACGGCTCCCAATGCTGCTTCACTTGCATCACACATTAGTTCAAATGGAGAAGTCCAGTCTGGTGCTACAATAACCGGTGCTGTACTCAATTTCTTCTTGAGGTCATAGAATACTTTTCATCAAAGCAGAAAATTCTGTCCTTCTCTAGCAAACTGCATAGAGGTTTAGCTACCTTGGAGAAGTTCTTGATGAACCTCCTGTAAAATCCTGCATGGCCAAGGAAGCTTCTGATGCCCTTGACAGAGGTGGGAGGAGGCAGCTTTTCTATGATTTCTACCTTGGCTTTGTCAACCTCTGGTACATTTTGAGAGACTTTGTGTCCCAACACAATCCCTTCCTTCACCATGAATTGACACTTCTCCCAATTCAGCACTAAGTTCGTTTCCTCACATCTTTGTAGAAACTTAGCTAGGTTTCCCAAACATAAGTCGAAGGAGTCCCCGAAAACTGAGAAGTCATCCATGAAAATTTCCACAAATTGCTCAGCCATTTCTGTGAAAATTGCCATCATGCATCGTTGAAAAGTTACTGGAGCATTGCATAATCCAAACGGCATCCTTCGAAATGAAAAGGTGCCATAAGGACATGTGAATGTAGTCTTATGCTGGTCTTCTGGTGCTATAGCAATCTGACTGTAGCCTGAATACCCATCTAGGAAACAATAATATTCTCTTCCTGCAAGTCTGTCTAGCATTTGGTCAATGAATGACAGGGGAAAATAGTCTTTCCTGGTGCTTTTGTTCAGCCTCTGGTAGTCCATGCAAATCCTCCAGTCAATTGCAACCTTGGTGGGGATGGGCTCTTTGTTTTCATTTTCCACCACAGTCATGCCCCTTTTTTTAGGAACACATTGGATTGGACTAACCCAGGAGCTGTCTGATATGGGATAAATAATCCCAACATCTAACCACTTGATGTTTTCCTTCTTTACCACTTCCTTCATTATTGGATTGAGCCTCCATTGGGGTTTAATAGGCCCTTTCTCATTGCTCCAAAAGAATCTTGTGCATAAAAAATGAGGGGCTGGTACCTTTTATATCAGCAAGGGTCCAACCAATAGCTTTTCTAAATCTTTTCAATGTCTGGACTAGTTTCTCCTCTTAGTCCACTGTCAAGAGTACTAAAATGATCACAGGAAGAGTTGTTGTTTCAGCTAGATACACATACTTGAGATGGACTGGTAATGGCTTCAACTCCAAAATGGGTGGTTCCTCCACTGATGCTTTCAGCAGCTTTGATTCTGGTGAGGTCAAGTCTATTGTCTCTTTCATTGGTCCCTACTCCCTAGTGCCATATCTGGCTTCAATCTAGGCCCATTCTTTCTCGTTTTCCCCTTCTGAATCTAAGTTATCTGTCCATACAACTGGTGATGGGCCTTTGCAGCAATTTTCAAACTGCTCTAATGCTAATGTGTCTATCATAGACACGACCGAACATTCCTCCACTTTGCTGGAAAACTTCATAGACTAGAATACATTGAATGTAACCTGCTCATCCTGGACTCTCATGGTTAGTTCCCCTTTTTGAACATCAATTAATGTTCGGCCAGTTGCTAGGAATGGCCTACCCAAAATAATTAGCACCTCTGCATCAGTTTCATAGTCTAGTATTATAAAATCTACTGGAAAAATGAATTTGTCCACCTTAACCAGGACATCCTCGATTTTCCCTTCTGGATGTGCAATGAACCTGTCTACCAATTGTAGTGAGACTGTGGTAGGCCTTGCTTCTCCAATCCCCAGCTTTTTGAATATGGCCATTGGCATGAGGTTGATGCTTGCTCCCAAGTCACAAAGTGCCTTGCCAAAATATTGGTTCCCAATAGAACAAGGTATGGTGAAACTACCTGGATCCTTGAGTTTGGGAGGTAGCTTATTCTGTAGCACAGCACTACATTCCCGTGTGAGAGCAACAGTCTCAAATTCCCCAAATCTTCTCTTCTTGGTCAAGATGTCCTTTATGAACTTTACATAGTTTGGCATTTGCTCCAGTGCTTCCACCAAGGGGATGTTAATATGCAGCTGTTTGAGGACATCTAAGAATCTTCTAAACTATTGGTCATTCTGATGTTTCTAGAATCTCTGAGGAAATGGTGGACGTGGCTTGGTTTGCTGCACACTTTGCTGTGGCAAAGCTGCAGCATCTTGTTGTGGCAAAGCTGCAAGCTTTTCTCCAGAGATTCCTGCTTCCTCACTTGCCTTCTCCCCTTGCCTCTGCTTGTCTTTCTTTTTCTCCGGGGGTACAGTGAGGTCTTTCTGGTCCTGTCTCCTTGCTTGGGGTGCTTCCACTACCTTTCCACTTCTCAGAGTTATAACCTTGAAGTGCTCTTTCCCTTCTCTCCTAGGGACTTCAGTATTGCTTGGAAGCGTCCCGGGAGATCTGCTTTTTAACTCATTGGCAAGCTTCCCTACTTGGTTCTCCAAATTTCTCAATGTTGTAGCTTGACTCTGAATCACAACATCATTTCTTGCCATATACTCCTTCAGCAGGGACTCCAATGAAGTAGGAGTTTCAGTAGGCTGATGCCTCTGTTGCTGAAATTCTGGGGGGGCCTGTGGTCTCTGTGGGGTATAGTTGCTTCCCTGTCCAGTACCATAGTTGCTCCAAGAAAAATTGGGATGCTGCCTCCAACCCGGGTTATACGTGTTTGAGTAGGGATTGTTGTTGCAATTCATGTTTCCCACATAGCATACTGACTCTAAATTCGAGGGATAGCTGTCGAATAAATGGGGCCCATTGCACAGAACACAAGATGTTTTATTCTCCTGGATTGCATTAGCTGCTTGAGGGCGGATCAGTTGCTGGTTTTTCAAGACATTCACTAATGAAGCTAACTAAGCTGTGAGAGAAGTGACTTCACTCACTTCATACATACCTGTTGTCTTCTTTCCAGTTGAGACTCTATCCATAGGCCATTGATAGTTATTACTAGCCATTCTTTTGAGCAGCTCATGTGCCTCATTGTATGTTTTGGACAGAATTACCCCATTAGTCGCTGCATCCACTATGGTTCGTGTCTGAGCATTAAGGTCATTATAAAAGGTCTCCATCTGAATGCAGTATGGGATTCCATGGTGGGGACATCTCCGTAACAGCTCTTTGTACCTTTCCCAAGTATCGTACGGTGATTCCCCGTCTAGTTGCTGCAAGGATATGATATCATTTCTCAATCTTGCATTCTTGGTAGGTGGGAAGTACTTTAGCATAAACTTCTCTGCCAAATCACTCCAGTTAGCAATAGAATCAGGTGGCAGAGAGTTCAACCACGCTCGAGCTCGATCTCTTGATGAGTAGGGGAACAGTTTCAGCCTAAGAACTTCATCTATCACCCCATTCATTTTGAAAGCATCAGTGACTTCAATGAATACTCTTAGGTGAAGGTGAGGGTTTTCTGTAGGCATTCTACTGAATTGCCCTGCGGTTTGCAACATCTGAAACATTACTGGCTTGAGCTCAAAATCAAGAGCTTCAATTTCTAGTCTCACAATGCTCGGGTTTAACCTATTCAGGTTTGGTTAAACATAAGCATTTAAGACTTGTGAAATGCTGTAGCAAAATTTGGTTGGTTCACAAGATTTTGTGTTTAAGAGAAATTAAGGTTAAACTAACTAATTAGTACTGTTATTAAGTTGAGGGGTACTGAGATGTGAAAGAAAATGATATTAGGTGAACTAGGATTGCTTCAGGGTTGCAATGAACATCTGCACTCATTTTCCTCTAGGGATTGCTATAGCAATTGCTTCAGTGCCCAATCTTTTCTGAATGGGGTCTTTCCAAACTACCATTACACTCCTAGGGTTGGACACACATTCCTGCATCAACCCCAACCCCAGAGTGGTACTTGAAGTCCCAACTATTGGGCTAGGTGGGACAACCATATACTCCTATATTGGTTATGCCAACATGTCCAACTCCTTTTCCAGCCACCACCACCTTCTCAGGTAAATGCTAGCCTCAGTCTTCCTCTATAAAATTTCAGTTATCAGAAGAAGTTAAGAAATACAAACACAGTTGAATGTCACAGCAATGCTGCAGCAAAACCATAGATAACTTAAAATGTGCATGAGTCCATTACAACCCATCTATAACCCTAGCTAGAGATTTAGCCCAACCTCAAGACTAAATTGATTACAAGCAGTATCACTAACAGATTACAGGCATTAGAAATACCAGAATGCAATGTAGAGTGATACAACTTGTATGAAAAGACAAATGCAGTTTCCTGCTAAACAATGAAAATACACAAGAGAGATGAAGGGAATCCTAGAACTGTAGTTCTCTTCCTCATTCCAATGCTTCACCAAGCAAGGTTGGTTTGTCCAAGGCCAGGGTAACTCCTCATAGCCCAATCCCATCAGGGTTTTCTGGGTTACCCTTTCTATTTTTCTCTTTTGTCCCCTCAGCGTCTTCTTTCTGCACTATGTTTTCTGCCTTTTATAGGCAGACCTTGTGGTCACATTAAAGTTTCCTGACCTGCTGACATTCATCCTGTTTTTCGGCCAGCACCTCTGCCAGCAACTTTCTCTCCATTTTCAGTAGCGGAGGCAGTTCCTATACCACCCAACAGTCTGCTGTGTCAGCTGGCTGCTCCTTTCCCCTGCTAAGTAGTGGCTGCTCCTGCTACACAGCTCGGGCTCTCTGCCACATGCACCATATCATAAAGAATCAGTCTTCCCATCATATGCATCATATTAAAAAGGGCCAAGACTACCCAACATCCTTGGTTTATTGCCTTAAATGCCGCATGGATACTGATTTGTCACAGCAAACAGAAACGGGTGATCTTGTATTCATGGGAGGCAAAACATTCCATTAAATCAGGGGGCATGAATGCTAATGAATCAAAATGCATAGTAAATATCCTTAGAAAAGCATAGAGAAACTCTAATGAATTAGAGTTATCATCTCACTTACCCCTCCTTCCCCCCCAGGTTTAAGGACTCAGCAACTTTACTAAGATTTGCCCTACCATCGCTTAAGAGCCATGGGAAAATTCACTGAACCATACATAAATTATCCATTATTTATTTATATATTAATTATTATTATTTTAAACGTGTTTTATTTTGTTTGGAGGATTTCAATCTAGAACCATTTCAACATACCGAAGCACCCAGCCTAGTAAGGGTAGGTCACGATATCGTGATCATTTATCACATAAGGTTGGGAGGAGTTTTTCTTAACTCCTTAACCATTTCACATTGCTCCAAGCACACAGTAAGGGTGCGTAAATCACCACATTCAGATAATATCATGGGTAACCAGGCAGAATACCCTGATTACAAGAGGAGACATACTTTAACTCCTTACTTATCCATCATTTAATCCTTATGTGCCCTTCTGCACACGGGGCTAGCAACTCCCTTGCTTGCTAAAGTTACAAGGTGGTTACAAGGTGCACTAAGACTAACTATCTTTGCTGCTAGCTGATAGTATTTCTGAAAAGGAAACAAATATAATTATTATTAATTTTACTTATTTATTTCTTTGTTTCTAAGTTTTAAAATAAAGAATCATTTTACTTGGTATTAGATTATACTCATTGTGATCACAGCATCATAATCACTATATCTATAGTGGATACTTCACCATCATTGAACATCAAACTCAATAAGCATTACATTTAGTCATAACACTTCCATTCATTTTCTGATGTATATCTATAAAGTGTACGTATACATATCCATATGCTCATGTAAATCAAGAAATTTCAATTTGATAATCATATCTCTTTTTTATTTATTATTATTTACAACCTTATGATCATATATCATTGATTATTAATTTAGTATTCATTAGGGTTGCCAACATTAAATATTATTTAGAATTCCGATATGCACACACACGCGCGCACACACACACACACACATACATATGTTACGTGAAATCCTGATATTAAGCTCTTCAATTAGAGCATCGTGCACCCTTGGTATAAAAATACCTGGTACATTATATATATATATATATATATATATATATATATATATATATATATATATATAAACAATTCTAATAGATTTTCAAACCATTATGCATCATATTCACTAATATATATAGACTCATCCTCAAATTTGTGTGTACATAACTATAAGTCAATATTAGGAACCACACACATAAAAAGAATATATATACACATTCATAAAAGGCAACTAACTAATCTTATTTCAAAATTCTACTAGATCATCATTGATTCTCACATGTCAACTTCACACCATGAATCTCATCACCTGAATCTAGCTTCCATTTTTATCCTATAATACTTCAATCAATACATCTTATGTGCATATTACTAAGTCTATTAAACACTTTGAATTCCCATATGTCACTAAAACTTAGCTAACAACCTTAACTTATTCCATCATGAAGGTCCTATACCATTCTTCTAATGCCCCCAATATCCTCACTTTTGATCTCCAATCTTTCTTATGCTTCCAAAATATCGGCATAATATTTTATCCTATTCAATTCCATTTAACTACCTCAGCATCTTAAAGGATTTCCTAGCAATTTTCACACATAATCTCCAATATCAAGATATCTTATATTTTACATAAAGGACTTCAACTTAGTACAACAAATCCCATTGGTATATATACCTCTCATTTGTTAAGGTAAAACCATGAAGAATCTTTTGGCCACACACACCAGTATATATGTACACAAAATCTTCATTTCATCATACTTCATTGATGAATATATAGTACTTGAGTCTTTCAACTCACTTATACTTTAATGAATTATTAGTTCATATAGAGCATACACATAGAGAAGGCCTTAATCAATGTTCTACCATAATTCAACTTCCCTTAGTTACCTCAACGTTTAAACATCTAAACTTATTTACAACTCACCATTTATTAATCCACCTAAGGTGTATACTTAAACATTAACTCCATCGTCTCAACATGAGTATGACAAATTTATTCAAATTTGTTCTTAAATCACTCCTTAGTAAATTCCCAAATCAATACGTCACAACTCAAATTCTCCCTTTTTGTAACATTCTTCATTCATATGCTGGCTCCAAACATTATACATATTCTCACATATTTCTATCTAAATATAACCGAATTCATGCATCACCCAAAGTCACTAATTCAACCATAATAAAGTAGTCAAAAAATTTATATTACATACTTACATTTCATACATATAAATTTTAAAGATCAAAATAAAAATTTTCTTCATGTTATAATTTATGCTATTTACTCATCAACTTGGAGCTTCAATTGGACTAACTTTTTCTTGCCTTTTCCTAAATAAAATTGGTCATCAACACTTTCAAATTATGCTCTTCAACTTAGCTATTTCAAAATATAGAAATTTACTACGCACACATTGTTTATTGCAATGTTCATACAAACATAGAATACAATTCATGTTATCGTTCATTGGAGAAAAATTTTGTGATTTAAGGTCCCAAATGATACTATCTGGTCAGAAAAACTTGTATACAAAGATCTCTGTACATCCTAAGCATGATTTTAGGGCCAAAATCACCAAAAAATGCTAAAGAAATTCGAAATTCGAAGCTTACCTATTACGGTTATTATTTACTATTTTCTGGCAAGTTTTCGACAAAATAGATTAGTGGATTTTGAAACTCTCATTGCCACTGTAATATTTTGTAATTTTCAAATAATAATTTTTTGCTATAAATAAGTATATATATTTTTATTTTAAATGATTGTGTTTTACAAGGGTAAATATAATTTTAATTTAAATATTTTTGTTTCACCTAAAATAATTATATGTCTCTAAATAATTTTTTTATTTTAATAAATATTTTCTTTTAATATGCATAAAAATATTTTATATTCTGATTTATTTTATTAAAATTTTTATCAGGAAAAGTTATGATTTAAGATTATAACTAAAGTTTTATAATAATATAAATTTTGAGAAATTTTTGAGATGCTTCAGGATGAAAAACTATATTTATATGTATATAATAAACAAAATAAATCTCAAATATTCAATTATTAAATAATAATAATAAGTATATAAAAAAAAGCAGAAGCATAAATGGGAAGAAGGAGTAGAACGCAGACAACAAAAGCCATAAGCATAGAGCCCCATTTCCCCTTTCTCTTTCTCTCTCTGGTTTCATATTCTCTGTATGATATCTCTCAACCTAGACATTCATTTGAGATACTGGAGGTATCAATGGAATCGTTGTGACGAGAGTTTCAAAACTCACCAATCAATTTTGCTAAAAACTCATCGGAAGCTCGCCTATAAATGATGAATAGTAGCCACAATAAGTAAAGCTTAGGATTTTGAATTTCTTTGGTTTTTTTGGTTATTTTGTCTCTAAAATCATGTTTAGGAGGTAGAATAATCCTTGTATATAAGTTTTTCTGACTAGATAACATCATTTGGGGTCTTAAATCACAAAATTTTCCTTTGATGAATAGTAACATGAATAGTGTTATATGTCTATGTGAATAAGGCATGAACAATGATAAAAAAGAAAAATGTGTTTTTAATTGTTATATTTCATCCTTTATTTTATAGTGAACTTGTGATTATTTTTATACTTTGTTTCTATTCTATTTTGCTTGCTCTAGATACTGCTTGACTTTATTTTTTGATTATAGGTGAGCAAAAGAGGCGGAGAGTCAAGGGAAAACACTAATATGAAGGTTTATCTGGACTTGGAACAAGTTGAGGAGGATGTAAGGAGGAAACACAGAAGAAATTGACAAGAATTGACCTTGGCAGCCTCCAACTTGGCCAGGCTATGTTTGGTGTACCTAGAACACAGTTAGGCCATGTTCTGTGCAAAAACTGGAGCAAAATTCCAAAATCCAGCCTGAAGCATGGTCAGGTCGTGTCTTGGAACACGTTCGTGCTTTGAGTCCATACAATCCGTGATTTTAAGTATTTTCAGCAGCCAAAGTGATATATATACAAAAGAAAACGTGGAGAAACTTATACAGACTCATTCAGACATAGTTTAGGCTTAAGAAATGCTCATTTAGACGTAGTTTAGAGTAGAATTATATATTACTTTATGTTATTATACTAGAATTGAGATTGATTCCAGCTTTGTATTTTTTATTCATCTACTTTTTGCAAATCAGGTTTTATTTTTCTATCTTTACACCTATCTCTACTTTTACTCGTTTCTTTTAAATTGTATTGAATATTTATGAATTGCTTAATGAATTGGATTATGATTTCTATTTCAATCATGTGTAAGTAGATTTAATCTAGGATTTTAGTAAACTCACTTAAGATATAATGATACTGCATTAATTAAGAATTATAAAACCCTAATTGTATTATCTATGGTTTTCAGGATTTACTATTATGCATTATACGAGTTGATAGAATGCTTGATTACCGTTTTATCACATCTTAGGTTATTAACTGATGAACTGAAAGGTGTAAGTTAATACCAATTGTTGAAGGGTATCCTTGCAATTTTTTTTCTTTACATTTTGACCCCTAAATTTTTAGACAATTACATTTTGGCCCCAAAACTTAAATCCTCGTATTAGCTCACAATTTCTCAAAAATTATGATAACTAAACATATTTCCAATGGTACTTATCTCCATTTTCCATAATCCTCACTTTCATTCAAAATTTTCTTTAATTTAGGATTTTTCATTTATTTAGGGTTTTCCTTTCTTTTCTTTTTCTTTCGTCTTCTTTTTGTTTTTGTTTTTTCCTTCTTCTTTTTTTATTTTTTTATTTTGGGGTTTTTACATTCTTCCCCCTTTAAGAAATTCAGTCCCCAAACTTCATCTCCATATTCACAAATAAATACTAACCTCATGATTCAAAAAGATGTGGGTATTTAGCGCGCATATCATCCTCTCTTTGCCTAGTCTCCTCTGAAGAATGATTCTGCCACATTACTTTCATTGTAGGTATTTCTTTTGAACGCAATTTCTTCACTTGTCTATCCATTATAGCCTCTGGTTTTTCCTCATATGACAAATCGTGGTCTAACTGAATCTCCTGACATTGAATAACATGCATTGGGTCTAGTAGATACTTTCGTAGCATAGACACGTGAAAGACTGGATGAACATTACTCAATTTAGGTGGCAAAACGAAATGATAAACTACTGGACCAATTCTATCAAGAATTTCAAATGGACCTATATACCGTGGACTTAATTTTCCTTCTCAAATCTTACTACCCCTTTCATAGGATTCTTCAAGAAAACATGTTCACCTACCGCAAATTCCAATGGTCGACATCTATTATCAACATAAGCTTTCTGTCTACTCTGAGCTGTTAATAACCTTTCCTTAATCAACTTTACCTTATCAAGTGCATCTTGTACCAAATCAGGCCTTAAAATCTTAACTTCGCCCACCTCAAACCATCCGATCGGAGAACGACAACATCTACCATATAATGCCTCAAAAGGAGCCATTTGTATATTGACTTGGTAGCTGTTATTATAAACAAATTCAGCTAGGGGAAAAAATCTTTCCCAACTACCTTAAAAATCTAGCACACATGTTCAAAGCATGTCTTCCAATATTTGGATGGTTCGTTCAGACTGTCCATCTGTTTGAGGATAGAAAGTAGTACTGAGATTTAACCTCGTGCCCAAAACTTAGGCTCTCCAAAAATGAGCTGTGAACTGTGGTTCTCGATCAAATATAATCGATATTGGCACTCCATGAAGTCTCACTATCTCATTCAAATACAAATTTGAATACTGAGCTACGTTGTATGTGATTTTCACTGGTAGAAAATGTGCTGATTTCGTCAACCTATCAATGATCACCCATATTGAATCAAACCCTTTTGGTGTCTGCGGTAGCCTAGTAACAAAATCCATAGTTATTTTTTCCCATTTCCATTCAAGTATCTCTATCTGCTGATGTAATCCTGCAGGCCTTTGATGCTCTGCTTTTACTTGTTGACATGTTAAACACTGAGAAACATAATTAGCTATATCCTTCTTCATTCCATCCCACCAATATATTTCTTTTAGATCTTAATACATTTTATTTACCCTAGGATGAATGGTATATTTGGATCTATGAGTTTCCTCTAAAATCTCTTTCTTGAGTTCTTTTTTATTAGGTACACACAACCTCTTGTCTAATCTTAGACTTTCTTTAGAGTCTACAGTAAATTCAATATCACTGCCATTCTTCACCTTTTTCATTTTCTTGCATAAATAAGCATCCTCTTTCTGTGCCTTTTTCACATGCTCAACTAAAGAAGATTGAAACTGTATATGGGTCAATAGTATCCTAGGCTCCTTTACCTCCAATACTATCCTATGACTTTCCATCTTATGCCTTTTTTTAACCAATGACCTCCTTACCACTGTGATATGAGCCAAACTACTCATAGACTTCCTGCTTAATGCATCAGCCACTACATTGGCCTTACTTGGATGATACAATATTGTACAATCATAATCTTTAAGCAATTCCATCCATCGCCTTTGTCTCAAGTTAAGATCTTTTTGTTGAAAAATATATTTGAGGCTTTCATGATCTGTATAGATTTCATATGTCTCACCATACAAATAATGCCTCCAAATTTTGAGAGCAAAAACCACTGCTACTATCTCCAAATCATGAGTTAGATAACTTTGTTCATGTGGCTTAAGCTGTCTGGATGCATATACAATGACTCAACCATGTTGCATCCACACATATCCTAATCCAATTCTCGATGCATTATAGTATACAGTGTATCCTCCAGTACTTGAAGGAATGGTCATTACTGGCACTGTAGTCAAACATTCCTTAAGTTTTTGAAAACTCTTCTCACATTCATCTGACAAGTCAAATTTTATTCCTTTCCTTGTCAACCTCATCAAAGGAGTAGCTATTTTTCAAAAATCTTTAACGAATCTATGGTAATAGCCTGCTAAACCAAGAAAACTATGAATCTCTATGACTGTTATAGGGTGTGGCCATGCTGCACCGCTTCCACCTTTTTTGGATCAACTTGAATACCATCTTTGGTAACCACATGCCCTAGAAAAGTAACACTACTAAGCCAAAATTCACATTTTGAAAACTTGGAATATAGCTAGTGTTCTCTTATGGTTTGCAAAGCTATCCTTAAATGTCGCTCTTGCTCCTCTGAATTCTTTGAATATACCAGAATATCATATATGAATACAATAACAAATTGATCCAGGAAAGGTTTAAATAGTCTATTCATCAAATCCATCAATGCAGCTAGAGGATTTGTTAAACCAAATGGCATTACTAAGAACTCATAGTGCCCATACCAAGTCCTAAAAGCAGTTTTCAAAATATCCTCCTTCTTTATCCTCAATTGATGATACCCAGATCTCAAATCAATTTTCAAAAAACATTGAGCACCCTGTAATTGGTCACATAGATCATCTATACGAGGTAATGGATACTTATTACGTAGTTTCACCTTATTCGACTGTTTGTAATCAATACACAGCCATAACGATCCATCTTTTTTTTTCACAAATAGGACCAGAGCACCCCAAGGAGAAATACTAAGACGTATAAATCCCTTGTCTAACAAGTCTTGTAACTAGTTTTTCAATTCTTTGATCTTATTCGGTGCCATTCTATATGGGGGTATAGACACTGGTTGAGTTTCAAGAAGTAAATCAATATTGAATTCAATTTCTCGTTCTAGGGGTAACCCTGACAATTCCTCAAGAAACACATCAGAAAATTCCCTAACCACTGGAACCTACTCTACGTTGGTATACTTCATATCAACATCTTTGACCACTACTAAATACTCTTGGCATATTTTTTGTAATAGCTTATGAGCTGTTAGAGTAGAGATTAAATTACTAGGCACCTCACTATGATCTCCTTGTATCAAAAAGGAATATTCTTCGGAAATGTTAAACTTAATCACCTTAAGGTGACAGTCTAAAATAGCATGGCATGATGACAACCAAACCATTCACAGTATCATTTAAAGTCTACCATATCTAGAACTATCAAATCTACTAGAGTCTCCTTATCTTCTATCAAAATCTCACATGATTTAAACACATAATTTATCAGTAAAAATTCTCCCATTGGAGTAGCAACCATAAAAGAATAATGTAAACTAGTAGGTTTTCTACCCAATTTCTTAGAAAAGCAAGGTGATATATAAGAATGGGTAGAACCAGGATCAAACAGTACATATGCTCTATGGGAACATACTAATAATGTACTTGTCATCACTGCATTTGAAGCCTGAGCATCTTGTCGTGTCAAGGCAAAAAACGCGAGCTAGTTCTCGGCCTCGACTTCCTGATCCTTTACCAAATCCAGCACTACTTGTTTGGACTAAAGCTGCTCTGACTGGTCGTACTGGTGCAGATGCAGGGGGTGAAACTGACTGTACTGATGCTTGACTAGAGCCTCGTAACTGCGGACAATCCCTTACTATATGACCTACTTGTCCATACCAAAAACATGCACTAGTTTCTCTGTGACACTGTCCAGTATGAGCCCTGCCATAATTTGGACATAATTGATGTGATCTTAATTAAGCATGATATTAATACCTTTAAACTTACTTTTTGTTTGATTTAAGTAAAATATAATTAGGAATTAGCTTAGTTTTGTGTTTTGTGTTGTAGAAACAAAGGAAGAAGAAAAGAGAAAAAAAAGATAAGAAATTCATGGAAAAATGCTACATTGCAGCGATTCCAGACCTTTCAGCACTGTGTTAAGCATATCTCCCTCTTATGAACTCCAATCAAAGTGATTCAAGTGGATGTTAAAAGATAACACAATTCTCTACAACATTTATGTTGAACACTTGGTAAACTCGAGAGATTTAATAGTGTTACAGAGCTCGCAAATCAGAATCACAGTGCAGCAGGATGAATTCTGACCTTGGGTCACTACATTTGTCATATCGCCTTCAATTAGGATCCAATTAAGGCGATTCCAGTGGCTATAGAAAGAAGAGACATAGAGCTACAACCTTTGTGTTTGGCACCTAGGCAAATTTTGGAGTTTTCTAGACATCGTGGTGCTCGCAAAAGAGCGCCGCGGTGCTGCGTCATTTCAGGTTTGGAAGGCCGCGGCGCTCCCTAGCGCGTCACGACATTTGTTGCCCAGAAGCACCGGGCGCCGCGGCGCCCGATGCCCAGTGCCACGACGCCCGAGCGTCAGAATCCAGAGTTCACCAGAGCTTGCCTAGGCGCTGTGGCGCCCCGTCTTTGGATTTTCGGAGCGCCACGGCGTCCGCCGTTGCACCAGAATGATGATTTTTGCGATTTTAGGTCTTTTTCACTCCAATTGAAGGCCGATGGACTGGGATTTGAGCTAAATACAATCCTACTTTGATTAGGAGGAGTTAATCTATAAAAAAAGGAGCAAAACAAGAAGAGAATTCATCCAATTCTTCATCCAAGTTCTTCAATTCTTCTTTAGATTTTCTTATGGCCCTGCGTGGCTAGTTCTTTTTAGTTGGTTGAGGTAGATTGAAACCTCAAGGGATTTTCATACATTGTGAGATTTGTATTTAATTTTATTGTTTCAATTTGAATTGAGTATTGATTATTCATCTGTTCTTCTTCTTAATAACTATTCATATGATTGCTAAGAGGCCTACTAGTATATTGTCTGTCTTAATCTACCGCTGAATTGTGTTTTAAACAAAGTCTTCAATTATGTGATTCATGAGGCAAATAGGTTTGAGGATTTTGGATTATAAATCATTGAACCTATGATGAATGATTAACTAAATTAGATATAGCCGATGTGTTTATATTTGTTTAGCTCTGTCAATTTCTCTAGTTCTTCATGCGGTTAACAAGTCATGTTTTACCGATGTGATAAAGGATTGCTTGTTAATTAGGGTTTAATTAGTACGATTGTCATTAATTTACTAGACTTAAGAAGAAACAGGGTTAGAACCCCAATGATAGATATTCAATTACAGATTGATTATGTTGTCAATGATCAATGTAATCCCTTGACGGTGGATATCAACTGAAACCAACGTCTTTATCATTAAACACTCTCTCTTATTTATTTTCATTATTGTTTACTTTACTTAAATTGCGATTATCAATCCCCCCTTTTTCTAATCACATAAGGTAATACCAGTCTCTATGGGATCGACCCTTACTCCCACTACTACAGGTTAGTTTTGAGGTAAGGTATCAATTTGGGTGTACCTGCGACAGTACGCACCAATAATGGAATTGATCTTGAATCCTGTTGACTAGTAGGTCTCATAACTCTTTGAATCATTCTCTGCCTATTGATATTGACGGATGCCTGACTGGAGCTACTAGATCCTACTTGAGTCAAATGTTGTGGATGCTGAAATCTTGGTCCTCTTATGTTAGGATTATAGCCCGTCGAAACGCTACTGTCTCAATCTTTTTTTCTTTTCTTTAAACTTTCTATCTTTGCTAGCTCTCGTATTTCCATCATTCTATCTTTTTCAGCTGCTAAATAAGTTATGAAATGGCTCATCTGGGGACCTACCGATTTAAACAATGCATGTATCAACCTTGAAACAAATCTCTTCATTCTATCTTTTTCAGTAGAAACCAAATATGGTGCATATCTAGACAACCAAGTAAAACAGATGTCATATTAAAAAATTGTCATATTCGGTGTCTGTCTTAGTTCTTCAAATTCTCTAGCCCTCTTGTCTTTTTCACTTATTGGAAGGAAACGATTCATAAATGACTCCTTAAATTAATCCCACTCCATTGGTGGTAAAGTAGCTGCTCTTCCTTGTACTAGGGTCTCAAACTAAACCTGAGCCACATCTGATAATTGAAAAGAACTAGTTCAACAGATCTTCTAGTGGAACACCCCAAAGCTTTAAGAGCTTGTTCCACAGCATCAATGAATATCTGTGGGTCTTCCTGAATATCTGACCCAGAATAAGTCAGGGGTTTCAGCTTAAGGAATTGCGGTAATGTCACCTCAATCCCTATAAATTTGTCCTCTTGCTCAGCTGTTCTTTCTAGTTCTTGCATTTTAAGAGCATTTTCTGGTGGCTGACCATCCCTTTTGCCTTGTTCTACTATAAATCCTGCCAATGTCTCTAAGCTCCTGTGTATACTAGCAATCATATCAGTTGTTCTATCATGTGGCTCTTAAGTGGGTTCTACTATTTCCTCAAGGACTCTATCAGATATATGAACTTGTTCATCATGTCTTGGGGCTCTCATAACCCGTACATGCCCTCTGCCTCTGCCTCTTCCTCTAGGTCAGCCTCTACCACGACCTCTTTGTACTGGAATGACAGATTGTACAGACTCTTCTGTAGAGGGTGCACAATCTACAGCTTCTCTGGCAACCGCTCTTATTCTTGGCAGCATCATTGACTATACAAAACAAAACAACTTTTTAAAATACTATAATATTCAATCAGTCTTATACTAGGAACTTTAACAAACTTGGAATAGAAAGGAAAGTGAAACCCTATAGAATCCCTTAGCAGTACTTAAAGTATAAATATGTCCAACTCATATCCATATTAAAGGTCCTACTAAAGAATTCTTTACTCTGATAGCCATAGGGAAACCTATTGCTCTGATACCAACTTGTCATGCCCCTAATTTTTAGGCACATGAAACACATATACCATGAACATATATTTTCTGTAAACATGCATATTTCAATCCTTTATTATGTAAACCGATACATATAGGTTCCCATACATATACAATATACAGATTAAGTCCATAAACATCAGAGTAACGGCAGAAGCAGAGATCTATAGAGCAAAATCTAGAATACAAATACAGTACAATCTAAATAACGTGAGTCTTGGAAACAACATAGGCTCACCCAGGGAGTAAGCAGCCTAGCTGATCACTTATCCGCAGGACCAGACTCTGAATCCTTATCTGAAAAAGATGTAAATATTATGTAGTGAGTTTGACAACTCAATGTGCAGATAAAACCTCTTATAACTTCTTAGGTTAGCATATGGATGAACTCATACTTTAAAATTTATCACATAAAAAGTACAGTTCGAAAGTACATCCATCTGGAACCCGTATTTCAAATATCCTTATTTCATATTATAGCCCAATATTCAAAACCAAATACAATGTAATATGATTATAAAACAAATATTTTTATGCAAATAAAGATTTGACATGCTTAAGGAGGTTTCCATATCAGAACCAATAAATAATTCCAAGCTCACAACAAGGGAGGGCAAATCACATATCATCTGTAACACATATATATAAGGCATTTCACTCTCCCTAAATAACACATGACTCCCGTGTGTTGGCCCTCACACGAGGCTAGAACCACCCTTGCTAGCTGAGGTATTAAGGTGCACCAAGGATAACATTCCCTATTGTTAGCTGACAGTGTTTCTAATAGGATTCCTCCACAGAAAATATCATATGCACATATGCCATATCATTCAATATAGAATTTTTAGTATAATACAGACTTTCAGTCTCCGTACAGTTCATATATCATAAATTTTCCAATCAGGATTTATCACATGTACATGCTCTTTTTCAAGGAAATTCATATAGTTTTATAAATCAATGCAACGTACATAAATATTCACTTTACCATATGATGCGAAATACGCTTAATATCAAATATACAATGAATTCAAAAATCCATTTCCAAAACCATACTCTTCTTGAACTATATTCTAGATTTTAAACAATTCAAATAATTTAATCCATTCCAGAATCATATAAAAATATAAATAATCCATAAACATAATCAAATACACAATTAAAGTTCAAGAAGAGTATAGGACAAGTCATAGAAAGAATTATCTACTCACAAAGTTAGTGTTCCAAGTTGAACAACCCTAAAATCCACGTTTTTAGTCCAAATCTAGCCAAATAGACCCCAAAAATGAGTCTGGAGGGTCCAAAAACTTTGGAAATGACTCCAAATTCGTGAAATTGGGCCTCCAGAAGTTTAGTTAACGCTGGTCAACTGTGGGTAACTGTTCATCGCTATAAATTACTATTTACGACAGCTAGATTTACTGTTCACTCCATACAAAAGTTGTTAGATGGCAGCCAAATTTCATATTCTAAGGTTTTTCCACCTTTTGAACCCATTTATGGTGTCAGATTTCCAATTTAAAGACTCTAAATAGGAGATTTAGAACTTACCTTCCTAAAGTTTTTTTTCCACTTTTCGGTAGAGTTCTGGTCAAATTTTCCAGAAACCAATCAGATAAAATAGTAGTAATCTTTGTTCTGAATCCGTAGGCAGTGATGGTGTTGAAATTCGAGATTCAAAAGTGTTAGAAATCTAGATAGAAGTTTTAGGGTTTTTAAAGAGAGAAAGTAAATTTTGGGAGAGAGAGAGTGCAGAAAATTTTCATGCCATTTCTGCATCTGATTCCTCTTAAATCATCTGAGGGACATATTAGCAAAATTCTAATTGTTGAGGGGTATCCTTGCAATTTTTGTTCTTTACATTTTGACCCCTAAATTTTTAGACAATTACATTTTGGCCCCAAAACTTAAATCCTCGTATTAGCTCACAATTTCTCAAATAATATGATAAATAAATATATTTCCAATAGTACTTATCTCCATTTTCCATAATCTTCACTTTCATTCAAAATTTTCTTTAATTTAGGATTTTTCATTTATTTAGGGTTTTCCTTTCTTTTCTTTTTCCTTTGTCTTCTTTTTTTTGTTTTTTCCTTCTTTTTTTTATTTTTTTTTATTTTGGGGTTATTACATAATTGGTCATTGGTCTCTTGGGATACGACCCATACTTGCTGAACTGGCTATAGCTATGCCATACGCTTGCGATTATTTGATAAACACACAACAAACAGTACCACGAGTTGAATTTTTTAACTTCGTTTGGTCCAAATCAAAGAGCACAAAATAGAAGCTCAAGTAGTTCAGTTATTTTGAAGAGAAAGTTAAAAGGAGCTAGTCCAATTGAAGCTCTAAGTTGGTGAGTCAATTACATGAATTATGCATGGAGAAAAGTTATAATTTGTCTCTAAAATTTATAAGCTATATAATGTGGTTATGTAATGTAAATTTATGACTATTTTTGTATGTTGAGATTGTGACTTGGGTGATATCTGAGATTTGGATAGTATGTCACTATAATATATGAATGTGTGAGAAGTGAATTGAAACGGGTAGGTAGTAGAAATGTTAAGAATGGTAAAAGTAAGATATGTTAGGATTGCTTAAGAAATTGAATAGTGATGGGAAAGTGTCATAAGAGGAAGATTTGAGCATATTGGGTTTACTAGAGGATAGGTAAAACAAAATTAGAAAATTTACAATTTCAATTTTGTTGGAAGTGATTAATAAAGGAAATCTTGGAGAAATTTGGGCATTTAACTTTTCATAATATAAGGTAGTGAGTTTTGGTACCAAAATGCATAAAAAGGTTCACATGAGAAGAACTAATTGATGAATGCCTTATGGTATTTTAAGAAGCGTAATCAAGTGAATTAGTAGCATTGAAGTTTCTTGAAGAATAAAATATGGGAAGTATAATTTAAATTAATCTTTGACCCATTAACTTGGAAATTTATGTATGAACAATTGTTGGAAAAAATCTTCTTAAAATGATTGGGTTAATTAAACAGGATTAATATGAGCTAGAATGATATGCTTTAGATGTGAAAGAAGAAATGAGTAACTGTGATGAAGTAAGTTAAAATTTGTCAGGCATGTATCAGTGGTGCTTGAGTGTTATAAAAGGTTTAGTGGATTTATTGCTATGTATGCTTAACATATTGATTAATGGATTATAGGATAAAAATAGATGATAGATTAAGATCATGAGATTCATATGAGGATGTTGACACGTGAGAATCAAAGATAACCTAGTAGAAGTCTGGAATAAGAAAAGTTGGTTACCCTATATGAATGTGTATGGTTCCTAATATCGATATATATATATATATATATATATATATATATATATATATATATATATATATAATGTATCAAGTATTTTTTATCCCAAAGGTGTGAAATGTTCTAACCGAAAAGTTTAATATCATGATCTCTTATAACATATGATGTTTATACTATGAACACATATAAGTATGTGAATAAAACCTAATTTGTAGAAAGTAATGGATTAGGGATACAAAACTTGAATCAATCTCAATTCTAATCTAAGAACATAAAATACATAATGATTCTACTCTAAACCTAATCTAAGAGTGTTTTCTAAGCCTAAATTGAGTCTGAATGAATCTATATATCTTTCTTCTCATTTTCCCTTATATATATAATACTTTGGCTGCTGAAAATACTTAAAATTACGGACTGTACGAACCCAAAGCATGGTCGTGTTCCAAGACACGGCCTAGCGGTGCTTCGGCCTGGATTCTAAAATTTTGCTCCACTTCTTGCACAGAACATGGCCTAACCATGTTCCAGGTACACCAAGCATGGTCTAGTCGTGTTGGAGGCTGCCAAGGTCAATTCTTGCTAATTTCTTCTATGTTTCCTCCTTAAGTTGTTCCAAGTCCACATAACTCTTCATATGAGTGTTTTTCCTTGATTCTTGGTCTCTTTTACTCAACTACGAACAGAAAACAAAGCCAAGAAGTATCCAAAGCAAGCAAAACAAAATAGAACCAAAGCAGAGAAATAATCACAAGTTCACTATGAAATAAAGGTTGAAATATAACAATTAAGCACACATTTTTTCCCTTTATCAATCAAAATCCCAAATAATATTTAATGTTGTCAACCTTAGTGGACATTGAATTAATAAGCAAGATATGATCATAAGATTAAAGATAATGAAAAAATGAGATAAAACCATTGAAAATGAAATTTCTTTATTTACATGAGAACATGGATATGTATACATACACTTTATAAATATAAATATGAGTTGAAAAATGAATGAAAATGATATGACTAAATGTGATGATTATTGAATTTGATGTACTGTGATGGTAAAGTATCCACTATAGGTATAGTGATTATTATCACACCCTCAATTTAAGGAAACATGATTGTCATAAATAGTAGATAACTTTAACCTTATTCTATTGCATACTTGCTTCAAGTATATCACATATCAGGATTAATAACATACGTTTACCAGTTTTTCAATATAACCAAATATACAGGCTAAGTCTTTATACACATATTACAGTAGAAGTAGAGATCATGCCTGTGGCGTTTAGAGCATTTTCTAGAATATAAGTACAAAATAATTTAAACATTGTGAGCCTTGGAAGCAACATAGGCTCACCTAGAGAGTATGACACCTAGTTAATCACGTAGCTGTAGGACTAAACTTTGTATCCTTATATTAAAAAAAATATAAGTATCGTGTAGTGAATTTGACAACTCAGTGAGTAGATAATACTTCTTATGACCTCTTAGGTCAACATATAGATATACTCATATATTAAAATTTATCACATTGAAAATTATAACTCAGAAGTACATCCATATAGGACCTACATTTTAAATATTCTTAGTTCAAATCACTTTTAGATATATCCAAAATCATATGCAATACAGTATGATCATTATTCGAATATTTTCATACATCAAAATATTTCTCATGAAAGCATTAGGAGGATCCTATATCAGAACCACCATATTAGAGTTCAAGCCCTTCCGTACTTTGGTGGTGTTGGATTTTTTTAAACTCAGCATCCCAGCTCAGGTTTGTCCTACCACCATTTAAGAATATGCGCAAAGGGACTTTAATATAGGCAATTTTCTAAGCACACAGCAAGGGAGGGAAAATCACATATCATATAGTCGGCATCTTGCCTAGATAGGAGGCATCCCGCTCTCCTTCACATATCATATCTTGTGTGTTGGCTGTCACACGAGGCTAGCACTACCCCTGCTAACTAAGGTGTCAAGGTGCACCAAGGTTAACATCACCTGTTGTTAGCAAACAGTGTTTTCAATAAGATTCCTCCACACAAATTATATTTGCACATATGTCATATAATTCAAAACAAATGTTTCAATATAATATAGAATTTTCAGTCTCAATAAAATTTCTTTATCAGAAATTTTTCAATCAGGGTTATCACATATACATGCCCTTTTCCAAGGCAATCTTATAGCTTTACATATCAATGCCATGTGCACAATATATTACCTTTACCATATAATGAGAAATACATTTAGAATCACATATTCAATGAATTTCAAAAATCACTGCTGGAATACTATTCATACTGGCCGAATTAATTATTCATGACACACAAAAGGTTGTCAAATGGCCGAAAAATTTCATATCCTAAGGTATATTTATCTCTTGAATCCATCTACAGTGTTATATTTTCAATTTGAGTTCTCTAAATAAGAGTTTTAGAGTTTACATTTTTTTAAGATTTTTTACTTCCGATCTACGGTGATTCTACAATTGATTTAAAAAATTATTCAGCCAATATCGTAATACTCTTTGTCCTAAATCTAGTAGTACATTTACTTTTGAGATTAGAGGCTTGAAGGTACTCTAAATATAGAGAGAGAAAATGAGGAGAGAGAAACACTATTCATACTATTCATATACGAATGTTTCTCAGATTTCTCTTATTCACGCTTGCATCTCCCTTTCTCCCTTTTTCTTTCTTTTTCTTACTTATTATTATTTAAGAATTAAATATTTAAAATATATTTTTTATTATATATATAATAATATTATTTTTCATCCCAAAGTATCCCAAAAATTTCTAAAAATTTATATTCTTGCAAACTTTAGTTGAACTCTTAAATCGTGATTTTCTTAATAAATTTTTTAATAAAACAAATCATAATATAAAATAACTTCATGCATATTAAAAGAAAGAAATTTATAAAAATAAAATAAAAATTTATTTAATGTCAAATATAATTATGTTAAGCAAAATAAAAATTATTTTAATTAAAAGTGTATTTACTTTTAGCAAAACATAATCATTTAAAATAAAAATATATTTATTTATAGAAAAATATTATTATTTAAAAATTACGAAATATTACAATTATAATGATGTGATTACAAAGGGTTATCATCAGATACTGAGTATAACAATACTTTATTTTAAAACTTGAAAAAAAGAAATAAATAAATAAAACTAATAATAATTACACTGGATTCTTTTTTCGAAAACAGTATCAGTTAGCGATAGATATAGCTAACTTTAGTGCAACTTGTAACTTTAGTTAGCAAGAAAGTTGCTAGCCCTATATGCAGAAGGGCACATAAGGATTAGATAATGGACGAGTAAGGAGTTGAGGTATGTCTCTTCCAGTAACCAGTGGCATTCTGCCTGGTTATTTATGATAATATGAGAACGTGGTGATTTACCTATCCTTACTGTGTGCTTAGGGCAATATGGAATGGTTAAGGAATTGAGGAAAGCTCCTCCCAACCTAATGTGATAAATGATCACAATGTGGTGACTTATCCTTATCTACCTGTGTACTTGGGCGATTTGGTGATTTTCCCTTACCAGGCTATATGCTTGGATATGTTGAAATAGTTCTGGATTAGAATCCTTCAAACTAAATAAAACACATTTAAAATAATTATTATTATTATATAAATAAATAATAAACATTTTATATATGGTTAAGTGATGTTTTATGTGGCTCATGAGCAATGGTGGGACAAACTTTAGTAAGGATGTTGAGTCCCTAAATAGGGGATAAGTTAAACCTTTAGACGAATCTCACATCAACAAAGCACGTGAGAGTCTTGAACTGTACAAAAGAAATAACTAAAGTATAAAAATAGAAAAATATAAATAAAAGAACAAGTCTCGATAACATAAAATAAATAAATGTAATTCTTTTACTTTATCTATAATCTTAAATATAAAAAATTAAATAATAAATGTATATGTGTATACAAATCACTACAACAAAAATAGGTTTTAGCAACAGAATTTTAACAACAGTTAAAAAAACCATCACTAAAACATAAAATAATGACAATTTTCAAAACCATGGTTATTTAGCGACGATTTTTCTAAAAATTGTCACTAAATAACATTTAACAATGGTTTTTAAAACACCATCATTATTTAGCAATGGTTTTTAAAACAACCGTCATTAAGTATCGTCAAATTTTTACTATTTTTTAAAATTTTCAACTTTTAGCGACGGTTTTCTAAAAATCGTCGCTAAAAATTGTTATTTCTGGCTCACCTTTAAAAGCTAGCAGCTTTTAGCGACGATTTTCTAAAAACCGTCGCTAAAAATTTTATTTCTGGCACTTCATTTTAAAATTTCAGTCAACTTTTAGCGACAGTTTTTACACAATCATCGTTATTTAGTGACGGTTTTCTAAAAATTGTCGCTAAAAATGTTATTTCTAGCGCTTTTTTTAGAATTTCAGTTTTTAACGACAATTTTTTTATAAACTGTCGCTAAATCCTCCAGTTTTTTTTATATATCTCACACGTCTTCCCTCCATTTTTCACTCACATCTTCCCTCTATTATTTTTCATTTAGATATAATTTCTCCTTTCGATTGTGCTACTAGATTTTTTTTGAAGAATGCTTTTCTCTATTTTTTCTATGAAGAAGCAACAATGATGTAAGTCTTTGTGACGAATGTTTCTCCCTCATCTTCTCTCTACTTTTTTGTAAACAACGCTTCTCCCTCATCTTCTCTTTATTTAAATATTAGTTTTAATTTTAAAGCTCAATTAATTTTTTATTGTTGAAATGTTTTTTCTATGGATATTATTATTGCGGATACAATTATCTTATCTTTAAAAATATCAAAATAAAAAATAAAAATAAACTGCACTCTATAAGCAAAAGGAAGAAGGTGTAGTTTAATCTCTGTCCATGGTTGAATGATTGACTATCAGATTTCGTTCAAAAATAAAAAGAGAATAAATAAAAGGGGTTTAGCGATGGTTTTTAAACTGTCACTAAAGCAAAATATAGTTTTAGCGACGGTTTTGAACCATCACTAAAAATCGCAGTTAAACCATTGTCGCAAAAATAAATTTAACGATGGTTCCAAAACCGTTGTTAAGTATGGTTTAGTGACGAATTATCCACGGTTCTTGAAACCGTCGTTAGATTATCAATTTTATGACGATTTTTGTAACTGTCGTTAAAGGTTTTAACGACGGCTAAAAGCGTCACTAAAATCTATTTTTCTTGTAGTGAATATACCAGAATATTTCTATATAGCACAATGACATAATGAGATAATGGTAATAATCATGAGAAATATAATAAAGTGGGTCTAACCCAATTGCCACAGTCTATGTAAATGTTTGCATTAGTAATCTTCAATGTGATTACTTAGAAGAGAAACAGTGAAGGAATGTTGATTGAGGAAGTGGATCTAGCCTATTTGCTACAGTGTGTGCAAAGGTTTACACGAAAAAAAATGTTCAAGTGTCCACTTAAAGGAGGAACAATGAAGGAAAGTGATTAAGAAAAACCAGGGGTCCCTTAGAGACCTATATGTATATGATGATGAAACTAAATAAGGAAAAGTATAATATTGGGTTAGACCAAGGTAAATGAATAAATTAGAAATATTCAATAATTTTGAATGTTTTAAAATTTCTTTATAAAAAATGTTGAATAAGTTTTAAAATTTATTTATCAAAAGTATGAATTTAAAGTTTAAAAATAAAGATACTATTCATAACCTAATTTTAATGAAAATGAGTAAATAAAACCAGCAAGAATACCCCAAAATATTCATAACTTAAACAATATAAAGTGAATCATAACCTAATACGTAAAATAATTTTTCTGCATGTTATAATTGTGTTATTTGGTCACTGAGTCACAAGATTCATTCTTTTCTTTATATGTTTTTTAGTTAGTTGCAGAGAAGTATAGCAGAAGTGTGAGAAGTTAGATTATCTCTAGCGAGTTCAAATTGTTTTTGGGCTTTATTCTTTTATTCTCTGGTATGTTTGTAATATTTTAGAGTATGCTTCATTACCACAAGCAAGATCCTCATTTTTTATGCGTAAAAAAATGTAAAATGTATATGTATAACAAGAAATGAAAATTGTAATCGATATGGTTTTTTTAAGTTAGATCTTTATTTATGTTTTATATGCATTTAAAGTTTTTAAGAGTAGCCATGAACTTATACGTTAGATCAGGGTGACGGTTAGGCTTACTGAGTAGGAAAAATCCTCATTTTGTACTGGTCATGTGCTTGGATAAGTCTGGGATGTGACAGCCACGTGTCCAATGGTATCTTCGGCATATCAAATGGATGTCTAATTTGAAACATATCTTAAAGAGAAGGTGAAACCCATAGAGAGAAAAAGGAAAAAAATAAAGCTCTATGCTTGCTATCCACGTGCTTATGCTCATTTTGTTATGTACCTCTTTATTTTTTTTCTTTTATTATTATTATTATTATTTATCACGCCCCTAATTTTATGGCATGTGAAACACGTATATCATGAACATATATTTTTCATAATCATGAATAGTCCCATGATTTATCATGAAAACAGAAACATATAGGTTTTCCCATACATATACCATATACAGACAAAGTCTATAAACATCAGAGTAACAACAAAAGTATGGATCTTGCCTGTGGCATATAAAGCATACTCTAAAGTACAAATACAATATAAATCAAAATCTATGAGCCATGGAAATAAAGTAGGCTCACCCAGAGATCATGTTGTCTAGCTGATCAACTATCTGAAGGGAAATGACCAAACTCTATATCCTTATCTGAAAAACATATAAATAACGTGTAGTGAGTTTGACAACTCAGTGAGCAAATAATACCTCCTATGACCTCTTAGGTCAACATATGGATATACTCATATTTTAAAATTTGTCACAGAAAAATACAGTTTAGAAGTACATTCATATGGGACCCGCATTTTAAATATTCTCAATTCATATCACATTTAAATATTCAAAATCATATACAATATGGTATGATCATTATTCAAATATTGTAATGCATCAAGACCTTTCACATGAAAACATTAGGAGGATCCCATATCAGAACCACCATATCAGAGTTCAATCCCTTTCATACTTTGTTGGTGTAGGATTTACCTAAACTCAGTATCCCGCTAAAGTTTGCCCTACCACTATTCAAGAGGACACGCGAAGGGACTCTAATATGGGTATTTTTCAAGCACACAACAAGGGAAGGCAAATCACATCTCATATAGTTGGTATCTCGCCCATATAGGAGGCATCCTGCTCTCCATCACATATCATCTCCGGTGTTTACTGACACACGAGGCTAGCACCACCCCCTTCTAGCTGGGTTATCAAAGTGCACCAGGACTAACATCACCTGCTGTTAGCAGACAATGTTTTCAATAGGATTCTTCCATAAAAAATACCATATGCATATATGCCATATAATCCAGAATAAAATTCTCCATATAATGCAGACTTTCAGTCTCAGTATAGATTCATCTGTTATAAATTTCTCATTCAGGGTTTATCACATGTACGTGCCCTTTCTCAAGGCAATCATATAACTTTATAAATAATGTCACATGCATAAATATTCACTTTATCATTTAATGAGAAATACAAGTGAAATCAGATACATCATGAGTTCAGAAATCCATTTTTAAAACTATACTCTTCTTGAACTATATTCTAAATTGTAAGCAATTTAGATAATTTTAATGCATTTCAGAAACATATAAAAGTGTCAATATCTCATAAACATAATCATATACATGCTTAAAGATCAAGAAGAGTATAGGGCAAGCCATAGGAAGAATCATCTATTCACAAGATCAGGGCTCTAGATTGGACAGTCCCAAAATGTACTTTTTTAATCTATATTTGACTAAACAGACTTCAAAAACATGTTCGGAGGGTTCAAAAATCAAAGAAATGACTCAGGGAATTTGGTCACTATTTATGGTCGAAAAATACTATTCATTATCGAAAAACACTATTTATCGCCAAAAAATACTATTCACAAAGAACAAAAAAGTTGTCAGACAGCTGAAAAATTTCATATCTTAAGGTTTATTTAGCTTCTGAATCCATCTACAATGTCAGATTTCCAATTTAAGGTTTCTAAATAAGTAAGAGTTTCAAAACTTACATTTTTCTACGATTTTCTACTTTCGATCTGCGATAATTCAACAGCTGATTTAAAAAATTGTTCAGTCAAAATCGTAGTATTCTCTGTCCTTGATCCAATAGTACCCTCAGTTTTGAGATAGGAAGCCAATAGGCACTCCAGATCTAAAAAAAAAAATTACTATTAACACTATTTTACTATTCATCGATTTTAAGAAATTCTACAACTCTTTTCGTCTCCCCCCATTTTCTCTTTTTCCTTTTATTATTATTTAATAATTAAATATTGAAATTTATTTTTATTTTATTTCATATATATTCATATAAATACCGTTTTTCATCCTAAAATATCTCAAATATTTTTTTAAAAAATTTACATTTTCATAAAATTTTAGTTGAACTCTTAAATCATGATTTTTCTTGATAAAAACTTAATAAAACAAATCAAAAAAATAAATATCTTTATGCATAATAAAATAAATAATATTTTTAAAAATATAACAAAAAATTATTAGAGGCCAATATAATTATTTTAAGTAAAACAATAATTATTTTAACTAAAAATATATTTACGTCTAGCAAAACATGCATAGTCACTTAAAAAAAATAATACTTGTTTATAATAAAATATTATTGAAAAATAAAAATTTTGGGATATTACATTATTTATTTTAGTATTATTTTTTTATATATATAATAATATTTTTCTTTATTTTAAAGCATTCTAAATTTTTTAAAAAATTTATATTTTTACAAAACTTTAATTGCAATATTAAATCATGACTTTTCTTTAATAAAACTTATAATAAAATAAATCACAATATAAACATATTTTCATATATATTAAAAGAAAGAATATTTATTAAAATAAAAAAATTTATTTAGAGCTAAATATAATTTTTTAGGGAAAAAAATTCATTTAAATTTAAATTATATTTGACCTAGAAACATAATAATTTAAAAATAAAAATATTTTTTTTATAGTAAAATATTATTATTTGAAAATGACTGAATATTATATTCTAAGTCATACATAAAATTAAATCAAATGACTATAAAATTTAAAAATTTTCTTTAAAAAGTAGATTGAAAAATTTTATAAGATTTATCATAAAAGATAAATATGAGAGATTGCACAAAAAAATAATTAAAAAAAAAAGAGAAAAAAAGTGGGAGAGAGGAACCGTTGACTATAACTAACAACGGTATAACCCCAAAATGATGGTTCTTTTTATTATAATTTTTCTATACAGTAGTGGCAGAGATTGTCGACTGGGACTAGAGAAAATATATCTAATCTAATTTTAAAACGTGTGCACACTGGATACGGATCTCCTGCTGTGCTCAAGGCACAATAAGGTGTGATGTTCTCCCAAAACGCAGTTAAAAGATTGCGTTTTATTTTTTATTTATAAATTTTTTTAATAAATTATTTAAAAATAAATAAATAAAAAATAAAACGTTTTTTTAATATATTTTTAAAGTTTAATTTTTTAACAAATTATTTAAAAAAATTAAAGAAAAAATAAACTTAAAAAAATAAAAATTTATTGAAAATAATTTTTTATTAAAAAACTTTAAAAAATTGTTCAAAAACTAAATATAAGTTGTTAAAAATAATTGTTTTGTTAAAAAATTTATTGAAAAACTAAATATATAAAATAAAAATAAAATGCAGTCTTTTAACTGCGTTTTGAGGGCACATCAGAGAATCCGTGTCCTGTGCGATAAAAAAATTATAAGCAAGACTGAATCAGCAGCCTTGATCCAGACCAATTGAGCCTTTACAAAATACTAAATTCGAAAGTTCGAGGACTTCCCATTACAACTGCGTACCCCCGTCATATATTGAATTTGCTAATTAAATTGCTCAATAACTTGGTCAAATCATACTTCAAATTATATCATTAAGAAAAATATGACAAAAAATCTGGGTTGTGGCTTCGAAAACCAAATTACTCTTAGCCTATTAATAATAAATTATTTTTAGTTTGAATTGTCATCGTTCTTCAAATGCAAAATCCAAGGGCACTTAAAATAATAATAAAGATACAAGAACAAATAATATATATATATATATATATATATATATATATATATATATATATATATATATATATATATATATATATATATATATATATATCTGTGTGTCTCTGTGTGTGTGTGTGTAATTTCCCTGTTTAATTATAATTCAAATATACTGAATCTCTCAAATTTGGAATGAGGAATCGTCACTAGGGAGATATTATTGAAATATATCGAAATTTTTTTAGAACATCATAAAGTTTATGGACCAGATAAAAAAAAAAAATACTAACAAACTCATTAAAAGGGGACAAGAACATTAACTCCAATTGGAATGGAACAAAAAACCTTTTAAATTACACACAAAAATAAATCAAAAGACTAAAAACTAAAAGAAAATAGATTGAAAATTTTTATAAGATTTATCATAAAAGATAAATATGAGAGATTGCATACAAACAGAATTGAAAAGAAAAGGACAAGAGGAGTGGAAAAAGTGGGAGTGAGTGGCTGTTGCCTGTAGCTAGTGGGGTAACCAACAGTCTTAACACACGTTAATTCCATTCTTTAAAACGTGTGCACTCTCGGACTAAAAAATTGTAATCAAGACTGAGTCAGCAGCCAAATAATCTTCAAAGTTACAATGAATTCAAGGAATGCTGAGCACGGACGAGGTCATATTTTTCCATGAGGTCCAAGTCCTCTCTAGCAGTGTATATAAAGCATGCAAAACCAAGCCTCCTCATCATAAGGTGATTCAATTTGAACTTTGATCACAAGAAGACGACGATGGGCAGCATTGCTAGCAAAACCGAGCCTACTCATAAGGTGGCTGATCAGTTTGAAGAAGAGAAGAAGATGGACGGCAGTATTGCTAAAAACTGGAGAGATCTTAGTGGCCAACATTATTGGAAGGATCTACTTGACCCTCTTGATATTGATCTTCGCAGGTACATAATACATTACGGAGAAATGGCTCAAGCTACTTATGATGCTTTCAACTCTGATGAAGCATCCATGTATGCAGGAAGGAGCCGTTACGGGAAAAGAGATTTCTTTTCCAAGGTGGGTTTGGAAAATGGAAATCCTTTCAAGTATAAGGTAACAAAGTTCCTATATGCAACATCAGAAATTGATGTCCCCGAAGGTTTCCTCCTAAAATCACTATCTAGGGAGGGTTGGAGAAAGGAATCAAATTGGATAGGGTATGTTGTTGTGGCCACAGATGAAGGAATAGCCGAGTTAGGGAGGAGGGACATTGTCATTGCTTGGAGAGGAACAGAGCAGATCCTGGAATGGTTTAAAGATTTTCAGTTCCTTTTGGACTCTGCCCGAAATATATTTGGTGCTGAAGCTCAATGCGAAGTACACCAAGGCTTTTACTCAATTTACACATCAGATGACTCACGCTCAATCTTCAACGAAACCAGCGCCAGAAACCAGGTAATGTTTGTCATTGTATGATTTTGAATATTCTCAATTAATTAAGATGATTATGGAGGTTCTTCAGGAGACTAAATTTTATATCTTTTGATTCTTAATCATTATGCAGGTCTTAAACGAGATTAAAAGACTTGTGAATGAATATAAGCATGAGGAAATTAGCATAACGGTAACAGGGCACAGCTTAGGTGCAGCAATAGCAACCCTAAATGCAGTGGACATAGTAACCAATGGCTACAACGTCCCAGACGATCAGCCTCAGAAAGCTTGTCCTGTCACGGCTATTGTATTTGCAAGCCCACGAGTTGGAGACTCTACCTTTCAGAAGTTTTTTTCTGGGCACAAATATCTGCGAGCCTTGCGGGTTCGTAATAAAGAAGATATTGTTCCCAGGCACCCTTTCTTAGGATATTCAGAAGTGGGAGAAGAGTTAGAAATTGATACTCTAAAATCCACGTTCTTGGAGAGTCCACGGGATGTGTCAAGTTGGCATAACTTAGAGATTTATTTGCATGGCGTTGCTGGAACGCAAGGAAGCAAAGGAGGATTCAATTTAGAGGTAAAACGGGATATTGCACTTGTGAACAAGAGCATGGGTGCTTTGAAGGATGAATGTCATATTCCTGTGGCGTGGAGAATAGAGAAAAACAAAGGTTTGGTTCAGCAACCAGATGGTACTTGGAAGATGATGGATCCTGAACCTGAGGATGATGATTTTTTATCCATTAATAATAATAAGGTGATTTGACATTTAAGACTTGTATTTCGTCGTTCTGTTCGCTCGAGATTTTAGTTTATTTATTTGATTTAATTAGCCACTTTGAAGTATATTTTGTTTGAGTGACAGATAGGGTTATGGTAAAACTTGTATTCGATATTGATCCTGTATTGTACATGGATAAGGTCTAATAATTAGGATTGAATATATCTATGTTCGTATTTTTTTTAGAGAGTATTTTACGTTAAATTTTCTGCACCTTTAGTTAGGAGATCGCAAATTGTGTTGCATAAAAAAAAATATTCATGGTCTTTTTTAGGTTTTTTGATGAGGTACATGAAAGACAAATAAACATAGAGGAGGTAAGTTATGAATTTAATAAGCACTTTAATTTTGCATAAATTAATTTTAAATAAGTTATAAAAGCCCAAAAGTTAGTTCTAAGTGAAAATACCACTCAAGAGTGGGTGAATTGGGTTGCGCACTAAAATATACTTCTAATTAGAATTATAAACTCAAAGGATCAAACCTAAACCTGTAGCTTAAAAGAGAGTTAAATGATCAAAGTAATAATCTAAGGTAAAGATGCAGTGATTGATAACAGCACTACTTCTCCAAGAAAAAAACTTAAACCAAGAACCAAAAATAATAGTTGGAAAAGTCCAGTTTCCAGTAACTTATTACAATAATATTAATATATATTTATTAGATAAATATATTAGATATATTTATTATATATTATATTATATTATATTATTATTATACATTTAATTTATTATTATAAATATAATTTTTTTAATATATAATAAGATTATTTTTAATTTTTATATTAATATAATTAATAAAAAATGTAATAAATATAACAATTAAATTTATTTAAATTGAATTGTTCAAATTGTATAATAGTCAATTTCTGGCATTGGTAACTGCCAAAGCAATTTGATTATAATTCAATTTGTGACAATTATAAGTTGAAAATTCATATTCTTCGGTCATTGATAAACAATTTGTCGGACAATACTCAATGAAGTTACCACAAAATGCACAAATCCCAAAATCAATACTGTAACTAAGCAATTGTTTCTTTCGAATATCAATTTCCAGCTTCCAATTAACAATGGGTAGATCTATAGGACATACACGAACACATACTTTAAAAGCAATACATTTATCAAATTCAAAATGGAATTGACTGTGGAAATGTTCCCATGTGATTAATTTTTCATAATAGGTAAATGACTTGCTTGGGATAAGGTAATCATGAAATTTTAACCAATATACCTTGCAATTCGTACTATTTAGTTGACCATAATTTATGAACCCCGTTACCATAAGGACCATATGGTAAATATCTATGAATATTTTTGTTTTATTTGTTTCTCTTGTTTGAGACAAGTTATGAATATAGAATATCAATCTTTTACAGTGAAAGTAGTCAAAACAAAGTAGTTAATAATAGATTACCGAGAGAAGTACGTAAAAGAAATTTCTATTTAAGATTTAATAATTGATCCATTCTTAGCCTAGAACAATTTCATCTTGTGATAGAAACGAACAAAAATAAAAAAGTTTTAGCTAGTGTAATAAAGATACCAATTGTGGTTTCAAAAACTCCAAATGCTCTATTTATTTCAAAAAACTTAGAAATAAATATGTACGGAATCAAGATATTTCAACCGCCCAAGTAAAGAACTGTTACAAATAATGAAAAAACTAATAAGTTTAAATAGGAAGCAATGCAAAATAAACCAAATTTTATACCTGAATATTCGGTTTATAACCTGCTACTAATTATTCTTCTGCTTCTAGTAAATCAAAAGGTAATCTTTCACATTCAGCTAGGGATTTTGATTGTGCATCAACTATATCAACTATACTTAAAATATTAGATAATCCTAGCCGGTGATAACATTACTGTTCCCATTGCTATTACAGAACCGTACATGAGATTTTCACCTCATACGGCTCCTCTAAAAGCCATAAATAAATCGAAGGACTGAGTAGCTTATTTATCTTAATATATCCCTAGGATATATAGGATTAAAATCTATTGGATAGCCCTGAATTAGACTAATTTAATTATGTATGTTATAATAATAAATACAAAAGATACTTCTGAATTGATCTTTAAAATTTTTATTTGTTGAGTGATAATTAAATTCTTCAATAAAATACTCCTTTAGAATTATCAATTATAACCCATCTTTTCTATTAAGTAAAAGAAATTATACATTAGTTTATGAATTATGACATGAATTGTATGTCCATGAATATTATGGATATAAGAAAGAATCAAAAGGAATCCCTCTTTTTTCTTTAATGTGTATTATATTATTCTTTGTTTTTTTTTTCGTTCCTGTTCTTTTTTTTACATGCCAAAGGGCATTTAAAAAACATTAAAGGATTGTTTTGTTTCTGATAGTCATTTATCTAATTGTGGATAGGACCATATTTTGGATAAAAATTGTAGGGAGTACTGCCTGATTATTTCTACCAACTTAAAGCCTCAATTAGTATTCTTTTTTATATTATGCAAAAATGCTCTTTTGGATAATTCACATAATCTCCATTACTAATCCTTTGTGTATGTTGGTGTTTCTAACCATCCACTCATTTTCTGTTATCAATCCCCCTTTATTTATATTTATGGTAATACATGTATGGTAATTCATACAAACACTATTGAAAACTCAATAAGGTTGGTCGTTTGAGCCTACTTCAAGACAGGATGACTAATCAACCAATTTTGGGGTAAATGATTAATTGGTTAAATGATTTCCTCCGCTTATAATTTTTTTTCCACTTAATTCTTATACATAGAAAATGAGACTCAATATTTTTATTGTAGATTCAAATGAAATTCAAATCATTCAAATAATCATACTATATATTAATTTCAAATCATAATATTTGAATTCTATATATGTATATTTTTATATATGTATATTTTTATTGAATAAATAAATTTTAATATTAATAAATTTTAAAATATTATATTATGAATTTTAATTGAATAAATTGAAGTTATTTCATTTCACTCATATACCTATCTGATTTAGTTCATTAATATGAATTCCTAATAAAAACAATGAAAATATGGATATCTATTCCATTTTTTCTACCCCTTTCTTATAAAGAATAAAAGAAATAAAGATGAAAAGAAAGGAATATGTAAAACTTTCTGTCTCAACGAATCACACGTAGAGATCTTGATAACACACATAGAGTTAATAGTATTTCATAACTAATCAATTGAGCGGCAGCCTATAGACCACCCAAAAAGAAATATTTATTATTTGACCCATATCCTAACATAAGAAGTCCAATGGGAGCAATAATCAAAATAGCAATCCATAAAAAACACTGATATTGAGGTCAGCTAAAGCAAAAAGGAATTATTGAATAACTTACTAGAATTGATATGACTAATATGGATGGTCCAATACTGAATAAATGAATATTTTCCCTAAATGGAATAAGATTCTCTTTGGAAAGCAATTTTGTTCCATCTGCTAGTGCTTAAAGAACTCCCAAAGGACCAGTATATTCAAGTCCTAGTTGCTATTGTATCCCTGTAACATCCCTAATTTCATTTCATGTATTAATGAAAGTACAAAAGTATTCAAAATAATATTCATAATTTTATTTCTTTTATTGATAAAGGCACATAAATATTTAATTAAAGAAATAAAATTTATTAGACAATTTTTAGATATCTAAGGAAATATAATCCTTAAAAATTCTTCACCTTACATGTATGTATAGAAATGTTCTAATATTAATGGAATAGGTAAAGAAAGAAAACCTAAGAGGAAATATTAGAAATAAACATGGTAAAGAAATGTGAAATTTTTAGGTAAGGAAGATAAATTTTGGTGAAATAAGTAAATGTCTTAAAATTTCAAGAAGATCGGATTAGGGTAATTTTTCTTAATTTAAGAGCAAAAGTTACTAAATTTAATATCTCCACCCATAAATTAGGCTTTCACCTATGGACACTTCATATAGATTTTTCCTACTTCACATAAATTTTTAGCAAACCAATAGGATAGCCCAATGAAAAAATAAAACGTAGACATGGACTAGGATATAGAAATTGGACCGGTAGCCCAAAAATCATGAAAATGTGACCAATCCCATTATGAAAGGTAGAATTTTAATCAAAGTAAAGAAAATGGGCAAGAATGAGCCTAAACCCAAGAGGAAAAATAAAAATAAAAATAAAAGTAAAGTGATGAAATAATGGTGTAATCAAGATTAGGTGACATGGCATTAAGATAAAAATTTAGCAAGTGGTGTGATATCCTACATTCATAATTTTAGCAAGTGGTATGATAATACAAGGCTTTAGGAAAAAACATCTATATCCTACACTCATAATTTTAGCAAGTGGTATGATAATACATGGCATTAGGAAAAAACATTTCCTATCCCACACAAATAATTTCAACCAAATAATGGAGATTCAAGGGTTAGAAATTTACCACCTAAAAAGGAAAACCTATCATACTTGATTAAGACAAAATAAAAAGGAAATGAATCCCTAAATCAAAGGGGCCTTGTCCCTTATCTTAGAAACATATTATCATAATTTTCAAAATACAAATCTCTTTTTGCTATGCATATCTTGACTAAGGAAGAGGAAGAAAAGAACATAAGTTGTTTGTTTTCTAAAAATTCAACCAAGTGTATCCTAATTGTGATAAGGTAGATCCATGATCATGAAAGGTGAATTATTTGATGGTTTATTTAAGCAAACCCCACCCTTACAACATTAGAATTTTCATCCAAGTGAGGGAAAGAAAAAATAGAAGTAAGGTAGAGTGAGGAAAGGAGAGGAAGAAAGGAAGAAAGAGGAAGGAGAAGTCTAGAGGACTAAGTGCTCCAGGTAAGTTTAACAATATTTCTTTTTGAAGAAAAGTTTTGAAACTTGTATTATTTATATGAGATTTTGATCTTAGAATTTTAATAATTGGTCATGGATGTTGCTATATCATGTATGTTTGAATACTTAGGTTGGTGTAGATAGTTCTGCATGGGTACGGCTATAGGTGGCAGAATTTTAAGTTACTGTTTTTAAAATTCTGGGAAGAATCAGTAAAGAATTGAAAGAAATGGTTAACATGAAAAATGTATATCTATGTCGCATGAATTTTTAGCCACTGGAGTCATTTAATTTAGAATTCATATGAGGTAGATATGGTCCAATTTGTAAGCAAATGTCAGAAAATGGTTAATCAGGGAGGAATATATTAGGATAGCTTCTGTGTTTAAATTATGGGAACATTATATAGGGAATATAAACAAATGGTTAACATAACAAATGTATATCTATGTCTAACGGATTTTTAGCCACTAGAAGCATTCAATTTAGAGTTCATATGAGGTAGATATGGTCCGATTTGTAAGCAAAGGTTAGAAAATGGTTAATCAAGGAGGAATATGTTAGGATAACTTCTGTATTTTAATTTTTGGGAACATTCTATAGGACACTAAAATAAATGGTTAACATACGAATTATATCCATATGTGTACCGGATTTTTAGCCACTAGAATCACTTAATTTGGAATTTTTATGAGGGAGATATGGACTGATTAGTAGGCAGAGGTCAGAACCTATCTGAGAAGAAATAACATGTACATTGAGGGAGTAATATCACCTTGATTTCTTACTATTTCACTACCCTATTCAACATAATAGTTTTAGATAATTGTTTTATCTTGAAATTGACACCAAGATCACCTACATCAGAGTTAAATTGAGGGAATTATGCTCCGATGAGTAAGAGAAGGTTAGATAGGATGAAAACCTGCGTCAAAAAAATAAAGAAATAAAATTAATATTTAAAAAAGAAGATGAATCTTATAAATAAAAGTAATAAATGACTAGTATATGCCATAGCCATTGCCATTGTATGAACTTCTTACCGTCTTAAGTGTGAAATTTTGACATAGAAATATTTTATAAAGTGATATTTGAAATGGTTATGTTCATGGCATGATTACCAATGATTTTTGGTAATAATTATATTTTGATGAATATACTTGTTATTGAAAGCATATTTTTGGCTATTATTGTGAAAAGAAAAGAAATGAGCACGGTCACATGGCAATCCGTGTGGTGTACCAGTAGGGGACGCCCTACCAACGGTTATAATCATGTTAATGATAAAAGAAAGAGAAAGTGGGCCATGTTGGACAGAGCGAGAAAAGCCCATACCTGAGAGTAGAAAATACTCACCCTGACCGGGGTAACTTGATATGAGAATAAATTGATAGTCATCATGTGATATTCTGAAAATAGTTAACCTTATCATACATGTTATTATTGTACGATTCTCATGTGCATAGATATAGTGCATGCATGTGACCAAAGTTATTTGCTGTAGTTTATACAGCTGAACGTGACGTGATTGGCTATATTGATGATGATTTATTGTTAAACTTACTGGGATTTAATTCTCACTATATTTTCATATCATGTTCAGAAAATTAGTTATGCATATTTTTCTATGGCTCTAACTTTTAGTGCACGTTGGATCGAGTACTTTATGTTGGGCAGATCCCAGAAGCAAATAAAATGTTTGTGGTCGAGTTAGCTTAGATCCCGGTGAAGGTGCAACCACCCGCACCTGTATCTCCGGAATTGGTCAACTAGAATAAATAAGATGTAGATTTTTATGTGTTTGATATGTTGTACGTATGTTTTGATTAATGACATGTATGTAAACTCTGTATTGTATAAATTAAATAAATGTTATTTTGAGTTAAGTTGTAACGAGGTAATAACTTCATGGTATTTTTTTTAAAAAAAAATTGATACTTAAATGGAGTTGTTACATAATTGGTATCAGAGCAGGTCGATCCTAGATGGCTAGTGGGTGGATGGTTATCTGAATCGATCTTATAGTGTCTTGAGTATGTTTTGTGGTTGTGCTGTGTAGGGATCAGTGAATTCATATAGGTAAGAAATTACAAGTGTTTCCTACCTACATGCCGAGATGGTGTTATGACTATTGTTAAATATTTTTGAACTAACTATTGGGTTTAATCACCTCAATAACAGCATAACTTTATTTTTGCCACAGTAGAAAATGGCACCACCAAGGAGGAATTTGACAAACAATGCGGAGGAATCCCTGCACAACCTGGCTACGGCAATTCGAGACCAAGTCATGACCACTAATCAAATTCTACAATACCTCTAGAATGCTAATAACTCGAATGGTGTGAATGGTGCTAACAATCGGATAGCTGGAAATGATAATGGCATATCCGAGTTCCTGAGGACTAGCCCACCTTGTTTCCAAGGCGGCTTTGACCCGATTGTAGCTGAAAGATGGATAAGGGAGTTAGAAAAAATCTTTGAACTGATGGGTTGTACTGAGGAGCAGCAAGCAATCTTTGCTGCATATATGCTAAAAGATGAAGCAGAATACTGGTGGCGTAGACCTAGAGAACTTTTAGCTCACCAGGGAAGGCAGATCACTTGGCAAGTGTTCAAAGACACCTTTTTGGAAAAGTACTTTCCAAGTACTGTGTGGGCGGAGAAAGAGATCGAATTTCTCCAACTCCGGCAGGGTAGCATGACTATAGACCAATACATTGTGAGGTTCGAGGAATTGTCTAAATTCTCCTCTTATCTGAGATTTAACCCTGATGAAGCATAGAAGACTGTTAAGTTCGAAGCGGAACTGAACCCGGACATAAAGAATGCTGTTGTAGCTATAGAGATTAGGGAGTTTGTGCCTTTGATCAATAAATGTAGACTCTTGGAGAAAATTTTAAAGGAAGTGGAGGACGAAAAGCAAAGGCGAAACCTATGGAAAAGGAAGAAAAATTTTCCCAACCCTAGTAAGAACGTGAGAAGAAGTGGATATGGAGCTAGTAAGAGGCCATTGACTGCGGGTCCTAGACCTTTCCAACAAGACCTCGCCCTAGTCAAGTGCGCTAAGTGCGAACGCATGCATGGTAATTGGCCATGTTACATGGGACAAGATGTCTGCTTTAACTGTAGACAGAAGGGTCATTTTGCAAGAAACTGCCCACAGAATGTGGGGAAGCAGCTAGAACAAAGGCCTCAAGTAAAAGGAAGGAGCGGCCAAGAGGCAGCTCAATCTTTTGAAATGATTCAAGGTACATGCTATATTTATGGATTTGCTCTTATGGTGTTATTTGACTCTGGTGCTAGTCATTCATTTATATTGGAAGAATGTATTAGGAAGTTTCAGTTTCCTATTTCTGAAACTCCCTATGAGCTATCTGTAGTGACCCCTACAGGGGAAAGGGTATTAACTTCTTCTGTATGTAAGGACTATCAAGTCACCATCTAGGAGAAAACTTTTTCTGTAGACCTCGTTTGTTTACCTTTAAAAGGTATTGAGGTTATTCTAGGGTTAGACTGAATGTTTAGAAATCGAGTCTTGCTGAATTGTTGTAACAAGACCATTGAATTTCTACCTCCTACTTCGAAAGAGGAGGTCCAGTTATTGATGCTTAATGTCAATCAAGTTAATAGGGAGTTGAAGAATAGAGTACTTGGATACATTCTCTTGTATTTATCAAACCTAAAATTCGAATCGAAGCTTGATGAAATTCCAATAGCCAACGAGTTTCTTGAAGTATTTCCATCAGATATTCCAAACTTACCTCCCAAGAGAGAGATAGAGTTCTCTATTGATCTCCTACCTGGGATAGGGCCTATCTCTATTGCACCATATCGAATGGCCTCGAAGGAACTACAGGAACTCAAGAAGCAGTTGGAGGAACTATTAGACAAGCAATTCATTAGACCGAGTATATCACCTTGGGGAGCTGCTGTATTGTTTGTTAAGAAGAAAGACGAGAGCTTGAGACTATGCTTAGATTACAGACAGCTAAATAAGGTGACTATCAAAAATAAGTACCTTCTCCCTAGGATAGATGACTTATTGGATCAACTGAAGGGAGCCTCCATCTTTTCTAAAATTGACTTGAGGTTAGGATATCATCAGATTAGGATCAAGGAGGAGGACGTACCAAAAACTGCCTTCAGGACTAGGTATGGGCATTATGAGGTTCTCATAATGCCCTTCGGGTTGACAAATGCACCTACAATTTTCATGGATTACATGAATCTCATTTTTTGACCCTACCTAGATCAATTTGTTGTAGTGTTCATTGATGACATTTTGATATATTCTAAGAGTGAGAAAGAACATGAACAACATATCCAAAACGTGCTGCAAGTGCTAAAAGAGAAAAAGTTATATGCCAAATTGGAGAAGTGTGAATTTTGGCTGTCAAAAGTGAAGTTTCTCGAACATGTCATCTCTAATAGTGAGGTATTCGTAGATCCTAGCAAGACGGAAGCAGTGATTTAGTGGGAGAGACCAAAGACGGTTATGGAAGTTAGAAGTTTCCTGGGTTTGGCAGGATATTACAGGAGGTTTATACAAAACTTCTCTCGTATAGCCTTGCCATTGACTAAATTGACTAGGAAGGAAAGTCCTTTCACATGGACTGATCAATGTGAAGCTAGTTTCCAAGAGCTTAAGACAAGACTGACCACTCCTCTTGTTTTAATAGACCCCACAAGACATTTTGAAGTGTATAGTGACGCTTCAAAGAAAGGGCTAGGATGTGTGCTGATGCAAGATAAGAGAGTAGTTGCTTACACCTCTAGGCAACTGAGACCCCGCGAAGGAAACTATCCAACCCATGAGCTTGAATTGGCGGCAGTGGTGTTTGCCTTAAAGATTTGGCAACACTATTTGTACGGGGCAACCTTTGAAGTATATTGTGATCATAAGAGTCTTAAATACCTCTTTGATTAGAAGGAGTTAAATATAAGGCAACGAAGATGGGTAGAATTCCTCAATGACTACAAGTTTGAGATAAAGTATCATCCCAAAAAGGCGAATGTTGTAGCAGATGCCTTGAGTTGAAAATCTCTACACATGGGTCAGATGATGGTGTATGAGATGCAGATGCTAGAGGAGTTTCGAAATTTAAAGTTAGCTACTACTCTTACTCCAAAGAAGCTAGTCATTAATGGTTTAAGTATAGGGTGTGACCTTAGAGCCCAAATCAAAGAGGCTCAAGCTCACGACCAATACTTACAGTGTAATAACCGTAAAATTTAACGAAAATTTCAATTAAAGGAAATTTAGAATAAAAGAGAGAATTTTGACAATAGAGATAAGAACCATAGAAAATATGTATATTTATTACATGGATTAAAGAATTATAAAAGAAATATGAGAATTTATGTTTTTGGCGCGCTATAAGCAAATATATTTTTATTTATGTAGAAATGATTATAATTTGTTAAAAGTAAGTGGACTTTTAAGTAAAAGAAGTATTGTGTTGTTTAAAATAATTATACCGGCCTCTATTGAATTTTTATGGTATTTTTAGAAATATTCTTTCTTTTAATATGAATTAAGATATTTGTTTTAAAATTTGTTTTATTATGATTTTTATTAAGAAAAATTATGATTTAAGAGTTTAACTAAAGGTAATTGAGAATGTAAATTTTTAGAAATTTTTGGGATATTTTTAGATGTAAAACGGAATTTATATGAATTTTATAAAAAAAAATTATATTATTAATTATTTAATAATTATTATTATTTAAAAAAAAAAAAAAAAAACGAAAACGAAAGTTGATAAACGAAAACCGGGGGCGGAGGATTTCAGAAGAAAAAAAGAAAGGAAAAAAAAAAGAAAGGAATAGTGCATGCATAGTGAGTGAATAGTAATCTCAAATTTTATCTTTCGATTTGGAGTGCTTAAGGGCTTCCAATCTCAAAACTGAACGTATTATTGGATTCAGGACGAAGAGTACTTCAGTTTTGACCGATCAGTTTTTCAAATCAACCGTTGAATCGCCGTAGATCTGAAGTAGAAAATCTCGGTAAAAGGTAAGTTCTGAAAAACCTTACTTAGGGACTTCTAATTAGAAATCTGACTCCGTAGATGGATTCAGAAATTAGATAAATATTAGGATATGAAATTGTTTTGTTGATTCGGTAAAATTTTTGTAACAGTGAATAGTATTTTCCGGCGGTGAATAGTGTCGGTGAATAGTGTTTTCCGGCGGTGAACAGTAACCAAGCTCATTTTAGGCTTTTGGACCTTCCGGACTCGATTTTGGGGTCTGTTTTACCGAATTCAGACCAGGAACTAGGATTTTAGGGCTGTCCAATCTGGAGCCCTTACCTGTGAGTGGGTTTTTCATACTATAGCGCATGTTTTATGAATTCAGTTTATAAATATCTCTCATATGATTTTAACTAGTTGGAATGTATGCTAAATTGTTTTACTGCTTTGAAAACCAATATGTTCCAACCATGTTAGAAATTATAAATTTCAATCCTAGTTGAACCCTAGGTATGCAGGGCAAACATCTAGACTGATAATTCTCCATTTGAGCTAGATTTATAGAAATGCGAACTTAGTCATAGAAATGAACTAAGTTGGCCATGAAATGATTTGATGCATGATGAGCATTTATGCGACGTCTACGGACGATCTATGTTTAAAATGATTTGATGCATGATGAGCATCTATACGACGTCTACGGACGATCTATGTTTAAAGGGAAAATTTATGATGATAAAGGTCTCCATGGGAATACATGGATGAAACATATTTTTGAACGGAATTTTATGCATGAAAAGAGCTAGATGGAGAATTATAGCTGTATTGTAAAGTTATTGAAATGTTTTACTTTAAACTCTTTGAATAGCATATTTCACATGTTTTCTATTGGAGGGACCCTTTTAGATCACTGTTAGCTAGCCGCAGGTAGTGCTAGCCTTGGTGCACCATGATCATGTTAAGGCTTCGGCCTATGATACTGTGACGGGCATATGACTGCCTAAGACACAGGGATTTAGGGTTGACTTATGTCTTCGCCTACAGTGATTGCCATACCCATTGCTATGTGCTTGGGGAAATTTAGGGTGGACTTATATCTACGCCTACAGTGATTACCCTACCCTTGCTGTGTGCTTGGGGGAGATGATAGATCTGTCAGGAAAGACCTCCAATAAACTGATGCATTTTTCTTAAAGATTAAATATTTCTAAACAAACTCATTCATCATTGTTATTGCATAAATATCTTCATGTATTACTTACCATGCATAATTGATTTGCTTACGGTTATTGATTTAATCATGTTTTATCTTTTGAATTGTTTAGCATTCTTTCAATAAATTATGGTTAAATGCTTAATGTTTCTATTATTATCTTTACATTTGGATTTCAATTATTAAACCCATTGCGAAACACTCGTGCTTGGTTTGCCCTGTTTCAGTTATAGTATGATTTACTCATTCACTGAGATGTGGTAATCTCACCCCTCTTTTGTTTCCTCCCCACAGATAGTCAAAGAGACTTTGATCCAGCTACAGCTTCGTAGGAGGCTGAAGATAGTGTTGGTGAGCCCCAGTTTGGGCAAGGCTCTTTTGTACTGTTTGTTTAGTTTAGTTATGTCTAGAGTATCTCCATGAACATACAGGCAGGATCCTCGCTTCTTGCGTATTTTGATGTGTTGTTTGAAAAATGGTTTTATATTTTATAATAATGTTGGTATTATGAGGCCATGGGCCAAGTTGAATCAGAATGTTGGATTCATGAGATATCATGAGGTATATATATATATACATATATACAGTATTTTCTGATATTGGATGTGGCATATGTGGCCAGTTATATTTATTATGTACTCTGGATTGTGTGCTGGATGTTTGTGCATGCTATGTGTTAGGCTTGCGGCTAGGGGGAAACCCTTATGTCGTGCCGGTCATGTGTTCCATCATTTGGGGCCGTGACATACAGGATCATAAAGACCAAGGTAATTTTTTTGTCATGGAAGATGGAGCAATCATGTATCAGGGAAGGATTTGTATCCCTCAAGAATGAGAGTTGAGGACTAAGATCCTGTAGGAAGTGCATCAGAGTAAATACACAGTCCATCCTGGATGCACTAAAATGTACCAAGATTTAAAGAGGATGTATTGGTGGCCAGGGATGAAAAAGGACATTGCCAAGTTTGTGGCAAAATGTCTCATTTTGTCAAAAGGTGAAGGTAGAGCATCAAAAGCCAGCGGGATTTCTACAACCTCTTGAGATCCCTAAATGGAAATGGGACAGTATCTCAATGGACTTTGTTGTGGGTTTACCTAAGACTTCAGGGGGACATGACTCTATCTGGTTAATAGTTGACAGATTAACCAAATTTGCTCACCTTTTGCCCATAAAAATTAACTATTCACTGGATAAATTAGCCCAATTGTACGTTCAGGAAATAATTAGACTGCATGAAATTCTCTTAAATATCATTTCCGATAGAGATTTGAGATTCACATCGAGGTTTTGGTAGGCATTGCAGGAAGTTTTTGGTAGTCAGTTGCGGTTCAGTACTGCCTACCATCCTCAGACTAACGGGCAGACAGAACGAACCATTCAAACCCTAGAAGATATGTTAAGGGCCTATGTGATATAGCAAGGTAAAGTATGGGATAAGTACCTACCTTTAGTAGAGTTTGCTTATAATAATAGCTATCACTCTAGTATTAAGATGGCCCCCTATGAAGCTTTATACGGTAGAAAGTGCCCATCTCCACTATGTTGGTTTGAGGTAGGAGAAAAGAACTTGTTGGGTCCTGATCAAGTTCAACAAACCACTGAACAAATCAAGACAATACGAGACAAAATACTTACAACTCAGAGTTGGTAAAAGAGTTACTACAATAAGAGACATAGACCTCTAGAGTTTAAGGAAGGAGACCATGTATTTCTGAAACTTTCCCCGACTACTGGAGTTGGTAGGTCTCTCAAAACAAGAAAGTTAAATCCGCGATTTTTGGGACCCTACCAAATTCTGAAAAAAGTAGGGACATCAGCATATCATGTTGCTCTCTCACCTAATTTTTCCAACTTGCATAATGTTTTCCATGTATCACAACTCCAGAAGTATCTTCCAGACTCCTCATATGTGATACGAGATGAACCAATCCAAATAAAGGAGAACATGACATACCAACTAGTACCAGCAACTATATTGGACACTGACGTGAAGCAATTGCGGAACAAAACTATTCTCCTAGTTAAGGTGTTATGTGAAGGTTTGACTTCGGAAGAAGCAACTTGGGAGTTAGAAGAAGTCATGAGGAAGAAATATCCGAAATTGTTCTTATTAGGTAATTTTCTGAAATTTTGAGGGCAAAATTTCTTTTACGGGGAGAGAAATGTAACATCCCTAATTTCGTTTCATGTATTAATGAAAGTACAAAAGTATTCAAAGTAACATCCATAATTTCATTTCTTTTATTGATAAAGGCACATAAATATTTAATTAAGGAAATAAAATTTATTAGACAATTTTTAGATATCTAAGGAAATATAATCCTTAGAAATTCTTCACCTTACGTGTACGTATAGAAATGTTCTAATATTAATGGAATAGGTAAAGAAAGAAAACCTAAGAGGAAATATTGGAAATAAACATGGTAAAGAAAGGTGAAACTCTTAGGTAAGTAAGATAAATTTTTGTGAAGTAAGTAAAGGTTTTAAAATTTCAAGAAGATCAGATTAGGGTAATTTTTCTTAATTTAAGAGCAAAAGTTATTAAATTTAGTATCTCCACCCATAAATTGGGCTTTCACCTATGGACACTTCATATAGATTTTTCCTACTTCACATAAATTTTTAGCAAACCAATAGGATAGCCCAATGAAGAAATAAAACGTAGACATGGACTAGGATATAGAAATTGGACCGGTAGCCCAAAAATCATGAAAATATGACCAAGCCCATTATGAAAGGTAGAATTTTAATCAAAGTAAAGAAAATGGGCAAGAATGAGCCCAAACCCAAGAGGAAAAATAAAAATAAAAATAAAAATAAAGTGATGAAATAATGGTGTAATCAAGATTAGGTAACATGGTATTAAGACAAAAATTTAGCAAGTGGTGTAATATCCTACATTCATAATTTTAACAAGTGGTATGATAATACAAGGCTTTAGGACAAAACATCTATATCCTACACTCATAATTTTAGCAAGTGGTATGATAATACATGACATTAGGAAAAAACATTTCCTATCCCACACAAATAATTTCAACCAAATAATGGAGATTCAAGGGCTAAAAATTTGCAACCTAAAAAGGCAAACCCATCATACTTGATTAAGACAAAAAAAGGAAATGAATCCCTAAATCAAAGGGGCCTTGTCCCTTATCTTAGAAACATATTATCATAATTTTCAAAATACAAATCTCCTTTTGCTATGCATATCTTGACTAAGGAAGAGGAAGACAAGAACATAAGTTGTTTGTTTTCCAAAAATTCAACCAAGTGTATCCTAATTGTGATAAGGTAGACCCATGATCATGAAAGGTGAATTATTTGATTGTTTATTTAAGCAAAACCCACCCTTACAACATTAAAATTTTCGTCCAAGTGAGGGAGAGAAAAAATAGAAGCAAGGTAGAGTGAGGAAAGGAGAGGAAGAAAGGAAGAAAGAGGAAGGAGAAGTCTAGAGGACTAAGTGCTCCAGGTAAGTTTAACAATATTTCTTTTTGAAGAAAAGTTTTGAAACTTGTATTATTTATATGGGATTTTGATCTTAGAACTTTAATGATTGGTCATGGATGTTGCTATATCATGTTACATATCATGTATGTTTGAATACTTAGGTTGGTGCAGATAGTTCTGCATGGGTACGGCTATAGGTGGCAGAATTTTAAGCTACTGTTTTTAAAATTCTGGGAAGAATCAGTAAAGAATTGAAAGAAATGGTTAACATGAAAAATGTATATCTAGGTTGCACGGACTTTTAGCCACTGGAGTCATTCAATTTAGAATTCATATGAGGTAGATATGGTCCAATTTGTAAGCAAAGGTCAGAAAATGGTTAATCAGGGAGGAATATATTAGGATAGCTTCTGTGTTTTAAATTCTGGGAACATTATATAGGGAATCTAAACAAATGGTTAACATAACAAATGTATATATATGTCTAACGGATTTTTAGCCACTAGAAGCATTCAATTTAGAGTTCATATAAGGTAGATAAGGTCTGATTTGTAGGCAAAGGTCAGAAAATGGTTAATCAGGGAGGAATATGTTAGGATAGCTTCTGTATTTTAAATTTTGGGAACATTCTATAGGGAATTAAAATAAATGGGTAACATACGAATTATATCCATATGTGTCCCGGATTGTTTGCCACTGGAATCACTTAATTTGGAATTTTTATGAGGGAGATATGGACCAATTAGTAGGCAAAGGTCAGAACCTATCTGAGAAGAAATAACCTGTACATTGAGGGAGTAATATCACCTTGATTTCTTAATATTTCGCTACACTATTCAACATAATAGTTTTAGATAATTGTTTTATCTTGAAATTGACACCAAGATCACCTACATCGAAGTTAAATTGAAGGAATTATGTTTCGATTAGTAAGAGAAGCTTAGATAGGATGAAAACCTGCATCAAGAAAATAAAAAAATAAAATTAATATTTAAAAAAGAAGATGAATCTTATAAATGAAAATAATAAATGACTAGTATATACCATAGCCATTGCTATTGTATGAACTTCTTACCCTCTTAAGTGTGAAATTTTGACATGGAAATATTTTATAAAGTGATATTTGAAATGGTTATGTTCATGGCATGATTACCAATGATTTTTGGTAATAATTATATTTTGATGAACATACTTGTTATTGAAAGCATATTTTTGGCTATCATTGTGAAAAGAAAAGAAATGAGCACGGTCACATAGCAATCCATGTGGTGCACCAGTAGGGGGACGCCTTACCAACAGTTATGATCATGTTAATGAGAAAAGAAAGAGAAAGTGGGCCATGTCGGGCGGAGTGAGAAAAGCCTGTACCAGAGAGTAGAAAATACTCACCCTAACCGGGGTAGCTTGATATGAGAATAAATTGATAGTCATCATGTGATATTCTGAAAATAGTTAACCCTATCATACATGTTATTATTGTACAATTCTCATGTGCATAGATATAGTGCATTCATGTGATCAAAGTTATTTATTGTAGTTTATACAGCTGAACATGACGTGATGAGCTATATTGATGATGATTTATTGTTGAACTTACTGGGATTTAATTCTCACTATATTTCCATATCATGTTCAGAAAATTAGTTATGCTGATTTTTCTATGGCTCTAGCTTTTAGTGCACGTTGGATCGAGTACTTTATGTTGGGCAAATCCTAGAAGCAAATAAAATGTTTGTGGTCGAGTTGGCTTAGATCCCGGTAAAGATGCAACCATCCTCACCTGTATCTCCGGAATTGGTCAACCAGAATAAATAAGATGTATATTTTTATGTGTTTGATATGTTGTATATATGTTTTGATTAATGACATGTATGTAAACTCTGTATTGTATAAATTAAATAAATGTTATTTTGAGTTAAGTTGTAACGAGGTAATAACTTCATGGTATTTTAAAAAAAAAATTTGATACTTAAATGGAGTTGTTACAATCCCTGTGGATATTTCTCTTTCTAACCATACAATAACTAGTACACCTATTGTGATTTCCAATAAAAGAGTCAAAATAGGGACAAGTACCCATATAATTCCATAGAGCTCTTTTAAAGATTCTAATCTAAAAAGAATTGATATATTGTACTTTTGTTGTATCAATTATCATTTCAACGATCAGCTTCTCCTATAACAATATCTATGCTACCTAGTATTGTCATAATATTAGCCAATTTCATTCTTTCAACTAACTAAGGATGAATTTGCAAAATGATGAAACCCGATGGATGAATTTTCCATCTCCAAGGAAAACCATTCTGGTCTCTTATTAGAAAAATTCATAATTCTCCCTTTGGTGGTTCAAATCTCACGTAACGTTCTTGTTTCAACAACTTCTTTTACTAATGAATCGATATTCGAATTCCACTTTGGATCCTTTTCTCTATCAAGGCAGTGGATTTCTAAATTCTCATATGGCCTTCCTAGAATTTCTTTCAGAGCCTATTGAATAATTTTTATGGATTCCATCATTTCACTAATTTGTACTAAATAACAAGCTAGCTAATGATGTAGGGAAAAATTGTAAACAACTATAGGGTGATGAATAATTTGTATATCATAATTCAAGACATCATGTCAAATTACCGAGATATATTATATAGAAAGCGTACCTAAATCCATTGGCAAACACGGAATGGGTCTATGGTCTTCTAAGGTAACAAATATGAACCACATTTCTTCTCTGAAATAGAGCAAAAGAGAAATCCGTATGTGAAAAATTTCACCGTATCTGTACCTTAGAGACCATAACTCTATTTATAATTACATCAATGACATCAATCTTTCATATATCACAAAAGACTTTAAGTCACACTGGACTTCTACACATAAGGTGGCCCATACCCAAATATTTTGATATTTTCAAAATTCATTAATTTAATATATCACTTTATTTGGGCTCTTTATTAGATAGCAGGTTCATGTACAATTAATTAACTTATGTGAGCCCACATAATATTCTAACAATGTGTCAATAATTCATTGGTTATCTAGATTTGCATCTTGAATCATGTTAAGAATCAATTCCTGAACATTTTCAGTTGCAACAATAAGGACGTTAATGCATTCTTGTAAGAAAAAATTTTAAACAACAATAGGGTGATGAATAATTTGTATATCACCATTCAAGACATCATGTCAAATTATCAAGATATATTATATAGAAAGTGTACATTAATCCATCAGTGAACACAAGATAAGTTGATGGTCTTTTAAGGTAACATATAGGAACCACCTTTCTTCTCTGGAATGAGGCATAAGATAAACCTGTATGTGAAAATTTTCACTATATATGTTTCTTAGGGACCATAATCCCATTTATAATTGCATCTGTGACATCGATCTTTAGCCCTTGACAAAAGACTGTAAGTCACACTAGGCTTCTACACATAAGGTAGCCCATACCCAAATATTTTGATATTTTAAAAACCCATTAATTTAATAGATCACTTTATTTGGGATTTTTTTAGATAACATGTTTATGTACAATTAATTAACTTATGTGAGCCCACATATTATTCTAACAATCTCCCACTTAGGCCACATATGTTATTCGGATATTGTTCATGATAAAAAAAGTTGGATTGAGCTCAACTTTGCCATTGAAACCAAAATATCCTTTAACAATCTAGTCTATCAATTATATCAATACATGATCAAAGCAGCCTTTGATACTCTTAAATGTAACTAGACCCATCATTGGTCACAATATAGGCATAATCATAATCAATAATATAGATAATATATGGATATATAGCATAGAAATAACATGAAAGGTTATCTAAACATGTCTATTTCCAATTGGTTCTCCTTATGACTCAATGAGTCTAATAATAGATTTTCAAACAATAAATGCTAAACTGCAATAAAAGTCGTCACTTTATTTCAGAGTAATAAAAAAAACATATAATCCTTAGTATGTATAGAAACATTAAACATGTTAATTAAGCAAATACAAAAGTTAAATATAAACTCCCACTATATGGGCATATAATCTAAACAAAAAATACCCATGTGAGCTACATCCTTATAAAACACCTTGGATGGGAAACCCTTAGTGAGCGGATCCGTAATCATAAATTTTGTACTGATATGGTCAATTAACACTTGACCACTCTAAATTCTTTCTTTCACAACCAGAAATTTGATGTCAATATGCTTTTATTTTGATGAACTACGATTATTCTTGGAATATAACTCAACAACTTTATAATCACAATTTATCTTTAATGTTCTTTCAATACCATCAACTATACACAACCATGTAGTAAAGTTTTGTAGCCATATCCCCTGGATAGATGCCTCATAGCAAGCTATAAATTCTGCCTTCATGGTGAAAGAAGCCATGAGTAACTGTTTAATACTTTTCTATGATATAGCTCATCCAGCTAATATAAAGATATAACCTAAAGTGGATCTTCTGCTATCAAGGCAACTAGCAAAATCGAAGTCTGAATATCTAACAATCTCTAAATGGTCAGATATACTATATGTGAGTATGAAATTCTTTATTCTCTGTAGATACTGCATGGCCCATTTTTGCTACTTTCTAATGATCCCAGGTTACTCAAATATCTACTCAACATTCCCACAATTTATGCAATATCTGGTCACATACAAACTTGTACATACATGAGACTTTCCATTGCTGAAGTATAAGGGAACTTCTTTATTTCTTTCTTCTCAAGTTCATTTCCCAGACATTGAATCAAGCTGAATTTATCACCTTTTTCCATAGCTGTCTCACCTAGTGCACAACCATTTATGCCAAATCTACTTAGCACTGTGATAGTCTAAGTATACCTTTTGAATGATCACTATATATCTATATACCTAGAACAAAAGATGCATCACCAAGATCCTTCATTTCAAAGTTACTGAATAGAAATTTCTTAGTTTCATACAATAGGCCAATATCACTGCTTACTAGTAGAATATCATCGATATATAGCACTAGGATAATAAACTTGCTCCCACTGATCTTGAGATATATGCATTGATCAATGGTGTTCTCTTTAAAAGCAAATGAGGTTATCACTTGATCAAATTTCCTATACCACTGACAGGATGCCTATTTGAAGCCATAAATAGAATTCTTAAACTTGCATACAAGGTTCTTTGAATCTTTCGATTCAAAGTTCTTCAGTTGCATAATGTATATTGTTTCATGAATGTCACCATTGAGAAATGATGTCTTAACATCCATTTTATGTAACTTTAAACCATAATAATCTATAAGTGCCATGATGATTCTAATCTTTCGTCAAAACTTATGAGAAAGTCTCTTTATAATCAAGGCCTTCTTTTTGAGTGACACATTTGGCAACTAGGCATGCTTGATACCTTTTGATGTTACCTCTTGAATCTCTTTTGGTCTTGAATATCCATTTGTAACCAATCGATTTTACACCTTTAGGCAACTTTACTATGTCCCATATGCCATTTTCGTCCATTGATTTATCTCATCCTTCATTGCATCTATCCACTTTTGAGAGTTAAAACTTTATATGGCTAGACAAAATTTGATTGGATCATCTTCCATCACTCAAATATCTACCTTATATTCTTGGAAGTACACGACATAATAATCTGTTATTGAGTTTCTCCTTTCTTTGGTGGGTCTCCTTAATAGCACTTCCACTTGAGGTTGTTGAGGTATCTCTTCATGAATTTGAGGTAATTCCTCAACTTGAATAGGTGACAACTTAGGTGTGTCAATAATTCGTTAGTTCTCTGAATTTGCATCTTGAATAATGTTAGGAATCAATTCCTAAACATTTTCAGTTGCAACAACAGGGACGTTAACACTTTCCTCTTCAAAATTGACTTTCTTGAGTTGATCACTCCCACTAAACTCAACATCCTTAATAAATTTGGCATTGCCCTTTTTGAAAAAGGATCTATTCGAAGGATCATAGAACTTGAAGCCCTTCGACCTTCAGAATATCCAACAAAGTAGCAACTTATAGTTCTTGAGTCTAACTTTTTCTCATTAACCCTATAAGGCCTAGCCTTAGCTGGACATCCCTAAATATGTAAATGCCTAATGCTAGCCTTTTTGCCTGTCCATAATTCATATAGGGTTTTCGCTACTAATTTACTTAGAACTCGATTTAGGATGTAAACTACAATTTTGATAGCTTCACCCCAAAGTGATTTTGGTAAATAAAAATAACTTATCATACTCCTCACCATATCTATTATGGTTCTATTTCATTTCTCAACTACATCATTTTGACTTGAAGTTCTTGGCATGGTGTATTGAGGAATGATTCCATATTCCATCAAATACTTAGCAAAAAGTCCTAGATGTTGTTCTCTTGATCCATCATATTTACTATAGTATTCACCACCACAATTAGATTTGACAACTTTAATTTTCTTGCCTAGTTAATTTTCAACTTCGGCTTTGAAAATCTTGAACATGTTCAAAGACTAAGACTTCTCATTGATCAAATACAGTACCTATCACGAGAGTATCTATCTATAAAAGTGATAAAATATTATTTTTCATTCCATGAGGCTGTTGTAAATGAACCACAAATGTCTGTATGTATTGATTCTAAGATGTCATTACTTCTATTAGCATATGTTTTTCTAACAATTTTTTTCCTTAACGCACTCAATTTAGACTTCAAAGTTTGACAATTTAAAAGAATCAAGAATTCCTTATGACATAAGCTTTTGAATTCGTTGTTTTGAAATATGACCTAAACACTTATGCCATAATATTAATGAATCCTCATTTGTTAATTTACGCTTAATGCCAAAATTACTTGCATGCATATTTTTATTGTCATTTGAGGTATTGACATTAAACTTATAAAACTTATCAATTAGAGAACTAGTACCAATAACATTTGAATTTTGGAAAAGTTTGAAAGTTTCATTACCAAATGAATAAGAATATCCTGATTCGTCCAAACATGAAATTGAAATCAAATTCTATCTAAATGATGGTACAATAAAAGTGTCTTCCAAATTCAAATAAAAACCAGTTCCTAATTTAAGCCTAAAAACACCAATAGCTTCCACAGTAGCCTTGTTTCCATTTCCTATATAGATGTATATTTCACTATCAAATGGCAATAAGCTCCTGATACAACCCTGCATAGTGATACTTATGTGAGTAATTGCATCTATATCTATCCACCAAATGTTATTAGGAATTAAAGCTAAATTAACTTCTGAATAAAAAAAATTGAGAAATGTACTCTTAAAAATAAACATATATACACTTGTAAGTGGGACCATAATAAGATACCTAGCACAATATTGCTATTTAGTCTTTTGACAAAAATAACAACTTGTAAATTGTACTCTTAAAAATATAGTAAATATTGATACTAAATCTTGCCAACAATATGCTTTTCTTTGGACCGACATATTGCATGCATGGATAATACCAAAATTATATCATATATTTACTATAAAAAAGTGACTATAAGCTGGCCAAAAAATAATCTTCTTTTGGGACGATTATTTTTTGCATAAACTTAATCACAAATTATGTAATTCTTTATTATTATTCACATATTTTAATATAAATAAATTTACATTACAGAGGTCACTTTGGTGATATATTACATTAATTTAAATTATATTAAAACATATGAATAAATAAATAAATGATGGACAAAGGTTACCAACAAGTGGATCTGGCAGAGCGAGAACTAGGGGTCTTAAGATTCCTTCAGGGGTGTAGGTACAAGGCCCAATATGTTCATTAATATGTTTTTCTTGAAGGCTTTTCACCACAAGCCACCTAATTCCAAAACATAATGGGCCTGGGTCGAAAATAAACTAATGCCATAAAAGTAAAGCAATTTAAATAAAATTGCAACAAATATTATTAAAGAAACTTAATGGCTTAGTGGTATAACACTTTGCAATTGCCTCATGTTCAACTTCCAACCAAAGCAGCCCCGCCCTATGACATGACGTCATGTGGGCTATGGGGGGTTCATCCCCCTTATCTTCTTCCTCTTATGTGTAAAAAAGCACAGAAGCTTTAGGTCCCTTTTTTTAAATTTATTTAACGATACATTGATTTTGTTTTCAGAAACTTAAATTATGATCTTGGCCTAACCGTTCCAACTTAGAAAATTTTAGCATGATTCCGACCAAGCGTCTCCCTCAATGGCACTAGTTACCACTAGCCATAAAGGATAGCAACCATCCATAGATCTCGACCATCGCAAGATGAACCCGTGCCGAAGTATGGTGTTGTGCAAGAAGGATCCTATGCTGGAGAATGGCACTATGCCGAAATTAACCACCATTACCATTCACTATGTTGGCTGTGCAGGTTATCCCCTTTCTGGAACTTGACTGAATCCTTTCTAGTTTTCAAAGATAAAAAGCCTCTCGTTTTCACATAGGAGGGGCTGCTAAAACATATTTTTTTAATTATTCATAGCTACATACCTTAAGCCATGAAATAATTAAATTTTCACAAGAAAAAACCAATAATTTAAATATTGATTTTCACATATGAGTGTTTATGAAGATTTCTTTTCAGTACCCCCTAATATAAATTTTAGAAACAGGGATATATATCCTAGTTTATTATAAACAAAAACTAGATCATTTAAAGCTGTATAGCCACATATCAATAGGAATCATATCATGCTCATATTTAAAATCATAAATTCTTCATATGCCAATAGACAAAGAACAAATAGATGAAATATATCTTAATAATTTAACATAAGGTAGCTTTGATACCACTTGTAGGGAAATATTTTAAACAATAAGGTGATGAATAATATGTATATCACCATTCAAAACATCATGTCAAATTATCAAGATATATTATATAGAAAGCGTACCTAAATCCATCGGCAAACACAGGATAGGTCGATGGTCTTCTAAGGTAACAAATACGAACCGCCTTTCTTCTCTGGAATAGGGCAGAAGAGAAACTCTATATATATACTTTAAGGACCATAATCCCATTTATAACTATATCTGTACATCAGCCTTTGGTCTATCACAAAAGACTTTAAGTCACACTAAGCTTCTACACATAAGGTGGCCCAGACAGAAATATTTTGATATTTTAAAAACCCATTAAGTTAATATCACTTTATTTGGGCTCTTTGTAGGTTTATGTACAATTAATTAACTTATGTGAGTCCACATAATATTCTAACAAATGAATCTCCTTTTTTTGCCATTGAACTTCCCAATCAAATTCCTTGTAACACCCATACTGATCAACTTTACGAAGATCTTATTGTTATCTGAAAGCTTGAAGCATTGGTTTTAATAAACCCCAATTTATTACTTCCTTTTCACCAATAAACCCTACTCCCTCAACCTATTCTAAAAAAATCATTTTTGCATAATAGTTTTTTGATATTCAACAACCCCTGTTACAAAATAATTGCAAAAATCTAAACATTTATCTATCCAACCATGAGGTAGATTAGCCACTTCTTCCTCAATACAAAAATAATTATGCATCATTCTCGTACTTGTGGTAGCTTTGGATATATCATATATTAATTCTCTTTGAAAATATAGAAGAAATGGGTTTGTGCATCAATATCTACCATAAACGGTCTCGGCCATAGTAGGTGAGAAGCTATACAACTTAACTCTAACATAATTACTCAGATATTGCTGGCTCATTTAGGCACTTGAATATTTTCTAAATGTTCTAGTTCATTTATGGTTATTGCTTCTATGAAAACATTTATGGCAGCAATAATACTAAAATTCCTTTCAAACCACCTATAGATACTTGCTAAACCATGGAAACTCTTAGTTTCATTAGCATTTCTTGGTGTAGGCCAATCTCGGATTGCCTTAACCCTGTCCTTATCAACACTAATGCCATTAAAATTAACAACAAAACCAAGTAACACCATAGAATCAGAACAAAATGTACACTTTTTCCTGTTAGCTTATAATTTATCCTCCCTAAGCACATTAAACATATCACGCAAATGTAATACATGTTTATCAAGATCTCAACTATACACTAAAATATCATCAAAGTAAACTACCACAAACTTTCCAAGGAAAGAACGTAAGACATGGTTCATTAACTTTATAAAGGTACTGGGTGCATTGGTCAACCCAAAGGGCATAACTAACCACTCATATAAACCATACTTAGCCATAAAAGTAATTTTCCACTCATCTCCCTTTTTCATGCGAACTTAAATTAATTTTAGTAAAAACACTAGAACCATACAATTAATCAAGCATGTCATCTAATCTAAGAATTGTATGCCTATACTTTGTGATTTTGTTGATGGATCTACAATCCACACACATGCGCTAAGTCTCATCCTTCTTAGGCACAAGAATAACAGGTACCAAACAGGGATTAAGACTCTCTCTCATGAATCCCTTCTAAATTATCTCATTTACTTACCTTTGAATTTTCTTCGTCTCCTTAGGATTAGCTCGATAGGCAAGTCGATTAGGGATAGATGATCTAAGGGCAAAGTCTATCTGGTGCTCAATGATTCTCAAATGTGGTAGTCCATGTAGAATCTTCTCAGGAAAAAATATTAGTGAATTCCTATATCAAAGACACAACCATACTAGGCAAAGAAAGGTTATGAGCGTTAATAAAATAAATATCCTTGTACATAAGCACAAGGAGGCTTGGTTTGTACACCAAAGCATTCTTCACCTAGTGCAAATGCACTCACTCTCTTATTTTTCTCTTTCTTTGACTTACAACTCTCTTTCTTCTTTTGCTCACATGTCTCAACCTTTCTCTCTTTTATCTCACTCTTAATTTGGCCCTTACTTTCTTTCTTCTTCTTTTTCTCTCTCAACTTACACTCTTTTGTAATATTCACTTGATCAGGAAAAGCCTCAGCCAGCTTTAAGGATGTTAAAATAAAGGTTCAATTATGCATGGTCAATGTATATTGATTCTTGTATCCATCATAATTAACCCTTCTATCAAATTGCCATGAATGTCTCAACAGCAAGTGTCCAGTATGCATTGGTAATATATCACAAAACACCTCATCTTTGTAGTTACCAATAGAAAAGATACTCGAACTTGATTGGTCACCCATATATCTCCCCTAGCCTATATGGCTTAGGATATTTCAATGTGGGTAGACTTCATTTATCAACCATCAAGGTACTAGCTACATTTGTGCAACTTCCACTATCAATAATCAAGCTACATACCTCTTTATTCATGTGGCACATGGTTTGAAAGATGTGCTCATGTTGTTCCTCATCAACATCATCATTAGGCTGCATATTAAGAGCACGTCGAGTAACTAATACTTCTCCATGCACTGGCTCACCAATCTCTAAATTAATGTAATCATTCAATGGTAGTACCTCATCATAACTAGAATGCTCACTCTCTATTACTCCCATTTCTTCCTCATGAAAGCCAAACAGTTTGGTAGACTTAGGCTTGGATAGTTACTCAAAATTACCCAGGTTCATATTCAACAACTTAAGCTGCTCCTGAACCACCTTCATAAAGAGTTTAAGGTCGATTTAAGGTCGATCTATTCGCTTTCTTATGTTTGTCTCACAAACCTCACGTGTTTGCACTCAATTTTTTTCTCTTTCCCTTAAAACTTTTAAACAAGAACCTGATCAACAAGCTTATCAAAGGAAATAATTGAATTAAGAATGATAAGAACAAAATTTTAGACTATAACAACACTAGGAACTAAATTTGAGAAAATGAAGGATAATAGAACCAGTATGTTATTTTCGGCTTCCTTTTTTTGAATGAATTTCTATTCTTTTTTATGAACTTTTTTTTCTTGTTTTTAGTATTCAAGACACTAAATTGGACTAAGACTATTTCTTTTCTTGTGGTGTTTTTGAGGAATTAGACTATAATTAGGAAAAAAAATTGACTAGAACTAAGACTCTCTGTTTTTGAAAGGAATTAAACTATAACTAGTAAAAAAAAATTGATTAAAACTAGGACTTTTTGTTTTTGAATGAATTAGACAATAACTAGGAAAATAAAATAAACTAGAACTATGACTCTAATATAACTTAAAGAAAGGTAAAAGAACAAGAACAACTCTAGAACACAAATAGATGGAGAAAAGGTAGGACACCAACCGAATTTGAAGGAGTCAAAGCTTTGATACCAAATGAGGCATTTCCTGAAGCCAAGAAATGGAGTGTTTGGTGAAAGCAAGGTTCATCTTGAAAATTCAGCAGATGTTTTGATCGCCACGAGTTGTCTCGATAGGATCGTATTCAAATTTTTGTCCAAGAACCAAGGGAAGCTCTCACTTTGGGAGAAAACTCAATTCTTATTAATCATAAATTAAATTACATAATCATAAGGGAACCTTTATATAGTCACTCTATGGAAACCCTAAAAAAACCTCATTGGACTTCTATGGAATGCACTTTATATGGCCCAAATAACATTAGTTATTCGATCTAACTAAATTAATAAAAACATAAACCCATAATTAAACTAATATTTGGCTAGCATAAAAAATGGACCCAAGTACATTAAATACTAATAATATCCCAAAAGAAATCATATAACATAAAGCCCATAATACATCTTTAACCTATGTAAATTTGGGCTACTTGTCTTCGAGATCCAACAAGCTCTATTTGGCCTTCAAAAATGTCCATCTATTTGGCCTCAAGCTTATGATCCAAGCTACCTTCTTTAATGACATCCTCAAGGCTACAAAACGTGATCCACTTGATGTCTTGATTTGACCCAATAGCTTCCTCTTTAGCTTGCACGTCCAAGATCAAGTCTGATAAAGCTTTTTTAGCCTGCTTTGCCCTACTCCTAATTATTAGACCACATATCACTTGCAAAGGATCTCAAAAACGATTTAGAATAGGTTTGGCAGCACCCTAATTTCCATTAGCTACCCAATGCGAAAGGCTAAGTTTACCTTTACATCAATGTAAAGAAGAGTTATGTGTGATTGGATGAAGAATTTAAAAATTCCTGATAAATATACTTCAAATTTAGTTAGATGTGTTGACATAAGCGAGGTAAGATTATTTGGAATAAAGAGCCATGATTACCCTATTTCTATAATGTTGTCTTCCTATTGTTTTCAATGCCTTGCTATAGAAAATTTGGAAGCTTATCACTTAGTTAAGCCAAATCTTTAAAGATTATGCTCAATAATGTAAAAGATGAGTTATTTGTTGCAAAATAAAATAAAATATTTCTATTATCTTATGTAAATTAGAAAGAATATTTTCATATAGATTCTTTAATTACATGAAACATATACCCATCCACTTGCCTTATGAAGCAAGATTTGGTGGGCTAATTTAGTATTAGTGGATGTATCCCCTTGAGATATTCTTAAACAAGTTAAAGAAGATGATTAAAAACAATGCTCAGGTTGAAGGATCTATATGTGAGGCATATTTGTCAAAAGAGATCTTGTATTTTTTTTGTACTTTTTTGAATTGTACATTCATTCTATTCGGACAAGAGTTTGTAGAAGTGACTGGATGGATGAAGTAGAACCAAGCCAACTAAATAGTCTTTCATTTTTCAATCAAATTGGGTGATTGTGTGGTAAACGCACTACTCGGTATTTGGAAGATAGGGAATTGGGTGCTACACAACTCTATGTCCTCCTTAATTTTGATGAAATCAAACCATACATAAAGTGAGTAACATACTTAGCCCTTTGAATCATAACTAAGTTTTCTATTTTTTAATGCCTCATATTTTAATTTTGTATAACCCACTTTCAAAACATTTGAAGAATATATGAAAATAGAAAACTCAACTTTTGTTATTGGAGAAGTGGATTTTGAAATTGAAACTGATTTTTCAGCATGGTTTTGAAGTTATGTAAGTAATTATGAACCCCTTGAAGCACACATAATTTTTTTATAGCTTATCATTATTCCCTTTACATGCCCTCTACTAACCTAACATGGTTGATAACATATATTTAAGAGATTTAGCTTAGGGTCCAACTAAAGAAGTACAAACATGGCCAATATATTTTGTAAAAGGGTACAAGTTTCACATTGAAGCATGAAGGGTTGGGAAAAGAAAAAAAATAAGATAGTGTGTGTTAAAGGCATTGGCGATAGTGGAGAAAATGATTATTTTGGCATTCTTTTGGAGGGGCTTCAATTGCAATACCTAGGGTAACCTAAATAAAAGTTGGTATTATTCTATTATGATTGGTTTGATCCTATGTTGAACCATTGCTTGAAAGTGTGAATATAGCAAATGCTGACATCTATGCAAGGTATTGTTATAGGCTCAAATGTTGATGATGAATTGTTCGAGTAGTTAATGAGGGGACCAAGAAATGGAGCAATGGAGATGGCAAACATTATCATATGTATTTTTTAAAATTTAATAAAAAAATCTTACATGTTCAATGTATTAAAATTAAAGTTCCATCCAATTTTATCTCTTTCTTTTATTGTCAATGCTAACTTTGGCATTAGAGTGTTCATAGGAACCCATCATTAAGTCTTTTTTATGACTGGCTATTACTATTCGTTAGTTCCAGTATAAAAACACCCAAGAAATGAGGTTGAATTGGGTGTACCGAATATAAATTTTTTTTTTCTCAGAAATATGAAATAGACTTCAAAATATGAGTTAAACTTAGAAAATAATGAAGCATAATTCTTTTAAAAAAATAAGCACTTGATTTTAACTATTTTCAAAATAAATGTATAATAGATATTAAGTAGAAGAATAGTTTATACACGAATATCTCAACAAAGCCTGTTTGATTAAAATATCATTTTTTAGGAAGAAATACAAGAACTTTAGGGGTGAATATAGGAAGGAGGTAGTAAGTTGAGAAGCTCAAAAACTAGTCTAAGATAAGCAAATTCACACACCCATATATATGTGTGTGTGTGTGTATAAAGGAATTTGACGATCAACTTGCACAATAATACTTAAGCCATCAAGCTAGGTGTCATAGTTTTAAGTTGAAATAGGACAACCAAAAAGGGTTATTTCAAATCCCATAACCTTGGATTACATATTTCTAAAAGCAATTAAAATTTTTGTGTGAGCTATTTTGAACTACAACCTTAGATGGTGTGAAATTTCTTAGACAATTTATCAAACACCTCGTATGTGTATTATTCATCATTATAACTTAAATAACTACGAGCAAAAAAATCTCCATGTATATTTATTTCCAAGCTCTTAAATTTTAGGGGATGATTATCAACCCTATTGAGAGTAAAACAACTATCTTTTAGGGTTAAACAACAACAAGATACAAATTTTAGGGATGATTACCAACCCTTTTATGTGAATAGTAACTGTTATGGGGTATCTACCAATTTTTTACTGCCCAAGCCTTAAATAAGCTATAGGGACCTCAATTAACTATAGTCTTAGTCTATCTATGAATTAAGTATGAGTTTCTTACCTCATATTGCCTAGAAATCAAGTCAAATATTGATTTCTTTCCTACCTATGAGGCTACACAAAAATGGAACCCAAAGGGATTCTTAGATGCTAAGGGTGGTGGAGGAAGGTTGTTAGTGGTGTTGGGCAACAATGAGCGGTGATTTGGGTGCCTGACAGTGGTCTTCCATAATGATAAGGGCGACATGAATAGAAACTTTAGGAGACAAGGGGGAAGGATAATGGGCATATGTTTTCTTGTCTTTCAAGTCTTTCTCCTTCCTTTCTTAACAAGCATCTAAAAAAATATTATAATTTTTTTCCTATTTTCTAAGAGTCCTTTATTCTATATTTCCTATTTCTTCAATCTTTTATTTCTTTTAAACAATTACTTATTCTTCCTTCTTTCTTAGCTAAAATTTGATAACCAAAATTTATCTAGAGAATTATGTTTCACTGTTATGAATACGTGAAAAATTATATTAAAATGTTGAGTTATTACACATGATTTCAACGATCCTTAGCCATATTTGATGTTCTATATACTAATTTCAAGATATAAATTTCATCTTTTGTGACCTTTGATTATAGAATAGCTACTCCATTTCATTTTTACCTAATTTCTAAGTTATGCTTAGATTTCATTAATTCTCAGTATTTTTAGGTAATGGGTTATAATGTGCTTTTATGCAGAAGAATGGAGAAAAGTATTATTGTGAACAATTTTGGAGAAAATTAGGTGAAAAAAGAGTCAATTTTGACAAATGGGAAGCACAAGTCCTGACTCATGAAGGGTGAGTCATGATCTAGATAACAACAGAGCAAAAGATCTGCATTGTAACCCTAGGAGAAGCAGTTGTTGCGAGCTGCACAAGGTTGGATCATGATGCAACACAGCAATGACACATGCTTTTCTTTTTAAATATGAGTATGGCCTACTTGAGTGTTATAAATAGGAGTAGTTTAGGTCTTTTGAAGGAACTTTTTGATAGAGAGGCAAGGTAAAGGAAAAAGATCGTCTGTTGGCAAGAATTCAACTAGAGATTTCTATCCAATCATTATTCTTCTCTCTTCTTTAGCCTTACTAATGGATTTTGTTTTGAGTTTCGGTTTTTATATTTTCATTATGAACTAAATCTTTATTTCTAGGGTGATGATGTAGCCTAGTCACAATGGTTTGGTAAATTATGCAATGAACTACCAATGTCTTCTATTTTGTGTTTTCTTTTCAATTCTTCATGCTTCTAATTAACTAGTTATTAATTAGATGATATGGTAATCATAATGGGACCGGAAGGTGAATTATGTGTTTGGGGCTATGAGACAAACACTATAGATTGCATGTAGATAGGAATATAGCTCATGAATTTGTGTAGCCATTATAAAGAACCATAGATCTTAACAAATTTTTTATTAATCAATTTACATAGGAATATAGTGAGTTTTTAATTAGGAAATATTTTTATCATTGCTAAGGAGATACTAGTAAGTAATTTAAGGTTCTTGGATAACAAGAAGAGTGAATGAATTTTAGTTAGTTAATTATAAAGTAACCAAATCAGAGTGATGATGGTAAAATTGAATCTCTAAAGCTTTCTCCAATTAAGTGTCTACAATTTCAAATTTACAATTGCTTTTGATTTTCCAATTTATTTTCAATAGTTACTCTCTTATTTTTAATTACCTAAATAATTCAATTGTTGTTTAATTTTGGTACTTAGTACATAATCCTTATAGGATGATACTCTATACTTACTTTTATTACTTGAAAATGATACATTTATTTGCGGTTTTTGGCATCATTGTTGGGGATTATAATATTAATATCATTACCATACTACAGTATTTTTACTCTAGGTGTTCGTTATTTAATAATTATTATTTTCTTGTCTCTTTCAAGTACTTCCCTAATGCATGAGAAGTGCTTGTAATGTTGATTTGAACCTTTTGGACCCTAAGATAAAAAGAACTTACAAGAGGAACTGTAATGTTAGAAGACAGACAAACCAGCCAAATCTAGCTATTATGATTAAACCTAATAGAGATAGTAATCAAGGGGCTAAGGAAGAGAATTAGTGTAGGCCCCAAAACTACCTTTGAAGCATTATGGAGTCCTCTTGTGGCTGGTAACTATTTCTAAGCCTAATATACAAGCAAGCAACTTTGAGCTCAAGTCAGCCATGATTCAAATGATACAAAACAATCAGTTTGGAGATGGTGCACAAGAAGATGCCAACATACATATTATAGGTTTTTTAGTTGTGTAATGCCTTAAAGTATGATGGCATTATTGAAGAAACTGTTAAGTTGAGATTGCTCCTATTCTCATTGAGGGATAAGGCAAAATCATGGCTGTATGACCTTCTTGCAAGTTCAATTCCTACTTGGAATAATCTATGTGTTGCCTTCCTAGATATATTCTACCCATAATCTCTCACAGCAAGAATGAGGAATAAGATATGTTAGTTTGCTCAAAAGGACAATGAAGAGGTACAAGATCCTTGGCTTAGATTTAGAGTTTTACTCAAGAAGTGTCATCATCATGGCATTCAAGAGTGGATGCTTATACAAATTTTCTGTAGTGGGCTTAATGGCATTGATAGGACATTGTTGGTGCTACTGGCAATGGATCTTTCATGAATAAGAATGAGGATAAGGCTATGGCTATGCTTGATAACATGGTTCTAAACTCACACCAATGGAATTCAACCAGAAAAGAAAACATATGGGTTACATGAGGTAGACCCAATGGATACTATCTTTGCCAAATCGGACTAATTAGAGAAGAAGGTGAATATTTTAACAGTGGATGCTAATTCCATTCATTCATCTACAATATGTGAGTTTTCCCGAAGAGAGCATAGCTCATCTGAATGCCTTATTGTGAAAGATATTCCACAATCTTATGTGTTAAGCAATTTTTGTGGAAAACACCAATAGGCAAGGTAATCTTTACTCTGATGCTTATAATCTTAGTTAGAGGAGTAACTGTGATGTGAACTGTGTAATGATGAGGGTGATTATTGAGTGACTATCGGCAAAGTCCCACATTAGCTAGAATACCACTAGGTGGAGGGTTTATAAGACCTTAGGCACTCTCACCCCAACAACCTGACTTTTGAGGATGAATACTCCGTAAGTATTTTCTCTCGCATCATTTGGTATCAGAGCTTTGGTTTGTCTAGTCAGTATAAGTTGGCCAAATTATCAACTAAGGCAGGTCATATAAAAAAAATTACATCATGGGGTAGCTCATAGTATAGCCTGCTTACACTTTGCACGAGGATGTGCAAGCCAAAAGAATGGGTGAATGATATGAATTGTGCAATAATGAGGGTGATTGTCGAGTGGCTATCGACAAAGTTCCACATCGGCTATAATGGCACTAAGTGGGGGGTTTATAAAACCTTAGGAACCCTCACCCTAATAGCCTGAATTTTGGAAATGATTACTCCCTAAGGCATTTCCTTCTCATCAAATCCCAATTTTTCCTAGAAAAATTCTCAAAATATAGGGAAGTCACCAGGATACCAACAACTACCTCTTCCCCAATAGCCACCTCAACTGAAGACTTCCATTAAAGATGTTCTTTCCCAGTTCAAGGTAAGAACAGACACATTATTTCATAATTAGGCCACTTCCATTAAAAATCTAAAGATTCAAATTGGGCAAATTTCTAATCTAATGAACTCAAGACAAGAAGGTACTTTACCTAGTAATACAAAAACAAACCCAAAGGAACATGTTAAAGCCATTCATCTAAGGAGTGGCAAGGTAGTGGAAGAACAAAAAAGGAAACAACATGTGGAAAAGAGAAAAGAATCAATATATTCTAAAGTGCCAACTTAGTTAATGAAAAAAAAGTCATTGAGGAAATAAAGAAACCCAAGAGAAAGTTGTTTCCTGATAACCTACCCCCATACAAGTCTCAATCTCAATTCCCTCAGGAACTCTAAAAGCAAAAGCTAGATAAATAATTTTCCAAGAAGTTGCACATTAACATGCCATTTGCGAAAGCTCTAGCTCAAGTGTCCAGTTATGTAAAATTCATGAAAGACATCTTATCCAATAAAAGAAAACTAGAATACTTTGAGACTGTGGCACTCACTGAGGAGTGCAATGCAATTATGCAAAAGAAGATACCCCTTAAGCTAATTGATTCGAGGAGTTTTACTATACACTGCACTATAGGAGAATTTTTTATAGGTAAAGCTCTTTGTGATATGGGTGCTTATATTATTTTAATGCCTTTATCTATTTTCAGGAAACTAGGAATTGGTGAAGTAAAGCCAACTATAATCTCTCTACAGATGGCTGATAAATCCATTAAAAAATTGCTTGGAATTGTTAAAGATATTATGGTAAAAGTTAATAAATTTATACTCTTTGCATATATTATTGTTCTTGATATTAAGGAAGACCAAGAAATTCCTTATTATTCTTGGTCAAACACTTTTAGCTATAGGACAGACAATAATTGATGTGCAAAAAAGAGAGCTTAATTTGAGAGTGCAGGGAGAGCAAGTAACATTTAAGATTTTTAAAGATATGGACTACCCTACTAATATGAAAAATTGTCTACTAATAGATAGTGTAGAAAAGAAAAAGGGTCAGTCAGAACCTAAATCGCATGCAATTACAAAAAGGCATCCTAAAAACTTGGAAGAAGAAAAGGCTAACCTTGTCCTAATAAAGGACATATCCTTACTAGTGCTAAAGGAGCATAAAGTAGCTCCAAAAAGGCCAAATTTTGATAACCACACAAAAGAGAGCTATAAATTATCTGTGACAAATAAAAGAAGACATAAATACAAAATGAAGGAGAAAGAGGTAGGAATACTAAAGCCTTTTAAAGAAGGTATAAATTATCTTGACCTTATTCGAATCTCCCTTCATAATGATGGGAAGATCCAAAGCAAGAATAGATGTATTACGGTCAGTTGGCAATGGCTAAAATAATATTTGGGGGATATAGGAGAAAATTTTCAAAAATCCTCCATTAATTTCATTAATGCAAGCTTATGTGAATAGCCATCCAGCTTAAAGACATTAAAGATAGCACTAATTAGGAGGCAATCCAAACAACAACAAATCAAACATTTTTCCACTAAGTGAAGTCGACTACATGGATCAAATGTCACCAAATTGTCCTATTATAAATTAGATCAATAAAGATATTATTAATTGCTAAATCCTTTTTACTGGGAGGTAACCCAACATTCAAAAAAAGAAAGAAAAAAGTCAGAAATCAACCATCCACAAGCCAAATATTTAGAGAAGTCCTTGGTACTCAATTTTTTTATTTTTATTTTTACATTGAAGACAATGTAAACCATAAAGTTAGGGAGTAAATTTTATGAATGGTTGAATGACTAAGCTTTATATTGAACATTCTGACTCTCCTCAATACATGCACCATTTATTACGTTAAGCAAGTTGTATGATTTTTGTGATTATGCATTTCAATCTTGTGTTTTGAGTGACCTGTTGGATTAGATAACACTAAAAGCTAATGAATTGATTGATTTTAAATTTTTATAGCTTTTGAAAAATGAATAAAAATTATATTTAGGTGCGAATAACTCTTATTGAAATTTATATTTTACTTGAGAATCCTGAAAATTTTGACTACTTAAACCTTGAGCATTTTACTTATTAAGTATTTAGAGAAGGTTTTTGTTATTCAAAATTATACCTATAATCTCATAGGACTCTAAACTTACTTGATTGTTGCTTAAAATGGAATCTTAGGCTAACACCTCATTTACAATACAAGAAAATGACGTTTTGGTGGTGACTTTTTTAGTGCCGACCTATTACATTGTCACTAAAAGTCTACTTTCAATGATGACATTTAAAAGTTGCCACCAAAAGTTAATGTTTCAGTGGCAACTTTTAAAAATTGCAATAGAAAGATAGGCTTTCAGTGGTGACTTATCAGGGTCGCCACTGAATATAAAATGCAAAAAAAAAAAAATCAATATATTAGGTTTTTTATCTTAGATTTTTTAAATGCATATTTGTGTTATATTTTAAATTTTCTCTTTTATATTTATATTTATGTTTTTTATATTATTTTAAGTAATTTTAATAATCTTTGATTTATTTTAATTTAATTTAATTATCAAAATCCTTGAAAAAGAAAAACTTAAAAGTAGAAGAGTCTATTGTTATTTTGATATTTGAAATATATATTTTTAATTTAACTTTTTTAAAGTTTAATTTTTATACATATTACTTAAAAAATTATTTTCTCTTTAAAATGTTTTTATTTTAACTCTATTAATAGAAATTTAATAAATTTTTTTAACTAATTAAAAGTATTATTTAAATTAAATTAATCTTTAAACAATAAGTTGATAAAGTGATATTTTAAAAAATAAAACTGAAAATGTATATGTATTTAAGAAGTTAAAACTAGTGAGAAAAAAATTCATTGCTATCAAAATAATTAGAAATATATGAAAAAGAAAAAGAAATCTAAATCATAGCGAAAAAGGTTGCATTTTTGGAAGCCTAGCACCTAATCCATGTAACTTGTGAAAAAAAATTAAACTTTAAAAAGAAAAACCCTCTGCTTCTCATTGAAAGCTTCCTTCACGCAGCCAAGCAGAGAAAGTTTCTTTCAAGCAGCAAAACAAAAGACTTCCCCTACTTCAAATAAAAAAAGAGAGCCAACCCTAACCTTAATCATCCAGTTAATCCACTTTGAGTAGCACCCCGTCGAGCAAATCAACCCCACCTCAATGGTCGGCCACCTATATATTTTTTTTCTTTCCTCTCTCCCGCTCCCATTCTCTTTCTAGTTTTCATTCTTATTCTCCAGATGTAAAGAGAAGGATTTGGCTTCTTCTTTTTTCGATTACATTCGGCAAAAGAGTAAGTGGATTTTGGGGATAAATTCCTGCATTTTATTTATTGTTAGTAACTTCTGACTCTAGATGCCTAATGTAACCCATTCTAGTAAGGGGATTTGGCTTCTTTCTAGTTTTTTGGGTATTCTTTGAAACCCATTCTGACTTTAGATGCCAAGGATGTAATGTGCGTTTCCTATTTTTACTTCATTTCTGCCTTGATTATTTGAGTCTTAGTTTGGCAAATTTTAGTCATGCATATTGTTGACTTTTGTTTGTTTTGCTCATGAGTAATTAGTTTTAATTCAATATTATTTTGGTTTGGTTTTGTTCTTAGATAACTTTGGCTTCCTGTTTTGCTTTGTTTGATTTTGGATTGAAAACAAAAATGATTCAGTTTCTGCGTTAAGTGACTTGAATTGAACAATCATAGGAATCCTTTCAAAATGGAAGTGATACTTGCATTCTATTGGTTTTCTCAAATGAAAGTAAAGAGGCAAAAAAAGCATAGAAAGACTATGACATTTTACACTGCTTACTTTGGTTTCCAGAAGCCTTTCAAAATTCTATGTGATGGAACTTTGTGTGCACGTGAAGATGTATATTTGATTGATTATGTAAAACATATAACAATTTCTTTTAAGGAATAGAAAGAAGAGATTAAGAATTAAACACTTTGGCCTTCTAGTCTTTAACTCTTTATTATACAAAAAATGCATATCATATGATTGTCTGTTTACATCACAATCACAAGTAACAGAGAGTGTAACAAACACATTTCTTTTAAGGAAAGTGTGGCTTGAGCATTGATGCTGGCATGCAATTTTTCCTTTTTATTTCTACTCGGTGTATTATTGTTACTTTTTCTTAAGAATACCAATCCATCTTCAACAACAACAACAACAAATAAGCATTTTTCTCACTAGATGGGGTCGGCTACATGGATTAAATGACGCCACAATGACCTATTATAAATGAGATCAATAGATAGATTATTAACTATTAAATCATTCTTAATAGTTTCACTTATTTTTTTTTAACCTCCCTCTACTTTTAACTATCGAACTATTCTCTATCTAATATACTATTCTCAAAAGGACTTCTGCAGGTCTTCTCCATACATGACCAAATCATCTTAAGCGAGATTTTACCATCTTTTTCACAATAGGTACTACCCCAACTTTCTCTCTAATACCCTCATTTCTAATCATATCTCTTCTGGTGTGTCCACACATCTAGCGTAACATTCTCGTCTCTACCACATTGAGTTTACCTTCATGTTGTCTTTTAACTGGCCAACATTCAGTACCATACAATATAGCAGGTTTTATGGTTCTATGGTAAAAAATTTATTTAATTTTGAGCGGCACTTTTCTATCACAAATGAAATTCGAAACCTTCTTCCATTTCATCCATTCTGCTTGAATCCTATGGTTTACATCCTCATTTACTTTGCTGTCATTTTATATAATGGACCTAAGATATTTAAAGCTTGTAACTTGTTTTAATATATGGTCTCCAAGTTTTACTTCTAAATTCGTATTTGTTCGTCTTTTACTAAAAATACATTTCATATATTCTGTTTTATTTCTACTTATAAGAAAATCATGTATTTTCAAAGCTTGTCTCCATGACTCTAACTTTATATTTATTTCCTCTTTCGATTCACCAACTAAGACTATATCATCTGCGAAATAATACATCAAGGCTCCAAATCTTGTATATGTTCAGTAATTGCGTCCAAAATCAAGTTAAAAAGATATGAACTTATATATGACCCCTGATGTAGTCCAATAGTTGTGGAAAAATCCTTTGTGACCCCATTTTGTGTTCTCACGCAAGTCGTGATCTTATCGTACATATCTTTGATTGCTCGAATATACGCAATACGTACTCCTTTCTTCTCTAAAGCCTTCCATAAGACATCTCTGAGCACTTTGTCATATGCCTTTTCTAGATCAATAAAAACCATATGTAAATCTTTTTGCCTCTTTGATAACTTTCTATCAATCTCTGCAGTAAGTAAATTTCTTCCATAGTTAAACTTCCTGACTTGAAACCAAATTGATTATTTGTGACTTGAGTCTCTTGTCTTAATCTTTGCTTAATGATCTTCTCTCATAATTTCATAGTGTGGCTCATGAGTTTAATCTCCCTATAGTTGGCACAATTCTGTATACCCCACTTATTTTTATAGATAGAGATTAAAGTACTTCACCTCTATTCATCCGAAATTTTCTTAAATCTCATTATCACATTAAACAACTTAGTGAGTCAACTTATGCCTTTCCTTCATAGATTTTTTCACACCTCAATAGGTATATTATCGGGTCCTATTACTTTGTCATTTTTCATTCTCTTCAAAGCCTTCTCTACTTCAAGATCCTAAATTCTATGATAAAATATATAATTACAGTTCTCCTCTGCAACATTTAGTCTATCAAAGTCATAGGTCAACTCATGTCCTTCGTTAAAAAGTCCTTGAAAGTAACTCCTCTATCGTACTTGGATATCTTGCTCCCTTACCAAAACTCTACCCTCTTCATCTTTAATACATTTTACTTTATCTAGGTCTCTTGTCTTTCTTTTCTTACCATTCGCAAGCCTGTAAATTTTTCTTTCACCATCCTTAGTTCCTAAAGATTGATATAGCCCTTCAAAAGTTCTAAATTTTACTTCACTCACAACCTTCTTAGCGTCTTTTTTAACAACTTTATATTTTTCTCAATTTTCATTATCTTTACATAAGTGCCACGCTTTATAACACTCTCTTTTAATCTTAATCCTATCTTGCACCTCTGCATCCCACCATTAAGTTTTTACCTTTTGGTCCAACACCTCTTGATTTTTCAATCCATCTTCAATAAGCTAAATTGTCTTACGTACATGGTTTAGCATTTAATGAATCAATTGGTGTATGTGAACCGTGAGTTTTGGTTCTTGCTCTACTTCTGTTCTTCTACAATAATCAATTATTTACTCCCTATAGAAATTAATTTATAATATATTGATCCAGATATCTTTACCAACTACCACCAAGCCAGCTAAACCATTCATGTGGAGGAGCAAATTTTTGGGTTGATGTTAGTAGTAGCAAAGAAATATTTTGTCTAATAGGATCATATTGTCCAACAACCACCAAAAAAATTCCTTACAGTAGTGGGTATTACCCTTTTTTTGGACATTTGGTTACTTTTATTGAAAAATTTAGTTGACATTTGCAGCCACAGTCTCATAGTGACATAGTATGTCACTATGACATTTTGGGGAAGAAGTTTGGAACATAATTGAGAAATAAAAAAGGAAGTCACTATTGTAATAGCCGTAGAATTAATTAAATTTAGATTAAAGGAAATTTGGAATTAAAGAGAGAATTTTGAAAATGGAGATAAGAACCGGTGAAAATAAGTTTATTATTTACATGGATTAAAGAATTACAAAAGAAATATGAGAATTTACGTTTCGGGGTCAAAATGTAATTTCTTAAAAGTTTCGGGGTTAAAATGTAAATAAGAAAAATTTGCAAGGACCTCCCTCTAAAATTGAAATTTTACAGAAAGGTCCCTTGGGATATTTTAAGGGCCTCAGCCACTCCAGAAGTTGGTTATTTGCAGATTTTTTTCATCTCTCTTCAGAAAATTCTCCCCGAAAACTCTCTAACTTCTCTCTAAGATTTCTCCATCTACGGACCTCGGATTTCGAAACCACTACCACCAACGGACTCAGGACGAAGCGTTCTTCAAATTCATTCGATTGGTTTCTGGAGAATTGGCCAGAAATTGGCTGGAAAATTGAAGGAAATATTGGCCAAAACGGTAACCCTCGAAACTCCTATTTTTAGTTGTCAAATGCAAAAACTAACACCGTAGATCGATCTAGAAGGCACCGAAACCTTTGGATCTCAAATTTTAGGCCTACCCACCACTGCACATGCCCCCACGCGCCTAATCTCTCTCGGCAAGTGGCACCCACGTGCAGCCCCCTCGACGGCGCGTGCAACGCGTGTAACAGAACCCTTGTCCGTTGACCTGCGTTGACCGAGTTCTTAGAGGTCAAATTTAGCAAATCTGGAGTCATTTTCAAGGTTTTTGGACCTTTCGAACTCAATTTTGGGGTTTATTTTGCCAAATTTGAATCAGAAACTAGGATTTTAAGGGAGTCCAACTTTGTACTTCAAATTTCTAAGTAGATGATTCTTCCTATGGCTTGTTTTTACTCGTCGTGAACTTTACATTGATAAATGAGTATGATTACATGTTATTTATACTTTCATATGTTTCTAAAATGGTTTAAAATATTTGAAATGGTTGAGAAATGATATCTAGTTCAAGAAGAGTATGATTTTTGAAATAGATTTCAAAATGTTTTGAATACGTGATTTTTAAATACATTTCTCATTATATGACAGAGAAAATATGTTATGCATGTGATATTGATTTATACACTGATATTTTGCCTCGGATATAGGCTTGTGTATATGACTCCCTTGATTGGGAAGTTTTGACAGAGGAAATATACTGAGATTGAAAATGTTATATTATGATAGAACCTCTGTTTTGATAAATATGAAATATATGAGAGTATGATTTTTTGGAGGAGTCCTATTAGAAACATTGTCTGCTAACAGCAAGTTATGTTAGCCCTGGTGAACCTTGATTGCCTCAGCTAGTAGGGGAGGTGGTGCTAGCCTCGTGTGAGGGCCAACACACGAGAGATTATATGTGAAGAAGAGCGGAATGCCTCTTATATATGGGTGAGATGCCAGCTATATGATGGCGAGATGCCAGTTATATGAGATGTTATTTGCCTTTCCTTGCTGTGTACTTGGGAAAGACCCATACAGAGTCCCTTCGCGTGTCCTCTTGAATGGTAGTAGGAAAAACTTCAGTGAGATACTGAGTTTAGGCAAATCCTATACCACCAAAGTATGGAAAGGGTTAGACTCTGATATGGGATCCTTCGAATAAGTTATATGAGAAATATTTGATGCACATCATTATTTGATAAATGATTTTACAGTTTTGTATATGATTTGAATGAATATGAATATAAATTGTTGACAGAGATGTTTTAAAATGCGGGTCCCATATAAATGTACTTCTGAATGTAACTTTTCAATATGAGAAATTTTTAAATGAAAATTACATCCATATGTTGACCTAAGAGGTTATAGGGGGTGTTATCTGCTCACTGAGTTGTAAAACTCACTACACGATGTGGATCTATTTTTTAGATAAAGACACAGAGTTTGGTCCAGCAGCCACGTGATCGACTAGGGGTCGTACTTCGATGGTGAGTCTAAATTGTTTCTAGGCCCTCAGTGTTTAATATTGTAATATATTTGTACTCTAGAGTTGCTTTGAATATCACAGGCAGGATCCTTGTTTCCATTGTAAATATGATATTTATAGACCTAGCATGTATAATTATCAATATTGGAACCTTGTAGACGTGTGATAATACTCAGATATGTGATATTGTGAGACTATTTGCAAATGCATAATAATAAATTTTATCGGATATTAGAGGTATTCGCGTTCCTAAAGTAGGGGCGTGACAACTATTATGCTCTACTCCTGCCAAGCAGAATCCTTTCACATGGAGATTTTTGTACATGTTATTTAAACTACTGTTAGCTTTGATTATTGCTTATTACATTTTTTGCCTTCATTTTCATTATTCTGATGTCTTTCATACTTTTCCATATCTCAGACTATTCTATTCTTTATATACTTTGTGGAGATGCATATCAGGGGAGATGAAACAAGTAAACATTGTCAACCTTTATTTAGTCTTTGTTATATGTACTTTGCAATTTATTATGCTTATTGATACTTATTGGAAATGTCATGTCATTGGGATGAATGATCATAGCTTGCAACATTTTTTAGTTTGTCTGCGTCAATGTTTGTGTTGATAAGAGAATTACCACATTATCAACAGTCCATCTTGGCAAAGCTAATAACTCACTGGATAATGTCTAGCTTTGAATGCTAATGGACTCACATAGAATTTCCCTCTTATCTTGTTCTTTTGCAGGGGAGGTTTTTGGTGGTTGGAGATTATCTTGTGAGATAGACCAATATATTTTTATAATCAGAGGAGTTCTTATCACACTTTGAGAATAAAATTAATCTTCTCAAGCTTGCACATTTTGTTGTGATAGTTTTTTGAAATTACTCTAAGAAAGAAGCTGCCATTATTTAAGCTTAACCAAGGTGACCAACAAGAATGCAAGAAACTTCTAGAAGATGGAAAGAGTACACTTGATAGCATGACATTTAATGGACTTTTTTGTTTAATTTGGAAGGTAATGGATCTAAATTCGAATAATCTTGACCATCTGAAGCCATAATTGAAAGAAGATGTGTATGCATTACATAAATTACAAAAGGTTAGTGAATGACTTGTTGAATTAGAGATATAAAATAGCTAGTCTACTGATTGGTGCTATTTCATATTAGAAAGGCAAGTACAAAGGAAATTAAAATTGGCAAAAGAAACAATAAGAATGTTAACACCAAAATAATACTACAACTATTGGACCCCATGCTTTCCTTTATTTAGATCCATATTTTATGCCTTTATTTAGAATGCTAACACCAGAATAATACTACAATTTCATTTCTAAGTTTTAATTACATGTTAATCCATATTTTCCTCCATAGGTGCATTATAACTCATATTTTGCGAACATTAAAATTTTAGTTTTGTTTGAGTTACTATTTTGATTGACTTAACTATTTTGGATATAGATTAGATTCTTGGATTGTTTGGTTGGTGTTTTTGCAATTGTTATTTGTTTGTTTCTCATTATTAGTTTTGCCTCTTGTATGGATTACTTGTGCTTAATATTCAATTTTCCAACTATTGATCGTGCTTTTTGGGTTCATTTGGAGTTGTTTCATTTTAAGGGATCATTTTGCCAACTTTTGTCATATTCAATTTAGATTGGGTATCCACATTTTAAATATCACATTATATTTGTCACTCTTTGATTTTTTGGTTCCCAAAAATTATATTTTAAAAATGAATATGAATTTGATCAAAGTTTTCCTCACTCTCGTGCATGAGTTTAATTTTTAATTTATGCTACTAATTTGAACATACTAAAGACTTGTGAAATTAATTGTTTCTTTCTTTTTACGCCCTTATTTTTATTATTTGGGTTTTTTAAATTCTTTTTTGGTACTTGCTAATTCATAAATATCTATATGTATGTGAACATAGGACAAGTGGAACTTAAGCTTTTCTCATTTCTATAATATGATCATATGAAGTCCATATACATGTTAGTTTAAATTCATTAATATGTAATATAAGTGAAGTTTTAATCCAATAAATATTGATTTTAAAAAGCTTATCTCCTTTAATATTTTTTTATTCTTATTAAATAGGATATTACGAGGAGATACTGTCGTTGGGTTATGGTGAATCTACCGTGGAGATCATATATATGGATGCACAAGAAGCACTTATTGTGAATTTTCATTGTGTTAGGCTGTTAGTTTTATTTATAATTAGCTATTATTTTTTTGAAAATGCAATTAGTTACATTACATTAAACATTTGTATTTGAATTAATTGTGTTTAAATATAAGTTTAAATAATGATACTTTTTATTATGATTTTTGCCATATAACTAATTTTTTAATTACATTTTTTATTTTTTAATTATTATATTCGTAGTTAAATATACAATTATTAATAATAAAAAAAAATTATATATTAGACTTTTAATGGTAACTAAAGTCCCCACTGAAAGTGATTAAATACACATATTTTAGGTTTTGGTGGCGACTAAAGTTGTCACTAAAAATTTACTTTTAATAGCGTCCCTACAAAGTTGCCACCAAAAGTAGATTCAGTGACGACAAAAGTTGCCATTAAAAGTAGATTTTTCGTAGCAACTTTTATTGTTTTTAGTGACGGGGTTATTAGTAACGACTTGGTGGCGACTTTCAATAGCAACTTTAAGACTTTCAATGCGACTTTAGTGACCACTGAAAACCTATTTTCTTGTAGTGAGGAGATGATTTAGGTATTTTTAGATCGTTTGAGTCTTTCAACCTTACTTATAAATTATTATGTCCTTATTCTCCCTATTTTGAGCATAATTTAACTTTTTCTTTGGTACTCATATAATAAATTGAGCCAAAAAAATAGGAATTTTCTTATTTTTATCATTTTCACTCATATGCATGATTATTATTGAAATATTTTATTGAGAGTTATTTTTTTAAAATTGGTGGAAAGGCGGGGCATGAAATTAGAAGAAGGAAGCCAAAAATAAAAATAGTTGTAGAATAAATATATATGAAGAATAAATATGTGAATGAGGAAAAAAGCAAAAGAAAAAGAAAGAGATATATGTGAAAAAAAATTATGATGGAAAAAGAAAACTATGAATAAAATAGTTGATAGAAGAAGAGAAGAAATTAAGTTTGGGGGAAAATCTCTTGTTGAATTAGCAAAGGCTCTATGAAAGAACTTAGAATGACCATATGTATTAGGTAAATTGAGCCTAATATAATATCCCTTATACTAACTTATACCTAAGCCACATTACAAGCTTAAGGAAGTGCTATTGATCCTAAGTGCAATGTTTAGTCTACATTAGAGGAGAGTGATATGAAAAATAATTCTATGAAGATCCTAAACTTCAATCATCTAGAGATCTACCCTTAAAATATTGGGTTGCATGAACTTATTTGATGTGCTGAAAGGTTAAGTGTCACAAGTTATTTACACGCACGCCCAGTATTTAAAAGTTAAAATATAAATTGTATTTGGGTTAAGCTTATACATTATTATAATTTATGAAATTTTTTTTAAGTTACAAATTCTTTAAAATCTCTGAGACATAATTTAGTTAGTCAAAACAACTTAGCACTTAATACATAATTTTGAATTATCTTTTCCAGTTTTTTTATTTTGCTTAAGGAAAAATAAAATTTAATTTTAAGTTTGGGAAAGTTTGATAAGTGGGACATATACCACTTATGTAAGGTTTTTTATGCTTAGATTTTGTTAATTCTCAATATTTTTAGGTGATTGATGGGTTATAATATGTTTTCATGCAGAAGAATGAAGAAAAGTATGCTAGTGGATAATTCTGGAAGAAATTAGGTGAAAAAATAGAAAATTTTGACAAAAGGAAAGCATGAGTCGCAGAACTTAATACATAATTTTGAATTATTTTTTTCAGTTTTGTTGTTTTGCTTAAGGAAAAATAAATTTTAATTTTAAGTTTGAGAGAGTTTGATAAGTGGGACGTATACCACTTATATAAAATTTTTTTATGTTTAGATTTTGTTAATTCTCAATATTTTTAGGTGATTGATGGGTTATAATATGTTTTTATGCAGAAGAATGGAGAAAAGTATGCTAGTGGATAATTTTTAAAAAAATTAAGTGAAAAAATAAAAAATTTCGATAAAAGAAAAGCATGAGTCGCCGAAGGGCAAATCTCGACCCAGATAACAACATAGTAAAAGAGTCGCATTGCGACCCAACGAGAAGCAGGTCCCGATAAGAAGTTAAAGGGAGTGCACCGCAACTCGTACAAAGCTGGATCACGACGCAACGCAGGATGACACAAGCCTAGCAGCTAGCATGTTTTTCCTTTTAAATAGGAGTAGGACCCACTTAAGTGTTATAAATAGAAGTAGTTTACTTTTGGAGGAACTTTTTGGCGAGAAGGCAAAGTAGAGGGAAAGATCATCTGTTGGCAAAGATTCCATCAGATATTTCTGTCCAATTATTGTTTTTTTTTTCTCTTCTTTAACTTCACTTTCTGAGTTTTTTGAGTTTTGATTTTTATATTTTTATTATAAAATAAATTTTTATTTCTAGAGTGATGATGTAGCCTCACCACAATGATTTGGTAAATTATGTAAAGAATTTTTAATTTTTATTTTTATGTTTTCTTTTTAATTTTTTATACTTTTAATTAATTGATCACTAATTAAATAATTTATTAATCATAATGAAATCAGAAGATGAATTATGTGTTTAGGGTTAGGAGATGAAAACCATAAATTGTATGTAGATAAAAATATACCTTATGAATTTGTGTAGTCATTAAAAAAAAATCATAAATCTTAATTAATTTATGATTAATCAATTTACATAAGAAATATAATAAGTTATTAATTAGAAAATATTATTATCAGTGCTCAAGAAAAACTAGTAAGTAATTTAGAATTCTTGATTAGCAAAAAAAGTGAATAAATATCAGTTAATTAATTACAAAGAAACCAAATTAGAGTGATGACGATGAGATCGAATCCCTAAGGCTTTCTCCAATTAAGTGTCTACAACTCCGTATTTGCAAATTGCCTATGATTTTTTAATTTATTTTCAACAATTACTCTCATTTTTAATTATCAAGATAATTTTATTGTGGTTTAATTTTAGTATTTAGAACACAATTCTCGTGGAACGATACCCTATACTCACTTTTATTATCTGAAAACGATACGTATATTTGCTTGTCAACACTCTAAGTGTTAAAGGAACTGAACTCCCAGTATTTTGTTCTGAATAATTGAACTCTTATCAAGGATATTTTTTCTTATTGAAATTCGAGGATTCATTTCACTTTAAAGAAAGTTATGTCATTTTTTAAGTGAATGTTTTTCTATTATGACTTTTAAAGTGCGTGTTTATGTTTCAAGGATGTGGGTTTGAAGCTTACAAATTCCTAGTTTGGGTCCTGACAATAAATTGGGTGACAAGTTAAAATATGGACAAAATAACTTACTTAAATAAAATAACAAACAATAAAAAGATTAAACGACACATTTAAAACAAATTGATTTTCCATCAAATCACATGAATTATATTGTACTTTAGCCTAAATAAAAACCCAACACACTGCCAAAAATAAAAACATACAAATTGCAAAAAATAGGAAAAGAAAGAAAGAAAGAGATTAAATATTTTATGGAGGCACACTGAACAGCAATAAAGCATGCCTATGAATGTGAAAGCACGCTTTTGGTTTAGCCTTGTGGGATCAAAAGTAGTCATCCTCCTCATGATCCATCAGCTTCCATGAACCATCTGGTTGTTGAATCATACCCTTATGCTTTTCTATCCACCATGACACAGGTACAAAATATTTATCTTTCAAAGAATCCATTTTCTTGTTCACAAGTGCAATATCACGATTGACCTCCAATTTGAACCCTTCTTCACTCCCCCGTGTTCCTGCAACTCCATGCAAGTAAGCCTCCAAGTTATGCCAACTAGACACATTCCCAGGACTCTTCAAATACATAGATTTCCGATTATCAATTTTCAACTCTTTGCCCACATCCAGATACCCTAAAAGGGGATAGTTTGGAACAACATCTAACTCATTCCGAACACGCAGGGCTCTCAGATCTTCGCACCCAGAGAAAACCTTCCGAAAGTTCCAGTCTCCAACACGAGGGCTTGCAAATACAAAGGCTGTGACAGGACAGGCTTTTTCAGGGTCATCTACTCGCTTGTTATACCCATTTGCAGCTATGTCCACTGCATTAAGAGTCGCCAGTGCAGCACCTAAACTGTGCCCTACAACAGTTATGCTGATTTCTTCATCCTTGTATTCATCTACGAGCCTTCTGACCTCACTTAGGACCTGCATATAAAATTAATCGTCTTCTTGAAAACCATTTTTCTGTCCTGTGAGTTAGTCTCAATAAGAAAGTGTTAACTTAGATATTCAACTGGTATATTTTGGATCAGACACGTTATGAAGCATGAGTACATACATGAGTTATGACACAGAAACAGATACTGTAACACAATTAATGTTCATATATAATTTGAAGCGTTGTTTCATGTCTTATACGAGTGTTATGTTTGTCCAATGTTCATAGGTTAGACAGAAAAACCAGATTTTGAATCCCATTTTCATAATAGGGTTAGAGGATTGTGATTTTGTGATGTTGTCTCATAATTTTCTCTAAGAATCAACATTAAATTTTCCCAATAAAAAATATACAAATACCTGATCTCTGGCACTGGTCGTATTGAAGGGGGAACGTGGGTCTTCTGAAGTGTAAATGGAGTACCAACCTTGGTGAATTTTAGGATCAGCTTCGTCACCAAAAACTTTTGGAGCGGAGACCAAGATGAACTGAAGATCGTTAACCCATTCCAAGCTCTGAACTGTTCCTCTCCAGGCAATGACAATGTCCCTTCTTCCTAACAAGGCTTTGGCTTTATCTGTGGCCACAGCAACATACCCTATCCAGTTTGATTCCCTACTCCAAGCCTCCCTTGACAAGCACTTTACGATGAATGCTTCGGGGAGATCAATTTGAGACGTTGCATATAGAAACTTGGTTACAGTGTACTTGAAGGGATTGCCATTTTCCAAACCCACCCTGGAAAAGAAGTTCTTTTTCGCATACCTACTGCTTCCCGCAAACTTGGAAGCTTTTTCAGTATTGAAAGCATCGTACGTAGCTTGTGCCATTTCTCCATAGTGGATCATGTACCCTCGAAGATCAATGTCAAGAGGATCTAGCAGACCCTTCCAATGGCTTTCACCACTGAGATTTCTCCATCTTTCAGCTATGTTGTTAGCCTGGGCCATCTTCTTCCTCCTACCAATCCACCTCAGGAATGTAATGCTTGCTTTATCCGTAGGTTTTCGTCTTGGTTCAAGATGATGACGATGATGTTTGATGCCAATTACATTGTCCTTCTTCGTTTGTATTTAGCTTCTTTGAATTCATCAACCCCTAAGTTCAATTTCTTTTTGTCTGACCAAACATAATATAAAAAGTCTGGTATTAATATTTAGTATATTATCCATTCAGATAAAATACAGCTTTCATGTGTATTAATTAATGGATTTCCACACCTATCATCTATTTCTAAAATGTTCCATCCTGGCCAAGTCACTTTCAAATCTTAAAAATTAAATTTGACCTTAGATTATGTCGTGGTGTTAGATCAAATATCACGCAAATTATTGCATGATTATAATTTTAAAAAAATATATATTATTTTAATCAAATTACTATTTTAGTTCCTAAAAGATATATGTCGCTTCAATTTAGTGTACCAAGGAATATACAAATTACTACATCAATCTTGAAAGTTGACTAAATCAAGAAAAAAAAAATTAATCGTTCTAAGATTAAATTTACATTCGTTTAGGACTTAAATGAGTTGAATTTCTGAAATTGATGCGGTCACATGTAAATATTCTTTACAGAGAACTAATTTGATGCAAAGAATATTTTTCAGGCATCAAATAACAGTTTACTATATTATTAATTTTATATCATTTTTTAATCAAAATATCATATACACGTTATGATTATATTATTGTCGACCAATTAACCCAAGTGCTTAATTGTTTAGAGCCTTGCAAGGTTCATTTTATTAATGGATTTTCCTTCTTTATACGCAGGCACGATGACATCGGCTTCAAAATTAGTAATATACCAAGTTTATTTTTGCAATTTTGTTAGCGCAAGCTTCATATGATTTCATCCCTTTCAATGAGATCAATAATACTTTCGTCTATAAACTTGTCTTCAAAGACCATACCACTTTTGTTGCAAAATCTAATCATCCTTGTCCTACGCAGAAATCTTAATAAATTTCCACGGCTAAAATTGAGAATTGTGTTTCCCTGTTGTGATGGTGTCAGTAAAGCTCATAATTGGGTATACTATGGCAGATACTAACTTGACGGATGGAAAAGTAAATCGATCATGTGTTTGAAAACTATAAATAGAATATGCAGAAGACTGTAGTCTTTACCTTTTCTTGAAATTTTCGGTGTTTAAATTATACCCCAAGATAGACAGTCCTAGACTTTAAGTTTCAAACACAGTCATCACAGTTAGACTCTCTGTTTTGATATATATGACAGCAAAGTTGCAAGTGAAAAAGACAGGTATTTTATGGTGCTGAATTGTTTTTCTATATACAACTCTTTATATACAAGAGTTATATGAGAGTTCACAACTACATTCAGCTATACATCTGATAACTAACATGCACGTGAGGAGAAGTGTGTTGTTCCCTTTCATCCTCCCACAAACTCAAAGGTGGAGCTATAACTCTAAGTTTGTTTCTGAAGTTGTGAAACAGAGAGCTTGAAATTTATTTAATCAATACACTACAAGAAAGGCGGGAAATGGCGACGGAAATTTAATGACGGTTACAAAAAACCGTCTCTAAAGCCAACATTAACGACGGTTTCCTAACCGTCATTAAAGTTCGGTATTTAACGACGGTTTTACAGAAAATCGTCGTTAAATACGGACGGTTAAGATCCAACCATAGTGATCTGCGCTGTTCTGATTATGGGAAAAAAATTGATGGACATTACGACGATTTTTTATAAAATCGTCGTTAAATGACAACGGTTTTATATAAGACCGTCATTAAATTACGATGGTTTATAGGGAACCGTTGTTGACTTTCCAACGTTCAGAATTCTAACCGTTGCTCGATATGCGTGTGGTTTAACGACAGTTTATTATCTAATCGTCGTTAAACCCATTTAGTGACGGTTTTTTTTTAATTTAACGACGGTTTATAACGGTCGTTAAACCACGCGTACGCCTATAAATTCAGTAGCCCTCCTCATTTGTATTACAAATATTTTTCATAATACTTTTTCGTATAATACACTAGCTAAGATCATTTGTTGTGACTTTTGAGTGGTCTTCTTTGCGACTTGTATTTATTATTCTCAAGGTATGTCATTTAACTTTTTAATTGTATTTAATTAATTTTTTATATATTGTATGTTCAAAATATTTTCTTATATTATTTTTTATTTTCTTTTGTGAAGATCTTCTGACGTTGGAACGTCACTTCGATTTTGATTCTTGTGCGTTATTTATTTGGAATCATTTTCAAGGTATGTAATCTAATTAATTTTATTTGAAATGAATTTATTTCAAAGTATTGTATGTTAGATTGCGATAATATTAGATATTTTATGTACTTACTATTTTTTTATTAATATATTTGACATTGTGATGTATATTGTATGAATCAATTTTAAAATTTGTGTTATTCTGGCAATATTTATGATATTTAATATTATAATATATTATGTTCGGTGAAAACATGTAAGACGAAATTTTTTTTAATAATGCTGAATTATTATACATAATTATTTTTGAAGTAAAATATTTGTATTTAATATTAGAATTGATTTATAAAAAAATAGAGATCTTGAGGCGGTGTTGATAGAATAATATAAAAAATTTATTTAATCCACATAGTTAAAAAAATAATTAATAAAAAATACAAACAAGTTTTTAAAATAAAAATAAAAATATATAATAATATAAATTTAGTAGATGAATTGAAGTATGTAATTGATTAGATGAAATAATAAATTTTAATAAATAGACAGAGTAAGTATTGAAAACAATTTATAAAAAATTGTGACACTACTTTAAAAATATACGTATTTTTTAATATAAATTTAATAAATATATATAATATGATCAATTAAGTATAAAATGATAGTGAATTTAGTTTTAAATTTAAGTTATTTACTGTTTAAAAATTATAATTAAAATTAATGCAAATAAATCAAAAATAGTTATTATATTGATAAACGTATTTAAATAATATACGTAAATTAGTAATAGTCAAATTATATTACAGTTGTTATTAAAATATTAAAATATTTATTCAGATGATGAGGTAAAATAATAAATGTTAGTAAATAGACAAAATTAGTATTAGGAATTGGTTTTAAAAAAATAAAACACATTTAAAAATACACGTAGTTTTTAAAAAATAGAAACAAATATATAATAACATAATTTTAATAAAAAATAATAGTGTAATAATTTTTAATGCACTTTGTTCTTACACTAGATTCTCTATTAAGGAACTAACAATATCTTAGATGTAATTGAGTAGAATTATTCTTGAATATATGGCCCTTATATGGGCCACTGATTTTACTTTTTCAGATAGAGAATTGAAATTTCAATTCCTTATCTGAGTTCGTTTAAAATTTTACCATGTAAATACTATAATTGAAATCTTAACGGCAGCTGTAAAATCATAATTCAATTTTTTGCTGCTAATGGCTGTCCTTTCCAAAAAAATTCAGATTCGTAGAAATTCGATGATGAAAATCATCCTTTTAAAAGATCTTAGATATAATTGAGTAGAATTATTTTTGAATATATGGCCCTTGTATGGACCACTGATTTTACTTTTTCAGATAGGGAATTGAAATTTCAATTCCCTATATGAGTTCGTTAGAAATTTTACCATGTAAATACTATAATTGAAATCCTAGCGGCAAATGTAAAATCATAATTCAATTTTTTGCTGCTAGTGGTTGTCCTTTCCAAAAAATTCAGATTCGTAGAGATTTGATTATGAAACTCATTCTTTTAATTAATGACATTATGAGAATGGAATAAAATTAACACATGACCAAAGACTTTATCAATGGCACTGTTTGAAAAGTTAAATTTTTTGTTCATGGATTCGTAGAGATATTTGAAGTGTTTTATTTCATATTATGTAAGCCAATGTCATCATTTATCTCACTCTCTCTTATATATCTCTCTTAAACTCTTTGAAATCAGGATTCTTTATTTATAGCGAACCAATAACGAAGATTTTTTATTTGGTGCTTCATTAAATGCCAATTATCATAAAGTTTGTTACAAAATGTTTACACGTAAAACATTTTAAACCTCTTCAAAATGTGTTGTGTTTTATGCACAATCAATTGCAAATCCCTTCTCATGTAAAGTAGTCATGTTTGATCTTAGTTCAGAGTAAGAGTTATTTAGGTTAATTGTTATCTAAATTCATAATTATTTCAGAAATGGATAAATCTTGGATCAATAAACCTCGACAATCAATAGAATACCAGAATGGTTTAGACGGATTTTTGAAATTCGCAAATGCCAACTCTGGAGTCGAAGGTAGAATAATATGCCCATGTCCAAAGTGTAGATTCAAGAAATGGCAACTCATCGAGGTCGTGTGCCAACATTTGATCGTCAAACCATTTTCAGAGTGATACAATTTTTGGAGTTTGCACGGAGAAATGATTACAGAAGAACCTGTTGTAGGACATGCTATAATGCCAATTGAGGTCTCAGAACCCATAGTTTGAGATGACCCTGTGCAGAACATAGTTCGTGATGCATTTGGGATTTACACCAAAAATGAGAGCATCGCTTCTGTGGATATGCCAGTTCCACAGTCAGCAGAAAGGATGGATGATAGTATCAAAGATTTTTATGAGTTACTGAAAGATGGTGAACAACCACTTTATGAAGGGTGTGAAAAGTATTCCAAATTGTCTTTTTTGGTGAAGTTGTATCACATCAAGTGTTTGTGCGGCCTAAGCGACAAAACAATGTCGATGGTACTTGAGTTGTTTGTCGATGTATTCTTAGATGCCAAGATTTCGCCTTCATTTTACGAGGCTAAAAAAGTCATTAATAAGTTGGGGTTGAACTACAAAAAAAATTCATGCATGTCAAAATGATTGTATGTTATACTGGGGAGAGCATGAAAGTAGCGAAACTTGTAATAAGTGCTCCGCATCAAGGTGGAAACCGAAACAAAAAGGGGAGAAGCGGAAAAAGGTACCTAATAAAATTCTTAAATACTTTCCAGTTAAGCCAAGATTGCAGAGGTTGTTCATGTCTTCTAAAACTGCTGAATTTATGAGATGACATTCTGAGGACAAAATTTCTGATGGCATCATGAGGCATCCAAAGGATTCTGAGACATGGAAGAGATTTGAACTTTTAAATATTATCACTATTTATTTTTTCTATGTGATTAATTAGGATGTGGCTGCGAAGAATAAACAGAACAGAAAACAGCTGACAATGCCACACATTACTGGATCCAAGAGCTTTACGCGTAAAAAAGCGGAGATGGTAAGTTTAAATCTATAAATATTTTGTTTTTTTAAATGTTGAGAAGACTATAATATATATAATCATAAATTGATTAATTATTATAATTTTCAGGAGATTGTTGTTAGGGGTTCAGTGACTCGTGATGATGTATGGATGGCAGCTCATAAAAGAGCTGACGGATCATACATCAACGACGAAGCTCAGGCTGTTGCGGTAAGTAATAAAATCTTATCAACCATACGTGGGTAATTATTTAATTTTTAAATAATGTTTAATATAATTAATTGTCTGTTATTGAATGTTAGGAGAAAATTGCTTCGATCAAACAGGAGGACAGCTCGTCCCAAGAGCTCTCGACGGCTGATTCGCTTGCGAGAGCTCTTGGCACTAAGGAGCACTCCGGCCGCGTTCGAGGATTTGGGTTGAGTGTTTGTCCAACTCAAGTCTTCGGTCATGGTTTGTCTAGGTCGAGCTCACAGTCTGGGCCGTCATACCACGAGTTACAGAATGAGGTGGAGCACCTGAAAACAGCTATGCAAGAGCGGGACGTCGAGCAGTAACGACGAAAAGCTGAGCTCCAGCAACGAGATGCTGAGCTCGAAGCACGGCAAGTACAGATGGAAGCTGCTATGACGTTCCTGCTACAAAAATTTCAGGGTTAGCTGCCACCTGAAATTTCAGGACTTCATAGTCCTGGACCCAGGGTAACCTTTTAATACATAAAAATTGTTGGTATAATTTTGTTTCTTTTGAAAACACTAAAAATTCTAACAAAAAAAATTTATTTTTCAGGACCCCAGCGATCATGGTAGTGGGCATTAGCGTGATCAGCATTCGCAGGGTCCGGGAACTTGATTTAGTTATGATATTTGTATATGTAATTTTGTTACGTTCGTTACTATTAATTTTTTTGTACATATTTTTTTTTATATATATATAGATTCATTATAATTCAATAATTTATGCATATTTAGTATTTAGTTAAATATTAATAAATTTTAAAATAAAATTTTCAATTATTAAATAATTCACACGTTTAATTATTATATAATAAAATAAAATGTATCTAAATTAATTTATAAAATATTAAAAATATAAATTAATTTTTATTTTGCATAAAAATTTAATACTAAAAAAATTTAAGCATTATTAGTATTATGGATAGCACAAAATATTATATTTTAAATTAAAAAAAATTGATATAAAAAATTAAATTAATATTATTAATCAAAAATTTAAAAAAAATTTATAAGTAACCGTGCTTTTTAAACCGTTGTTACTTTTAACGGCGGTTAAAAACCGTCGTTAAAACTGATTTGTAATAACTATAAAATTTAACGAAAATTCTAATTAAAGGAAATTTAGAATAAAAGAGAGAATTTTGAAAATAGAGATAAGAACTGTAGAAAATATGTATATTTATTACATGGATTAAAGAATTACAAAAGAAATATGAAAATTTACGTTTTGGCGCGTAATTTTTATTTTTAAATGATAATATTTTGTTATAAGCAAATATATAATTATATTTTGCTAAAAGTAAGTAGACTTTTAATTAAAAGAAGTATTGTGTTGCTTAAAATAATTATACCGGCCTCTAATGAATTTTTATGGTATTTTTAGAAATATTCTTTCTTTTAATATGAATAAAGATATTTGTTTTGAAATTTGTTTTATTACGACTTTTAATCAAGAAAAATCATGATTTAAGAGTTTAACTAAAGATTTATGAGAATGGAACTTTTTAGAAATTTTTGGGATATTTTATGATGAAAAACGAAAATTATATGAATTTTTATAAAAGAAAATCCTATTATTAATTATTTAATAATTATTATTATATTAAAAAAAAGCATAAATGATAAAACGAAACCGGGGACGAGTAATCAGTCGAAAGAAAAATCGGGAAAGATGCATAGTAGTGAATAGTGAGTGAATAGTAACATCCAACTTTTTCTCTCGATCTGTAGTGTCCATTGGCTTCAGATCTCAAAACTAAAGGTGTTATTGGATTCAGAACGAAGAATACTTCAGTTTTAATCGATTAGTTTTTCAAATTCACCGTTGAGTTGCCGTAAATCTGAAGTAGAAAATCTCCGTAAAAGGTAAATCCTGAAACTCTTACTTAGATATTTCTAATTGAAAATCTGACACCGTAGATGAATTCAGAAGCTAGATAAATCTTAGGATGAGTTTTTTTTCGGTCATTTGGTAACTTTTTATGTGGCGGTGAATAATGATTTCCAGCGTGAATAGTGATTCCAATGGTGAATAGTGGCAGTGAATAGTATTTTTCGGCGGTGAATAGTGACCAAACTCCTGCAGTCATTTCCAAGGTTTTTGGACCCTCCGAACACGTTTTTAAAGTTTATTTGGTCAAATTCAGACTTGGAAAAGACATTTTAGGGCTATCCAATCTGAAGCCCTACCCTGTGAGTAGATAACTCTTTCTATAACTTGCCCTATACTCTTCTTGAACTTTAATTGTATAATTGATTATGTTTACAAGTGATTTATGCTTTTATATGTATCTGAAATGGATTAAGGTATCTAGAATTGATTACTATCGGAAATATAGTTCAAGAAGAGTATGGTTTTGCAAATGAGATTGTTGAACTCATTGAATATGTGATATTGTATACGACGCATTGTTTGATAACGTTATTTGATTGCCTTGGAGAAATGGCATATATATATATATATATATATATATATATATATATATATATATATATATATATATATATATGTGATAAACCCTGAATGGGTAATTTATAATAGATGAATTTTGAAATACATTGAACATACGATTTTTACATATATTTTTCTTTATATGGCAAATGAAAAATGCTATGCACATGATATTGATATGTTTGCCTCGGATTTGGGCATGTATATGTGATTCCCTGATTGGGAAGTTTTGACAGAGGAATGTACTGAGATTGAAAACCCTGTTTTGAATGATATGTAAAGTTATAAGTTGCCGAATATGATTGAATGGCAAGCATAAAGCTCATGGCGAATTGTTTGATAATTATGCATTGCATTTGATGGATGTGCACTTTTATACATATATATATATATATATATATATATATATATATATATATATATATATATATATATATATATATATTGATGAATATTGACGGATTATATAGCTTGAGACGGTATTGTGAAGGAGGTATTAGTGGTAATGTGAGGAGGCAGAAGGGTGATGAACTCACATTCCCTGATTACCTATTATGACTGTGACTATGGTAATGTGAGGAAGCAGAAGGGTGATGAACTCACATTCCATATTTATCTATTGAGTATATTGAAAGTTGTGACATACTTGAGCATTATATAAAAAGAATGAATTTTTAATGCATATTAAGTTTGATTTAAGACCATATTGTATTATATGTGGTTACAGATATTCGAATGTGATTTGAACTGAGAAAATTTAAAAATGCGGGTCCCATATGGATGTATCTCTGAATTGTGATTTTCAATGTGATAAGTTTAAAAATAAAGAGTACATTTATATGTTGACTTGAGAGGTTATAGGAGGTATTGTCTGCTCACTGAGTTGTAAAACTCACTACACGTGGTTGACATATTTTCAGATAAAGACCTAGAGTTTGGTCCTGTAGCTTCTTGATCGACTAGGTGTCGTACTTCTGTGGTGAGCCTAAATTGTTTCTTGACTCTCAGTATTTACAAATATAATATAAATGTACTCTAGAGTTGCTTTGAACGTCACAGGCAGGATCCTTGCTTCTGCTGTACTCTGATGTATATGTACTTGATTTGTATATGGTATCTGTATGAAAAAACCTATATGTATCTATTTCCTTAATAAAGGATTGAGATATTCATGTTTATGGAAAATATATATTCATGATATACGTGTTTCACGTGCCCTAAATTTAGGGACGTGATATGGTTTAACGACGGTTTTTTAAACCGTCGTTAATCCAGGCATAACGACGGTTATTCCCACGGTTGGCTGAAACCGTCGCTATGCCTGGAGTTCCACGACGGTTTTAAAATCGTCGTTATGTCCACTTAAAAATTGTCGTAATGTCACAGTTTTGTTGTAGTGATACATCTGTAGTTTGTTTAGTGGCAGGGATATGACTAACCAAAATCTCCTGAGCCTGTACCTTTTTGCGAAAAAAATGGAGATAAGTTCAATATGTTTAGTGCAAACATGAAGGATAGGATTTGTAGTGAGCATGATAGTACTAAGATTGTCATAGTAGATATGAGGCTCGGTGGCTAGAAGGACTTGGAGCTCAAGAAGGAGAGATTTTAGCCAAAGCATCTCTGTCATTGTAAGGGCCAAGCTCTAATATTTAGTCTCAATATTGCTTTGAGATACTAAGGGTTATTTCTTGAAGCACCATGAGACTAAATTATTGCCAAAGAAAATAGTTGAGCCTGAAGTAGACCTGCAGTCATCAAGATCACTCCCCCAATCAACATCATAGAAGCTAAAAAGATTCAACATTGTTGGCTTCTTGAGGAGTCCATAAGAAATTGTACCTTACACATAATGTAATATTCTTTTGACTGCTGCCTAATGTGTATCAAGAGGATTAGCCATGAATTGGAAAATTTGTTTACACGAAAAGAAAGTTCAAGCCTGGTAATGGTAAGAAATTGTAATATGCCCACAATGGATCTGTAGAGCTGTGGGTCTCAAATATGAGTGCCTTGGTGGGCTAATAGCTTTAGTCCAAAATTCATAGGAGTATGATAAGCTTTGCAGGATGCCATATGGGATTTCTCTAATAATTCTCTAGCATATTTGGCTTAAGAGAAATGTAAGGATCCATCTCTGAGTTACTGAACTTCAGTGCCTAGAAAAAAAAGTTTGCTCAAATATTTGAGAGAAAATGTATGATGTAGCTATGAGATAAGCTGAGAAATTACCTCAGATAATGAACTTGTGATGATAATATCATCTACATATATGAGGAGATATGTAGTGTGCTAAGGAGTAACCCGAATAAGCAAGGAATTATCACATTTACTTGTGGAGAACCCAAGTTGGAAAAGAGTTGAAGTCAGTTTCTCAAACTAAGCTTGGGGGGCTTGTTTGAGACCATACAATGACTCATGGAACTTGCAAACTAAATGAGAGGAAGACGGGTCAACATATCTTGGAGGTTGTGTCATGAACACTTCTTCATCAATGGTTCCATGTAAGAAGGCATTGTCTACATCGATTTGTTAAATATCCAACCTTATTTGTAAAGCCAAGGTTAAGATAATTCTTATTGTTGCTGGTTTAACAACATGACTAAATGTCTCTTTGTAATCCTAACCTTCTCTTTGATTAAAACCCTTAGCTAACAAGCAGGCTTTGTATTTCTGCATTATGCCATCTGAATTCCTCTTAACTCAGAAAGCCAATTTGCAACCAATAGGTTTTCTATTAGGTGGCAGAGAAACAAGTTGCCAAGTGTAATTCTTAAGTAGAGCAATGTATACTCTATCCATAGCATTTTTCCAATTTGGGCTGAGCAAAGCTATTTTGACAGATGTGGGTTAATTTTTAACATCAAAAGTGACAAGTGCTTTTGGTTTAAATATACCAGCTATGGCTCGAGTTGTCATTGAGTGAGTTGGAATCACTTTCTTAGGAAATTTTTTTTGTAGATGTATGGATGTGCAAGCTAAGACAGGAGAGTCAAGATTGGATGCAGCTAAAGGATGTGCTGAATAAGCAGAGCACATAGTGTGACCAGCAATGTGAGTATGAGAAAAATCATTAGAGCCAACATCAGTCACAGTATTTATGTTAGTGGCATTATTTTCAGGATCAAAGGAAAAGTCAACATCAGTATGTGGAGTAACAGAAACAATAGTATATGCATTAGGCAATGATAAATGTGATATAGGTAAAAGAAGAGGAATGGCTAAAGGAAAAGGAGAAGAGAACTTCTATTAAGATGAATCAGTAAATAAATGACCATATGGAAAAGAATGCTCATGAAAAATTACATGCCTCGAAATATAAATGTTCCCTTTTGAATCAAAACACCTATAGCCTTGTGATTATCATTGTATCCCAAAAAAAATGTAAGGAGTGGATTTAAGAGCAAACTTGTGGTAATTATAAGGTCGAAGGTAAGGGTAGCACTCACAGCCAAAGGTTTTGAGGAAGTTGTAATCTAGTTTTATTTTGAAAAGAAACTTAAAGGGAGATTTATTATTTAACACAAGAGTAAGAAGTCTATTAATGAGAAAAATTGATGTATGAAAAGCTTCACCCCAAAATTTTAAGAGTAAATGAGCATTAGCTAGTATGGTTAATACCATTTCAGTTATGTGGCGAATTTTTCTTTTAGCCTTACCATTTTGTTGGGGTGTATAGGGCAACTAAACCTATGAATAATGCCTTGAGAGGAGCAATAGTTTAAGAGAGAACGATACTCACCTCCACCATCAGATTGAATGATTTTAAATGGTGTTAAAATGTAACTCAACCATGGTTTTAAACTATGGAAAGATTTTGGAGACATTAGATTTCTATTTTAGCATATAAATCTAGGTGAAATGAGTTGCTGCATCTAGGAAGTGAACAAAGTATCTGTAACCTATGGAGGAGGGAATAGGAGATGGGCCCTATAGATCTGTATGAATGAGTTAAAGAGGTGTAGTATAAGTGGTATACGAATCTGAAAATGGAAGTTTGTGTAACTTTCCTAAGCAGCAGGATTTGTAGGAATCAAACTCAGTTTTATTCACAAATTTAGGAAAATTACAATCTTGCATAATTTGATTTACAATTTTACAAGAGGGGTGCCCAAGTCTATTGTGCCACAATGTAAATGAATGAGAACTAGAATTTAAAGATTGGATGGGTAACCGAGAGTTGGATTGGAAGGTTGAAGCAGAAGGAGAAGTGGCTGGAGTGCTGGCTACTGAATTTCTAGGCTTGCTTGGATGGGATAATGTAAAGTGATCAAATGTATGTAGACGTATTTGCTTGGTAACCTGGGATTTGACAACACAATGATTACCGTAAAATTCAAAGAATACAACATTATCTCTATAAAATTTAGAAACACTGAGCAAATTCTTAGTTATTGAAGTCACATACAAAGGATTAGAAAGAGACAAGGGTGTGTTAGGAGCAAAGGGTGAGATTAAGAGAGATTGGCCAACGTGTTGAATATGAAGGCATTTACCATTTCCTATATGCAGTTTTTCTTGCCTAAGATACTATACTTTTTTGTTCAAATTTTGTTCACTTGTTGTCACATGATTTGAGGCACCAAAATCTGGATACCAAGTAGAGTCAAATAATGTTTCTGGAGTGGCTCCCATGGCTAACATTGGAGTACTCGTTTTGTTCCATTGACAGTACTAAGGGCAACATTATTTTTTTGAAATGAGGGATCATATCTATGATAACAGTTTAAGGCCTGATGTCCATATTTACCACATACTTGACACATTATTTCGAGTCTTCCAATAGAAAAGTTTCCTTAAAATCTGCTTCTGTCTCTTCTGTTATTGTAGTAATTACCACTTTTGTTTCCTTTTCCACGAAAGTTTTTATTTCTTGCATGAAAGCCACTGGTGATACTTAAATTGGCAATATTAGCAGTTAACAAGGACTCTGTTTTCATGAATTGTTCATATCTACTTTCATGAGCTAGTAGTAGTGATTCAATATCTCCTACTGTATAAGGATCTAATCTAGATGTTATTGAGGTAACAAATGGGAGATATTCCTCAGGTAATCCTTCCAAGATAGCATCAATATGATCATATTTTGTCATATTGCATCCTATGCTGATTAAAGAATCAACAGCATTCTTAATCTTAAGAAGATATTCACTTACAGTCATGGATCGTTTCTTGGTGTTTCGTAACTGCATTTTGTACTAACTGACTTTTACTCGAGTTTAAGAATTAAAGAAATTCTCAATTTTTCTCCAAGCTTGTCTAGACGTCTCACACCCAACGATTCTTGTGAGCATAGATTCAATCATAAAAGAAAGAAACCAAGAAAGGATTAATTGATCTTGACTGTCCCATTCAATGAACCTCTTGCTGTAAATTCCAGATGCTGCATTTGATTCTGAATCAAACTTCACTGGAATGGGAAAATTGGGATAAAGAAACTTTTGAAGTTAATACCCTTTGATTGTAGCTAATATTTGTGGTTTCCAAAGAAGATATTTCTTTTCATCAAAGTTTACTAACAAGGAATGCATAGATGACACAAATTCTGATTTGGTCTTTACGGTGTTTGCAGGATCCAAAGAACTTGTAGCAAAACAATTGTCCATGGCGGGCCTTGAAGCTCTGATACCATGAAAATGTTTAAAGGATCAAAAATACAAAAGTCGAGAGAAGAAAGGGGGATTGAATAATTTTGTCATTCATCAATTATTTTTCTGTACACAACTCTTTATATACAAGAGTTATAAAAGAGTTCACAACTACATTCAGTTATACATCCGATAACTAACATGCACATGAGGACAAGTGTGTTGTTCGCTTTCAGATATTATAGCCAAACAAAAAATTGAAAATTAAATATTGTACAAATATTATTAACATTTTAGATTTTTTATACTATTTACCATTATTTTGGTATCATTATTCATCATCTTTGTATCCAATGTACAAAAAGCTCTAACACTCATGTTCGGTTAACATCACATAATGACTACTAAATGCCCATACTCATGTCATCTTTGGACAATTTTGAATTCAAAAATAAATGCATTTACAAATTATTTTTGAAAACACTTTCCAAACTAGCCATATTATAGTTCTATTTTTGGAAAGTTATTATGGATTTTTTTGGTTCTATTTTTATTATATTATTTTTAAAAACAATCTTGTTAAATAGTTTTTCAAAACTTTTTTAGAGAATAAAAAATCTAGTTCGAATAATTTATTTTCAAAAATAATTCTGAAAACTAAAATACAAAAAAGAGGATGTTTGAAATATTTGTTTTTAAAACACGTTTTTAGATTTTTAAATTTCCAATTTTGATTTTGGAGTTGAGGTTCGGAGTTTGAAGATTAAAATTTAGAGTTTATAGTTTAGAGTATTATAATAATATTACATCAAAAATATGTTTTTTTTAATCAAGTGTTTCTAAAAAAAGATAGAGATATTTTAAGTTTTCTATATTTAAAACAAGAATTTTAGAAGATTAGTTTTAAAACATTGTTATCAAACTTTTTTAAAATAACAATTATTTTTAAAACACTTTCCGGACTAGCCATATTATAACTTTTCAAAGGGGTTTCTATTGCATCCATTTTTATTTTTATTTTTGGTCTTGGGTACCAAAAATCTGCTTATTCGGTGACAGTGGGAGAAAATTTCATCCCCAATGTTTCATATATGCAAAATAAGTCAATTCTAGGATTCACTTATGGCTTCGTCACAAACTCTCGACGATCAAGTTAATATGTAAATAGAAACAAGAAATAAGAGAAATTAGAGGAAAGTTGATTAGGATACCTAAGAGAAAGTGGTAACATATATAAGCTATCCTATGATAGAATACTAATTTTAATTGTTTAGTTCAACTAAATAGTTAGTAGGTCTAAATTAATTAAAGGTAGATGTCCTGACAAGAAGGAAAACCATAACATAATAAATTAATTCAAAAGATGCAATTCAGCCTAGGGAGCAAAAGAGTATGAAAGCACCAACTATATATAGTGAATAAAAATTCAATAATACAACTTGAGCCCAACAAATAAAACAAAACAAAGTAAAACCTTACTCAACAACTTTCAGATTTTTATTCAATTTGGATCAAGCAATAATTTTACATTTTTTACCATGTCTTAACGTAAGAAATAATTTGAAATCACTACAAGAAAGGTGGGGTTTAACCACGCAGATATAACGATAGTCAACAAAAACTGTCGCTAAATCCTAATTTGATGACGGTTTTTAAACCGTCGTTAAAATTGTCTTCTTCACGACGATTAATGGAAAAATTTCGTTAAATAGCGACAATTTAACTATAACCGTCGTAATATGTGGCAAAAATTATTGATCCTAGAAAATAGTGAAGTTTCACGACAGTTTTTTTTTAACCGTGGTTATTTAACGACGGTTTTAACTACGGTTTGAGAAGAACTGCCGTGGAATAATGACGGTTGGGATTAAAACCGTCATGTCTACTCAACGTTTAGAATTTTAACCGTTGCTCGGGATATGTGTGGTTCAACGACAGTTTTCCTTAAACTATTGTTAAACCTAGTTATAACGACGGTTTTAATCCCAACCGTCGTGTCTCTGCAACATTTAGAATCTTGACCGTTGCTCAGGATATGTGTGGTTCAAAGACGGTTTTCCTTAAACCGTCGTTAAACCTAGTTATAACGACGGTTATGAGTAAAACCGTCGTTATGTGAGTCTAACGACGGTTAATAAACCGTCGTTAATGTGTTTAACGACGGTTTTAGAAACTGTCCTAAAACCGTCGTTAAACCACACGTCCTTTTATAAATTCGTGTTACCCTCTTTCATTTTCATTACGAACGCTTTAAATTACAGTTTTTCATTACGAAATATATCTGAGTGTGCTACGCGAATATCAGTTGACGTACTTTGGTGTGCTTTGGGAGTTTTTTTTATCTTGCTCAATGTATGTCCTATAATGATATAATTATGTCTGAGTAATTTTGTTGAAATATTGTATGTTCGAAAATTTTTACTGTATTGATTTTTATTTGTTTTTGTGAAGAACTTGTGGCAACCTATCGACTTTTGTGCGTTCTTTCTTTAGGATCACTTTGAAGGTATGCAATTTAATTATTTTATTTTAAAGAAATTTATTTTAAAATATTCTTTGTTAAAATATGATAATAATAAATATTTTATGTACTTCATATTTATTTAAAAAATGTAGTTTACATTGTAATGTACATGTATGAATAAATTTTTAAATTTGTGTCAGTTTTGCAATGTTCATGATGTTTATTATTATAATATATTATGTGCGTTGAAACTATTTAGGGGGTAATATTTTTAGAGTAATATTAAAATATTGGATTTAATTATTTATGAAGTAAAACATACATATTTAGTATTAGAAAAAATTTATAAAAATTAAAAATAGAGATCTTTAAATAGAGTTGATGGAATAATATGATAAAATTATTAAATATACGTAGTTAAAAATAATTTTTTTAAAAAAAAATACAAGTAGTTTTAAAAAAATGAAAACAAATATATATAATAATATAAATTTAGTAGAGGAATTGAAGTGCAGTTGATGAGGTAAAATAATAAATTTCAGTAAATAGACAGAGTTAGTATTAGAAATTATTTTAAAAAACCTATAACACTAATTTAAAAATATACATATGTTTTAATATAAGTTTAAAAAATATATAATAATATAAATGTAGTATAAAATGATAGTGAATTCAATTTTAAACATAAATTATTTAGTGTTAAAAAATTTTAATTAAAATTGATGTAGATGAATCGAAAAATAATTATTATATTGATAAAAATATGTAAATAATATACATAAATTAGTAATAATAGAGTTAAAGTACAATTGATTCTAAAATATTAAAATATTAGCACAGTTGACGAGATAAAATAATAAATTTTAATAAATAGACAGAATTAGTATTAGAAATTATTTAAAAAAAATTAAAAAACTAATTTAAAAATACACGTAGTTTTTAAAAAATAAAAATAAATATTTATAATAACATAAATTTAATAGAAAATAATAGTGAAGTCTGTTTTAATGCACTATGTTCTTATACTAGATTCTCTAGTACCTAGCACTATCTTAGGTGTAACTGTGTAGAACTATCTTTGAATATATGACCTTTATATGGGCCACTATTATTACTTTTTCATATAGGGAATTGAAATTTCAATTTTTGTATCTGAATTCCAACGAAATTTTACCATGTAAAGACTATAATTGAAATCGTAACGGCAGATACAAAATTTTAATTCAATCTTTTGCTGCTAGTGGGTGTCCTTGTCAAGACAACGTGATCTATCAAATTCGATCATGAAACTCAGCTTTAAATCAATGACATTAGGAGAATAAAATAAAATTGGCATATGATCAAAAAATTTCTTAATGGCACTGTTTAAGAAGTTAGAATTTTCCTTCTTCGATTCGTAGATATTTTTCAAGTGTTTTATTTCATATTATGCAAGCCAATGGCATCATTTATTCCACTTTCATAAGGTGCGACAAGTCTTGCCAATTAATCTATAACTTTTATGCATCTAAATTTGCATCATAAGATTTTTAAAATCAAGTGAGTATCTCATTTCTCTATTTTTTAACTCTCTCTTCAATATCTGTCTTAAACTCTTTAGGATCAGAATTCTTTATTTATATCGAACCAATGAGGAGGATTCTTTATTTGTTGCTTCATTGAATGTCAATGATCACTTTCCATCATAAAGTGTGTTAAATGTTTTTTTACGTAATGCATTTTAAAGCTCTTCAAAATGTGTTGTGTTTTATGCCCAATCAATTGCAAATTCCTTTCCATACAAAATAGTAATGTTTTTAGTTTAGAGTAAGAGTTATTTAGGTTAATTGTTATCTAAATTCATAATTATTTCATATATGGATAAATCTTGGATCCATAAATCTCGACAATCAATAGAGTAACTGAATGGTTTAAACGGATTTTTGGAATTTGCAAATGCCAACTCTGGTGTCGAAGGTAGAATAATATGCCCATTTCCAAAGTGTAGATTCAAGAAATGGCAACTCATCGAGGTCATGTGCCAACACTTGATCATCAAATCATTTTCAAAGGGATACAATTTTTGGAGTTTGTACGGAGAAATGATTACAGAAGATCCTACTACAGGACATTCTATAATGCCAATAGAGGTCGCAGAACCTGTAATATCCCGTAAATTTATTTTTAAATGATAATGTTTGGCTATGAACAAATATATTTTTATTTGTTTAAAAATGATTATGTTTTGCTAAAAGCAAGTATATTTTTCATTAAAATGATTTATGTTTTGGTTACAATAATTATATTGGCCTCTAATAAATTTTTGTTGTATTTTTAGAAATATTCTTTTTTTTAATATTTATAAAGATATTTATTTTGAGATTTGTTTTATTATAATTTTTATCAAGAAAAATCATGATTTAAGATTTTAACCAAATGTTTGTGAGAATGGAAATTTTTAGAAATTTTTGGGATATTTTAGGATGAAAAACAGAATTTATATGAATAGATCTGAAATAAAATAAGAATAAATCTAAATATTTAATTATTAAATAATAATAATTAATATTATAAAAAAGAAAAAAAAATAAAAAGGGAAGGGGGAGATACACAACCGGCGACACATTTCGAAAAAAGAAGAAGAGAAGAATAAATAGTGAGTGAATAGTAACTTTTAACTTTTTCTTTACATTTAGAGTGCCTATTGGCTTCCGATCTCAAAACTGAAGGTGTTACTGGATTCAGGACGAAGAATACTTTAGTTTTGACTGATCAGTTTTTCAAATTCACCGTTGAATCACCGTAGATCTGAAGTATAAAATCTCAGAAAAAGGTAAATTCTAAAACTCTTACTTAAAGACCTCAAATTAGAAATCTAACACCGTAGATGGATTCAGAAGTTAGTTAAATATTAAGATATGTATTTCTTTCGGTCATTTGGTAACTTTTTATGTGGCGATGAATAGTGATTTTTGGCGTGAATAGTGATTCCGGCAGTGAACAGTCCCTGAGCGTTGACCAAGATTCTGAGGTCATTTCCTAAGTTTTTGGACCCTCCGGACACATTTGGTCAAATTCAACTTAGAAAAGTACAATTTAGGGTTGTTCAATCAGGAGCCCTACCTTATGAATAGATACTTCTTTCTATGACTTGTCTCATACTCTTCTTGAATTATAAATTTATTATTGTTTATGATTATAAATTATTTACTATTATAAGTTTCTGAAATGTGTTAAAATATATGTTATACTTACGAACTAGAACATAGTTTAAGAAGAGTATGGTTTTAGAAATGGATTTTGGAACTCATTGAATATGTGGTTCTAATGTATTTATCATTATTTGATAAAGTGATATTATGTGCACGATGCATTGTTTTGTAAAGCGATATACTTGTGAAAATTATGCATGTCATATTATAAATGGGATTGAATGGCAAGTATAAAGCTCATGGCGAGTTGTTTGATATTTTACATGTATATATATATATGTATTGATGCATATCGGCTGGTTGTATGGCTTGTGACGGTACCAAATAGGGGATGCCCTATTAGCCTGAGTGAGTTGGGGAGGGCCGCTCTAACCGGGTGACAATAGTAATGTGGGAAGGCAGAAGGGTGATGTACTCACATTCCCTGATCACTTATTGTGACTAAGGTCGAGGTCACTATGCATATAGCAAATTGCAATGACCAGATCGCCGACTGAGGCAGGTCATTTTTAAATTGCATTGACCAGATCGCCGACTGAGGCAAGTCATTTTTAAATCAAATTGCATTGACTAGATCGCCGAGTGAGGCAGGTCATTTTCAAAATTAAGTGGACCAGATCGCCGAGTGAGGCATGTCATTTTAAAAGTGATGATTTTATCTCCAAATCTTAATATTTTACTATAACTTATACAGATGAGCATAACAACATTTGTTTAATGATCATACCATGGTGCATATGGTTTTGGATATCTGAATATCCTTTGATTTGAGAATATTTGAAATACGGGTCTCATATGAATGTACTTCTGAACTGTATTTTCTATGTGACATATTTTAAAACATAAGTACATACATATGCTGACCTAAGGGGTCATAGGAGGAATTATTTACTCACTGAGTTGTCAAACTCACTACACGATATTTCTACATTTTTCAGATAAGAATATCAGAGTCTGATTCGGCAGATAGGTGATATATTCTCTGGGTGAGTTTATGTTGCTTCCAAGACTCACGATCTTTGAATTATACTGTATTTGTATTCTAGAGTGCTCTAAACGCTACAGGCAGGATCCCTGTTTTTGCTGTTCTCTGATGTTTATAGATTTGGTCTATAGATTGTGTATACATGAGAGATCCTTTATGTATTGGTTCCCATGATAAAGAATTGAATTATGTATCTTTATGGAAAATATCTGATTGCGGAAAAAAAAATTGTTTAGTTTACGTAACGTAAATTAGGGGCATTACAAGTTGGGATCAGAGCATTAGGTTTTCCTGTGGCTATCAGAGCAAATGATTCTTTAGTAGAACCTTTAGTATTGATATGAGCCGGACATATTAATACTTCAGGTGCTGTTAAGGGATTCTATAGGGTTTCAAATTCCTTTCTATTCCAAGATTGCTAAAGTTCCTAATATAAGGTTTATTGAATATTGTGACATTTTTAGAAAAATATCTATGGGTCAATTATTGCCTGAAAGTGAAAGGGATAGGCATCCTTAAAAATTTAAAGAATTGAGACAAATGCCAATTACGATCGTTTTTGAATCTAATATTCGTTTTACCCCGTTGTCTATGGATTGATTGGTATCAAGCCATGCCATTCGGAATGTCACTTTAAGGTGATGACAATCAATATTCGTGGAGAATTTTTTTTCTTGATACAGAGAGACCATAGTGAGATATCCAATAATCTAATCTCTGCTTTAGCAGCTCATAAGTGATTACAAAAAGGTACCAAGGATATTTGGCAGTGGTGAGAGATATTGATATAACGTATGCCAGTGTAAATCAAGTTCTAGTGGTCAAAAAAAAAATTTTTTTGATGTAATTCCTGAGGAATTGCCAATATTACCTCAAAACGTAAAATAAAATTTGGTATTGATTTACTTCCTAGAACCTAACCAATGTCTGTCTATACCCCCTTATAGAATGATATTGACTAAACTTACGAAAAAAAAAATAGTTACAAGACTTGTTAGACAAAGGATTTATACTCTCTAGTACTCTCCTTGAGGTGCTCTAGACATATTTGTGGAAATGAAGGATGGATCACTATGACTATGCATAGCTTATAGACAGTTGAATAAGGTGACAATGTGAAATAAAAAAAATCCATTACCTCGTATCTGTTTAACCAGTTATAAGGTGCTCAGTATTAAAATTTTGATTTGGTATCATGAATTGAGGAGAAGGGAAGAGGATATTCCAAAAAAAATTTCTTTTAGGACTCATTATGGACATTATGAATTTTTTGTTGTCATTTAGTTTGACAAATGTCTAAACTTTATTCATGGACTTAATAAATAGAGTACTTAAGCCATTTCTGGATCAATTTGTTATTATAATTATTGACGATACACTAAAATATTCTAAGAGTTTAAAGGATCATAATTAAAGATAGTTTTACAAACTCTAAAGGAGTATGCTTAGTAAGGATGGTATCCAAATAGATCCTAAGAAAATAAAAGTAGAACAGCAATGGCTACGTTCTACTACAGTTACAGATGAAGATCCAAATCCAATTTGCGCTTCCTGCGGTTTTCTGTCGTCCATTCTATTTGAGCAATAGTTGGATCAGGTACATGAACATATGCTTGTAAGGCATCAATCAACTCCTCAGCATTTGAAGCCGAGATGAGAATTCGTCATGCTGAGTGTGAGATAAACCTCTGTTCCACAGCTTGATCTAGAAAAGACAACAGACCATCAAAGAAGTGATTAACATTTAACAAACCTATCAGTTTGTGATGCATATTCAGTTGTGCCCAAGAGACTATTTGGAAAATCTCCTCTAAAGTACCAAAACCACCTGGTAAGGCAATGAAGGGGTCAGCATTGCTCATCATTCTAGCCATGCATTCATGCATGGAAGCTACTCTATATTCTTCCCCAATTGTCTTCTCTATGATGCTGGATGCAGCTAGAGCTGTAGGAATAATACCTAAAATTTGGCATCCTCCTACATGTGCAGCTGTAGCCACACACCCCATTAACCCACGGTTACCTCCACCATACACTAAATGAATTCTTCTCCTAGCTAGCACCATACCCAGATTTTGTGCTGCTTTAACATACTCCCCATCTTTTCCAGGACTGGAACCACAAAAGACAAATATTTCGAAACTGACGGAATGCGGTTCCCTCCATAATTTCTATCACTTTAACTTTGAGTATAGACAAAGATACTAATGTAAGTATTTATAGAACTCAGAGAAGGGCATATTTATAATAGCTATGCGAATAGGCTGGGTATTATTAGAACAACTATGTGAGTAATTGGTAGATATAAGCTAAATTAAAGGTAAAAAATTTTAAAAATGACGGCAAGCATGTATATGTACAGTAGTTATGACTGTGACCCATATTAAGCACATAAAGAGCATAAGATAATATATCACCAGAAATCTGTCTTTTTCTTATTGTCTTTGATGACGCATTGATGTCTCGATTCTTGTAGAAAAGTTATAGGTGATAGCTGTCATTGTAAAAAAAAGTGAAAATGCAAACCAATTAATTGTTGAAGAGGAACAATCAAATGATTTATTTTGTTTTCTCAATGTTTTTGCCAGTCGACTATCGGTATTATTAAGTTGACTGGTTATTTTAAGAAATTTTAATTTGAACTGGTTATTTTACAATTGATTGATTACATCTATTTTGAAGCAATCAACTGCATCCTACCAGTTAACTACGTATTCTTTGTTTTTCACAGACTTTTATAAATTTGGAAATGTTTCTTTTCCACCGAATATCAACAGCTTTAAAGTAGATTCTGGCACATATATTCAAAATTTACAGCCACCGATTTTTGCCGAAATCGTAGTTAGATTTTGTTTACAGATTATCAAGAATTACGGCCATCGATTTTAATGTTTCAATGCTTTGTTCAAATTTCTGACTTCCTATTTTGGCACCATGCTCTATTATGTATTCCGCATTTTCTGCTGCATCGTCCTTCATTAATGTTTGGCATTAAATGTAAGGTTCTTTTTTTTTCTTATTACAAGGAGGTTTAATTTATTTTCTTTGAAATTCAGTTATTATGGTGTCATAGTGGATATAGGTAAAAGTAATGAAAATTTTGAGAAGAACAGAAAGATGATAACCTTATGATGTTTTGATGAATGTAATCAAGAGAATGAACCATGTCTGAAAATAATGAAAGGCGATCAAGGTATTTGAATTAAGGGATTATACCATGCTAAGTTGAGTTTAGTATCTAGGATTTGAATTATGTTGAGATTGAAAATGTACGTGTGAATAATTGTTGAGAAAGGAGAAATTATTTGTCCTTAATTGAATTTACTCATATCAATAGTTATCAAGCCAATATACAAATGGCACCATTTGAGGTTTTATATAAAACATTATAGGTCTCCTAATGGGTGAGTGAGTTGAGTAAAGTTAGGTCCACAAAAATTGGTCCAATAGTTTACCATTGGGCTTTGCCATCTGAATTGGATAATATTCATCCAGTCTTTCACGTATCTATGCTACGAAAGTATCTACTAGACCCAACACATGTTATTCAGTGTTGGGAAATTCAGTTAGACAAAGAGTTGTTTTATGAGGAAAAATCAGTGACTATAGTAGATAGTCAAGTGAAGAAATTAAATTCAAAAGAATTGTCACGGTGAAAGTGATGTAGTAAAAGTACTTTTCAGGGGAGGCTACATAGGAAAGAGAGAATAATATGCGCGACAAATACCCACATATTTTTGAGTGAGAAGGTTAGTATCTATTTGCAAATATGGCAATGAAATTGATTAGAAAAAAAAATATAAGCAACTCAGTATAGGCCAAAAGTCTATAAGGACCATAAATATTAGAGCACTAGACATTATTAGTTTGTGACCAAATATTCTTGAAAAATTTATGGTTGAAGAAAATCCCTATGGTTAATTTTATAAAGTGAAGAGACTTCTTAGAGAGTAAAGATAATATACAAAGGAGATACTCTCAATAGTTTGAGTAATGAGGTTAATAATTGTAATTTATGCCTTGACTTCATTCCCTATTTGTGATAGAATGAATTGAAATTTGGGGACCGAATTTCTTAATGGGGAATAATGTAATATCCCATAAATTTATTTTTAAATGATAATGTTTGGCTATGAATAAATATATTTTTATTTGTTTAAAAATGATTATGTTTTGCTAAAAGCAAGTATATTTTTCATTAAAATGATTTATGTTTTGGTTACAATAATTATATTGGCCTCTAATAAATTTTTGTTGTATTTTTAGAAATATTCTTTCTTTTAATATGTATAAAGATATTTATTTTGAGATTTGTTTTATTATAATTTTTATCAAGAAAAATCATGATTTAAGAGTTTAACTAAATGTTTGTGAGAATGGAAATTTTTAGAAATTTTTGGGATATTTTAGAATGAAAAACAGAATTTATATGAATAGATATGAAATAAAATAAGAATAAATCTAAATATTTAATTATTAAATAATAATAATTAATATTATAAAAAAGAAAAAAAAAAGGGAAGGGGGAGATACACAACCGGCGACACATTTCGGAAAAAAAAAAAAGAAAGAGAAGAATAAATAGTTAGTGAATAGTGAGTGAATAGTAACCTTCAACTTTTTCTTTAGATTTGTAGTGCCTATTGGCTTCGGATCTCAAAACTGAAGGTGTTACTGGATTCAGGACGAAGAACACTTCCGTTTTAACCGATCAGTTTTTCAAATCCACCGTTGAATCACCGTATATCTGAAGTAGAAAATTTCAGAAAAAGATAAATTCTAAAACTTTTACTTAGAGACTTCAAATTAGAAATCTGACACCGTAGATAGATTCATAAGTTAGTTAAACAATAAGATATGTATTTCTTTCAATCATTTGATAATTTTTTATGTGGCGGTGAATAGTGATTTTCGGCATAAATACTGGCGATGAATAGTAATTTCTGCGCGGTGAAAATAAGTTATTATTTACATGGACAAAAGAATTATAAAAGAAATGTTAGAAATTTACGTTTCGGGGCAAAAAATGCAATTTCTTAAAATTTTTGGGGTTAAAATGTAAATAAGAAAATTTTGCAAGGACCTCCCTCAAAAAGTGAAATTTTGTAGAAAGGTTCTCCGGGATATTTTAAGGGTCTCAACCACTCCGGAAGTTGGTCATTTGCAGATTTTTCCACCTCTCTTCAGAAAATTCTCTCCGAAAACCCTCTAACTTCTCTCTAAGATTTCTCCGCCTACGGACCTCGAATTTCGACACCACCACCACCAACGGACTCACGACGAAAATTTCTTCAAATCCATCTGATTGGTTTCTGGAGAATTGGCCGGAAATTGGATGGAAAATTGAAGGGAAAATCGGCCAAAAAGGTAACCCCCGAAACTCCTATTTTGAGTTCTCAAACGTAAAAACTAACACCGTAGATCGATCCAGAAGGCTCCGAAACCTTTGGATCTCAAATTTTAGCCAGATCCACCACCGCACGCGCATCCACGCGCCGCATCTCTCTCGACGAGTGAAGCCCACGCGCAGCTCCTTGGGCGGCACGTGTAGCACATGGCTGCCGGACCTCCTTCCGTTGACCTACGTTGACCGACCTCCTGGATGGCAAATTTCGCAAATTCGGAGTCGTTTTTAAGGTTTTCGGACGTTCTGAACTCAATTTGGGGGTTTATTTTGCTGAATTCGGATCCGAAAATAGGAATTTAAGGGTGTCCAACTTTGTACTTCAAAGTGGTGAGTAGATAATTCTTCCTATAGCTTGTTTTTACTCTTCTTGAACTTTTCATTGATAAATGAGTATGATTACATGTTATTTATATGTTCATATGTTTCTGAAATGGTTTGGAATATTTGAAATGATTGAGAAATGATATCTAGTTCAAGAAGAGTATGATTTTTGAAATAGATTTTGAAATGCTTTGAATGCGTTATTTCTAAATGCATTTCGCATTACATGGCAAAGAAAATATGATATGCATGTGACATTGATTTTTACAGTGTTATGTTTGCCTCAGATATGGGCATGATTATATGATTCCTCTGATTGGAAAATTTATAATAAAGGATTTTATACTGAGACTGAAAGCTCTGTTTTGAATGATATGTAAAGTGATAAGTTGCCGAATATGATTGTATGGCGAGTTGTTTGATAATTATGCATTGCATTTGATGGATATGCACTTTTATACATGTTTATATATATATGTAGTGATGAGTAATGACGGGATTATATGGCTTGAGACGGTATCGTGAAGGTGGTATTATTGGTAATGTGAGGAGGCAGTAGGGTGATGAACTCACATTCCCTAATTACCTATTGTGATGATGACAGTGGTAATGTGAGGAGGCAGTAGGGTGATGAACTCACATTCCCTGATTACCTATTGTGGTTGTGACTATGGTAATGTGAGGAGGTAGAAAGGTGATGAACTCACATTCCATGTTTATCCATCGAGATTATTGATAGTTGTAACATACTTGAGCATTATATAAAAGAATTGATTTTTAATGCATATCAAATTCGATTTAAGATCTATTTGTATCATATGTGGTTACAGATATTTGAATGTAATTAGAACTGAGAATATTTTGAAAATGCGAGTCCCATAAGGATGTACTTCTGAACGGTAGATTTTAATATGATAAATTTTTAAAATAAGAGTACATCCTTATGTTGATCTGAGAGGTTATAGGAGGTATTAACTGCTCACTGAGTTGTAAAACTCACTACACGTGGTTGATATATTTTTCAGATAAAGACCCAGAATTTGGTCCTGCGGCTACTTGATCGATTGGGTGTCATATTTAAGTGGTGAGCCTAAATTGTTTCTAGGCTCTCAGTATATAAACTTGTAATATATTTGTACTCTAGAGTTGCTCTGTACGTCACAGGCAGGATCCTTGTTTCTGCTGTAAAACTGATAAGTGTAGACCTGGCATGTATAATTAGCTATACTGAAAATGTGTAAATGTATGATATTATCCTGTTATGACATATTATGTGGTCGATTGTAATTAGTATTGCAAATTTGTAAACATATGGTAATACTCGGATATGTTATATTGTGAAATTATTTACAAGTACATAATAGTAAAGTTTATCGGATATGAGAGATTTTCGCGTTCCTAAAGTAGGGATGTGACAAGTTGGTATCAGAGCATTAGGTTTCCCTGTGATAATCGGAGCAAAGGATTCTTTAGTAGGACCTTTAGTATCGATATGAGCCAGACATATTTAAACTTCAGGTGCTGTTGAGGGATTCTATAGGATATTCACTTCCTTTCTATTCCAAGTGTCTTTAAATTCCTTGAGTAAAGTTTGAATACATATTATAGTATCTTAAAGAGGTGTTTTATTCTGTATAGTTAATGATGCCGCCAAGAACTAGAGCGGTCACTAGAGAAGAAGCTGTAGATTGTGCACCCTCTGCAGAAGAGACTGCACAATCTACAAGACCAGTACAAAGAGGCCGAGGTAGAGGCCGACCTAGAGGAAGAGGTAGAAGTAGAGGACGTGCACGGGATCTGAGAACCCCAAGACAAGATGAACAGACTCCTGTATCTGATAGAGTTCCTGAGGAAAGAGTAGAAACCCCTCAAGAGCCACCTGATAGAAACGCTGATATGATTGCTGGTATACATAGAAGTTTAGAAACATTGGCTGAATTTATAGTGGAACAGGGTAGAAGGGAAGGCCAGCCAGCAGAACATGCTCCTAAAGTGCAAGAACTAGGAAGAACAACTGACCAAGAAGACAAGCTTAGAGGGATTGAGGTGTCATTACTGCAATTCCTTAAGTTAAAACCTCCGACTTTTTCTGGTTCAGATGTTCAGGAAGACCCACAGATATTTATTGATGCTGTGGAACGAGTTTTCAGAGCCTTGGGGTGCTCTAGTAGAAGATCTGTTGAATTGGTGTCTTTTCAACTATCTGATGTGGCCCAAGTTTGGTTTGAGACATTTGTATAAGGACGGGCAGTTGTTTTACCACCAATGGAGTGGTACAAATTTAAGGAAGCATTTATGAATCGCTTTCTACCAATAAGTGAAAGAGACAAGAGGTCCAGAGAGTTTGAGGAATTGAAACAAACACCAAACATGTCAGTTTCTGAATATGACATCCGTTTTACCTAGTTGTCCAGATATGCACCATATCTGGTCCCTATTGAAAAGGATAGAATTAAGAGGTTTGTTTTGGGATTGATACGCCCATTGTTTAAGTCAGTGGATCCTCAGATGGATCAAATTTCAACTTATTCAGCAGCTGTGAACTGTGTTAGAATGATGGAAACACGAGAGCAAGCTGACATAGAAGGTCTTAAGAGAAGGAAAAGAGATCGAGATAGTAATGCCCAGACTATATATAATCCTACTGTCAGTGGGTCAAGATTTCAAAATCCATAGCGTTTTACTCAAACAGGAGCTGGTAGTTCTAACCAGCCATCAGTTAACATTAATAAGCAGAGAATGTTCCAAAGAGATATGAGACCCCCGAGTCAACAAGATTCAAGATCAATTCCACCATGTCCAAATTGTGGTAGGTCCCATGCTGGACAGTGTCGCAAAGAAACTGGCGCATGTTTTAAGTGTGGACAAATGGGTCATCTGATGAGAAATTGTCCACAACTGCGAAGTTTTAGTCAAACATCAGTGCAACCAGCTTCACCCCCTGCATTTGTACCAGCACGACCGAGTAGAGCAGCTTCAGTTCAAGCAAGTAATGGTGGTACTAGTAGAGGATCAGGAAGTCGAGGCCGAGAACTAGCTCGAGTTTTTGCCTTGACACGACAGGATGCTCAGGCCTCAAATGCAGTTATGACAGGTACATTATCAGTATGTTCCCATAAAGCATATGTTCTGTTCGATTCTGGTTCTACTCATTCTTATATATCACCATGCTTTGCTAAAAACTTGGATAGAGATCCTGCTAGTTTGCATTGTTCTTTCATGGTTGCTACACCAATGGGAGAATTCCTATTAGTAAATGATGTGTATAAATCATGTGAGATTTTGATAGAAGGCAAGGAGACTCTTATAGATTTGATAGTTCTAGATATGATAGACTTTGATGTGATTTTGGGAATGGATTGGTTGGCATCATGCCATGTCATTCTAGACTGTCATCATAAGGTGATTAAGTTTAATGTTCCTGGAGAATCTTCCTTTATGATACAAGGAGATTGTAGTAAGGAGTCTAGTAATTTAATTTCAGCTTTAACAGCTCATAAACTGTTACGAAAAGGATGCCAGGGATATTTAGCAGTAATCAAAGATGTTGATATGAAGTATACAAGTTTAGAGCAGGTTCCAGTAGTTAAAGAATTCCCTGATGTATTTCCTGAAGAGTTGCCAGGATTACCACCAGACCGAGAGATTGAGTTCGATATTGATTTTCTTCCCGGAACACAACCAATATCCATACCTTCTTATAGGATGGCACCCGCAGAACTTAAGGAATTAAAGGAGCAACTGCAAGATTTACTGGATAAAGGTTTTATTCAACCTAGCACATCTCCTTGGGGTGCTCCTGTCCTCTTTGTGAAGAAAAAGGATGGATCTTTACGTTTATGTATTGATTATAGGCAGTTGAACAAAGTAACTATACGAAATAAATATCCTCTACCCAAAATAGATTATCTGTTTGATCAGTTACAAGGTGCTCAATGTTTTTCAAAAATTGATCTAAGATTTGGGTATCATCAATTGAAAATAAAGAAGGAAGATATTTCAAAAACTGCTTTTAGGACTCGGTATGGGCACTACGAGTTCTTTGTAATGCCATTTGGTTTAATGAATGCCCTAGCTGCATTTATGGACTTAATGAATAGGGTATTTAAACCTTTCCTGTACCAGTTTATTATTGTATTTATTGATGATATTCTGGTGTATTCAAAGAGTTCAGAGGAGCATGAGCGACATCTAAGGATAGCTTTCCAAACCCTAAGAGAACATTAGTTGTATGCTAAGTTTTCAAAGTGTGAATTTTGGTTTAGTAGTGTTACGTTCCTAGGGCATGTGGTTACCAAAGATGGTATTCATGTTGATCCCAAAAAGATAGAAGCAGTACAGCAATGGCCACGCCCTACGACAGTTACAGAGATTCGTAGCTTTCTTGGGTTAGCAGGCTATTATCATAGATTTGTTAAAGATTTTTCAAAGATAGCTGCTCCTTTGACCAGGTTGACTAGGAAAGGAATAAAATTTGAGTGGTCTGATGCTTGTAAAGAGAGCTTTCAGAAATTAAAGGAGTGCTTAACTACAGCCCCAGTCCTTACCATTCCTACGGATACTGGAGATTGCGTAGTATACTGTGATGCATCTAGAGTGGGCTTAGGCTGTGTGTTAATGCAAAATGGAAGAGTAGTTGCTTATGCATCCAGACAGTTGAAGAAGCATGAACAGAATTATCCCACCCATGATTTAGAGATGGCAGCTGTAGTATTTGCTCTAAAGATTTGGAGAATTTACCTATATGGTAGAACTTGTGAGATTTATACAGATCACAAGAGCCTCAAGTATATTTTTCAACAGAAGGATCTTAATTTGAGGCAAAGAAGATGGATGGAGCTACTGAAAGATTATGACTGTACAATTTTGTACCATCCAGGTAAAGCAAATGTAGTAGCTGATGCTCTAAGCAGAAAGTAAATGGGAAGTTTGGCTCATATAGCAGAGGTGCGACGACCATTGTTAGAAGAAATCCATAAGTTAGAAAGTATGGGGATAAAGTTTGAAGTAAAAGAACTGGAAATATTATTGGCTCATGTGCAGCTCCAATCTTCCTTAGTTGAGCAAATAAAAGCCGATCAAGACAAGGATGCTAATTTGCTCAAGATTAAGAGTGAAATGAAGGATAGCAAGGATTTTAAATTCTCAGTGGATACTAAATGGGTATTAAGATACGGTAGACGATTATGTATCCCAAATGTTAATGATTTGAGGAAATAAGTTTTGGAGGAAGCACATCGATCTACATATACCATACACCCAGGAACGACAAAGATGTACCAAGACATGAAGGAATTGTATTGGTGGAATGGTATGAAGAGGGATATTGCGGAATATGTTTCCCATTGCTTGACATGCCAGCAGGTGAAAGCTGAACATCAATGACCTGCAGGGTTACATCAGCAAATAAAAATTCTAGAATGGAAGTGGGAGAGAATTACTATGGATTTTATCACTGGATTACCAAGAACTCCCAAAGGAAATGATTCTATCTGGGTCATTATAGACCGCATGACGAAGTCAACACACTTTCTGCTTGTGAAAACAACTTACAACATAACTTAGTATGCAAGGCTCTATTTAAATGAAATAGTTAAGCTACATGGAGTCCCTATATCGATTATATCTGATCGAGGGCCGCAGTTCACGGCACGATTTTGGAAAGCTTTTCAAGAAGCATTAGGAACGAGATTGGATTTGAGCACAGCTTTCCATCCCCAAACTGATGGTCAGTCTGAGCGTACGATTCAGATTTTAGAAGACATGCTCCGAGCTTGCATTTTTTATTTTGGTGGAAGTTGGGGTATGTACTTGTCTTTGGCTGAATTTGCATATAATAATAGTTACCAGACTAGTATATAGATGGCCCCATTTGAAGCTTTGTATGGTAGATGGTGCAGATCCCCTATTGGATGGTTCAAAGTGGGCAAGGCTAAACTTATAGGGCCAGATCTTGTACAAGAAGCTTTGAACAAGGTAAAGTTGATTAGAGAAAGGCTGCAGGCAGCTCAGAGTAGACAAAAGGCGTATGTTGACAATAGACGAAGGGAGTTAGAATTTTCAGAGGGTGAACAAGTGTTCCTGAAAGTCTCACCCATGAAAGGAGTGATGAGATTTGGAAAGAAAGGAAAGTTAAGCCCTCGGTATATAGGCTCTTTTGAAATATTGGACAGAATAAGTGCAGTGGCATATCGCATAGTTCTGCCACCAGAACTGAGTGATGTTCATCCAGTATTTCATGTGTCTATGTTACAGAAATACTTACCGGATCCTACTCATGTCATTCAACCCCAGGAAATTCAATTGGATAAGAATTTAACCTATGAGGAAAAGCTGATATCTATTGCTGATCAACAAGTGAAAAAGTTGCGGTCACGAGATATTTCTATGGTTAAGGTGATATGGCAAAATCACTCATCTGAGGAAGCTACATGGGAAAGAGAAGATGACATCCGTGTCAGATATCCGCATTTGTTTGAACAATGAGGTTAGTGTTTATCTACAACTATGGTGATGAAATTCGGGGACCGAATTTCTTTAAGGGGGAAGAATGTAATAGCCGTAAATTTAACGAAAATTTCAAATAAAGAAAATTTAGAATAAAAGAGATAATTTTCAAAATGGGGATTTCAATTAAAGAAAATTTGAAATTTAAATAGAGGATTTCGAAAATGGAGTTAGGACCCGGTGAACATAAGTTATTATTTACATGGATTAAAGAATTATAAAAGAAATGTTAGAAATTTACGTTTCGGGGCAAAAAATGCAATTTCTTAAAAGTTTCGAGGTTAAAATGTAAATAAGAAAATTTTACAAGGACCTCCCTCAAAAAGTAAAATTTTGCAGAAAGGTCCCTCGGGATATTTTAAGGGTCTCAACCACTCCAGAAGTTGGTCATTTGCAGATTTTTCCATCTCTTTTCAAAAAATTCTCCCTGAAAACCCTCTAACTTCTCTCTAAGATTTCTTCGCCTATGGACCTCGGATTTCGACACCACCACCACCAACGGACTCATGACGAAGAGTTCTTCAAATCCATCCGATTGGTTTCTGGAGAATTGGCTGGAAAATTGAAGGGAAAATCGGCCAAAAATGTAACACCCGAAACTCCTATTTTGAGTTCTCAAACGCAAAAACTAACACCGTAGATCAATCCAGAAGGCATCGAAACCTTTGGATCTCAAATTTCAGCCAGATCCACCACCGCACGCGCCCCCACGCGCCGCATCTCTCTCGGTGAGTGAAGCCCACGCGCAGCTCCTTGGGCGGCGCGTATAACGCGTGGCAGCCGGACCTCCTTGCGTTGACCTGCGTTGACCGAGCTCCCGGAGGCCAAATTTTGCAAATTCAGAGTCGTTTTTAAGGTTTTCAGATGTTTTGAACTCGATTTTGGGGTTTATTTTGCTGAATTCGGATCAGAAAATAGGATTTTAAGGGTGTACAACTTTGTATTTCAAAGTGGTGAGTAGATAATTCTTCCTATAGCTTGTTTTTACTCTTCTTGAACTTTTCATTGATAAATGAGTATGATTACATGTTATTTATATGTTCATATGTTTCTGAAATGGTTTGGAATATTTGAAATGATTGAGAAATGATATCTAGTTCAAGAAGAGTATGATTTTTGAAATAGATTTTGAAATGCTTTGAATACGTTATTTCTAAATGTATTTCGCATTACATGGCAAAGAAAATATGATATGCATGTGACATTGATTTTTACAATGTTATGTTTGCCTCAGATATGGGCATGATTATATGATTCCTCTGATTGGAAAATTTATGATAAATGATTTTATACTAAGACTGAAAGCTCTGTTTTGAATGATATGTAAAGTGATAAGTTGCTGAATATGATTGTATGGCGAGTTGTTTGATAATTGTGCATTGCATTTGATGGATATGCACTTTTATACATGTGTATATATATATATGTAGTGATGAGTAATGACGGGATTATATGGCTTGAGACGGTATCGTGAAGGTGGTATTAGTGGTAATGTGAGGAGGCAGTAAGGTGATGAACTCACATTCCCTAATTACCTATTGTGATGATGACAGTGGTAATATGAGGAGGCAGTAGGGTGATGAACTCACATTCCATGATTACCAATTGTGGTTGTGACTATGGTAATGTGAGGAGGCAGAAGGGTGATGAACTCACATTCCCTGTTGATCTATCGAAGTTGTAGTCAGTGGTAATGTGAGGAGGCAGTAGGGTGATAAACTCACATTCCCTGATTACTTATTGTGGTTGTGACTATGGTAATGTGAGGAGGCAGAAGGGTGATGAACTCACATTCCATGTTTATCCATCGAGATTATTGATAGTTGTAACATACTTGAGCATTATATAAAAGAATTGATTTTTAATGCATATCAAATTCGATTTAAGATCTATTTGTATCATATGTGGTTACAGATATTTGAATGTAATTGGAACTGAGAATATTTTGAAAATGCGGGTCTCATAAGGATGTACTTCTGAACGGTAGATTTTAATATGATAAATTTTTAAAATAAGAGTACATCCTTATGTTGATCTGAGAGGTTATAGGAGGTATTAACTGCTCACTGAGTTGTAAAACTCACTACATGTGGTTGATAGATTTTTCAGATAAAGACCCAGAATTTGGTCATGCGGCTACTTGATCGATTGGGTGTCATATTTAAGTGGTGAGCCTAAATTGTTTCTAGGCTCTCAGTATGTAAACTTGTAATATCTTTGTACTCTAGAGTTGTTCTGTACGTCACGGGCAGGATCTTTGTTTCTGCTGTAAAACTGATAAGTGTAGACCTGGCATGTATAATTAGCTATACTGAAAATGTGTAAATGTATGATATTATCCTGTTATGACATATTATGTGGTCGATTATAATTAGTATTGCAAATTTGTAAACACATGGTAATACTTGGATATGTTATATTGTGAAATTATTTACAAGTACATAATAGTAAAGTTTATCGGATATGAGAGATTTTTGCGTCCTTAAAGTAGGGATGTGACACCTACCTTGTGAGCAGATACTTCTTTCTATGACTTGTCCCATGCTCTTCTTGAATTATAAATTTATTATTGTTTCTGATTATAAATTATTTACTATTATAAGTTTCTAAAATGTGTTAAAATATCTGTTATACTTACGAACTGGAACATAGTTCAAGAAGAGTATGGTTTTAGAAATAGATTTTGGAACTCATTGAATATGTGGTTCTAATGTATTTACCATTATTTGATAAAGTGATATTATGTGCACGATGCATTGTTTTGTAAAGCGATATACTTGTGAAAATTATGCATGTCATATTATAAATGAGATTGAATGGCAAGCATAAAGCTCATGGCGAGTTGCTTGATATTTTACATGTATATATATGTATTGATGTATATCGGCTGGTTGTATGGCTTGTGACGGTACCGAATAGGGGATGCCCTATTAGCCTGAGTGAGCCAGATGAGGGCTGCTCCAACCGGGTGACAGTGGTAATGTGGGGAGGCAGGAGGGTGATGTACTCACATTCCCTGATTTCTTATTGTGACTAGGGTCGAGGTCACTATGCGTATAGCAAATTACATTGACCAGATCACCGACTGAGGCAAGTCATTTTTAAATTGCATTGACCAGATCGCCGACTGAGGCAGGTCATTTTTAAATTGCATTGACCAGATCGCCGACTGAGGTAGGTCATTTTCAAATTGCATTGACCAGATCGCCGACTGAGGCAGGTCATTTTGAAAATTAAGTGGACTAGATCGCCGAGTGAGGCAAGTCATTTTAAAAGTGATGATTTTATCTCCAAATCTTAATATTTTACTATAACTTATACAGATGAGCATAACAACATTTGTTTAATGATCATACCATGGTGCATATGGTTTTGGATATCTGAATATCCTTTGATTTGAGAATATTTGAAATACGAGTCTTATATGAATGTACTTCTGAACTGTATTTTCTATGTGACATATTTTAAAACATAAGTACATCCATATACTGACCTAAGAAGTCATAGGAGGAATTATTTACTCACTGAGTTGTCAAACTCACTACACGATATTTCCACATTTTTCAGATAAGAATATCATAGTCTGATTCGGTAGATAGGTGATATATTCTTTGGGTGAGTCTATGTTGCTTCCAAGACTCACGGTCTTTGAATTATACTGTATTTGTATTCTAGAGTGCTCTGAACGCTACAGACAGGATCCCTGTTTCTGTTGTTCTCTGATGTTTATAGACTTGGTTTGTAGATTGTGTATACATGAGAGATCCTTTATGTATTGGTTCCCATGATAAAGAATTGAATTATGTATCTTTATGAAAAATATCTAATTGCTGAAAATAAAATAAAAATTGTTTAGTTTACGTAACGTAAATTAGGGGCGTTACTAAACCCATTGTTCGAGATGACCCTGTGCGAGACATAGTTCGTGATGCATTTGGGGTTCACCACGAAAATGAGAGCATCAATTTTGTAGATATGTATGTTCTATAGTTAGCAGAAAGGATGGATGATAGTGTAAAATATTTTTATGAGTTACTGAAAGATGGTCAACAACCACTATACGAAGCAAGTGAAAAGTATTCCAAATTGTCTTTCTTGGTCAAGTTATATCACACCAAGTATTTGTGCAGGATAAGCGACAAGGCTATGTCGATGATACTTGAGTTACTTGATGATGTATTCCCAGATGCAAAGATTCTGCCTTCATTTTACGAGGCTAAAAAAGTCATTAATAAGTTGGGGTTGAATTACAAGAAAAATTATGCATGTCAGAATGATTGTATGTTATACTGGGGTGAGCATGAAAGTAGAGAAACTTGTAGTAAATGCACCGCACCAAGGTGGAAACCGAAACAGAAGGAGGAGAAGCGGAAAAAGGTGCCTAATAAAATTCTTAGATATTTTCCACTTAAGCCAAGGTTGTAGAAGTTGTTCATGTCTTCTAAGACTGCTGAATTTATGATATGTCATTCTGAAGACAAAATTTCTGATGGCATGATGAGGCATCCAAGGGATTCTGAGGCATGGAAGAGATTTGATCTTCTAAATCCTCAATTTGCATTAGATCTGAGGAATGTTCGTTTTAGCCTTGCAACGGATGGTTTCAATCCATTTGAAAACCTATCTACAAGTTACAACATATGGCCAGTTGTACTGATTTCGTATAATCTTCCTCCTTAGATGTCTATGAAACAGAGTTCATTCATGTTGTCAATAATAATTCTAGGGAGAAAAGCACTGGGGAATGATATAGATGTATTTTTACAACCACTAATTGAGGAGTTGAAGGAGTTATGGGTTGAAAGTGTTAAGACGTACGATGCCTTAAGCAAAGAAATGTTCAATATGCATGCAGCTCTTTTGTGGACAATCAACGATTTTCCTGGCCTTGGATGTTTATCAGGCTGGAATACTTATATTGGATTAACCTGTTTGCATTGTAACTTTGACTTAACTTTAGTGCGTCTCCCTCACAGTTGAAAGTGGTATTTTATGGGACATCACCACTTTCTATCTCTAGGTCATAAATTTAGGATTGCTCGCAGTAGGTTTGACGAAAAAGAGGAAAAAATAAACCCTCATCTGCAATTGAGTGGCACTGACATTTTAAGACAAGTCGAGGATATTGAAGTTGTCTTCGGGAAAAATGTGAAAACTGATGCTGGGACTCATCAACGACGTTCCCAATGTTAGGGTATGATTGATACTGGGACTCAACAATGACGTAAGAAAAGTATATTTTTCAAACTGCCGTATTGGGCGAATAATATGTTGCTTCATAACCTTGATGTCATGCATATTGAGAAAAATGTCTGCGACAATATCATTTACACTTTACTTAATGATTCTGGCCATTCAAAGGACCACGTAAATGTGCAAAAAAACTTACAGGAGTTTGGTATGAGGTCAGAGCTGTGGCTAGATGATGATGGTAAATATCCACCTGCTTTGTTCACATTAACAAATGCAGACAATGAAGTCTTTCTCAAAATATTTAAGAATGTATCTGTATCTTACGGTTATTTCAGTAATATCTCCAGATGCATTGACGTAAAGTCACGACTATCACATCCTTATAGAACAACTGTTACTGTTAGCCATAAGAAAGACACTTTCTAAGTCGGTGTCTGCAGTTCTGATCGAGTTCTGTTCATTCTTCCAACAACTTTGTTCTAGAGTTTTGAATGTTAATGAATTTGAACAACTTCAAAATCATATCATTATGACGTTGTGCCATATCAAGATGTTATTCCCGTCGTCTTTCTTTACATTCATGGCTCACTTGACTGTACATTTGATCATGGAAGCGAAGTTAGGAGGACCAGTCCAATATCATTGGATGTATTCTATCGAAAGGTTAAAAAAAAGAACACATAATTCAGATTTTTTCATTATTGTTAATCCAATGTTATTCAGTTAATCTATGTTGTGTAGATACTTAGGTAAGCTTAAATCTTTCGTGCAGAATAGAGCAAGGCCAGAAGGCTCACTAGCAGAATCATACGTGTAGGAGAAGTTTTAGTATTGTGTTCTAGGTACATAGATGGTGTTGAGACTGTCTTCAATTGTCCTCCTCATGTGGATGATTGACCCGATGTTGGGACATCTGACAGGGGTTTGTTCTCACCAATAGGAAGACGAGTTGGTGGGTTTGAATATTTCACGCTTTCTCCCTAACAAAAATTGTAGGCCTATCGGCATGTTTTAACAAACTGCAAGGAAGTTGATCCTTACTTACAGTAAGTTAACTCACACTTAGCTACATTTGAATACAATTTTTCTCGTTGTGTAGCATTAAGTGTATATACAATGTTTACTCAATAGGGAATTTAGAGACTATGTACGGCATAGTTTAAGAAGTTGAACGAGAGCATCTACCAAGATAGATAAAAAAAGTCTACAGGAAATTTATCTCTTGATTTTTACGTCGTGTAAGTATTTCGACGTGATCACATTTCATTCATATGTCAAATATGATAACAACTCATCATTTATTCCTTTTACAGATGGAAATTGATGACGATGGATCGCAGTGTGCTGATTTAAAATTTCTTGCACTTGGTTCACTAGATAGAGCACCTCGATACAGTGCTTACAATATAAATGGATTCAAATTTCAAACTTTAGAGCAAGATCAAGGGATAACATCTCAAAATAATGGAGTTTATGGTATTTTCGAGATGAGGAGTTATGCAAGTAGTAGTGACAGAAACATGCAATTTAGTGGCATCCCGTATTATGGAAAACTATTGGATATTATTGAGTTAAACTATTATGGGCATTTTATAGTCATATTATTTAAGTGTATGTGGGCTAACATAACTACAACGAGAGGAATTGCAACTGATTACTTCGAGGTGACATCGGTTGATTTTTCTCAGTTGATTCACACTAGTAAAAATGATGACGACGAGCCATACATCCAGGCATATGAGACTCATCAAGTGTACTATGTACAAGATGAGCTGGACAAGAACTGGAGTATAGAAATGCATTTGAAACCTCATGACTTATACGAGATGGGCGAGGAAGATGAAAATCTTATATACGAGAGTGATCCATTACACACGCAGCAATTAGAAAGATTGTTTCTAGAAGGAGAAGTTAATTAATACTTGTTACGATATTAGTTATAATACTTTTGTCTATTGAAATATATTTTTCTTTACTTACAATTAATTTACAGTTTTTTTATAAATTTTATTAGGCAAAGTTCATTTTGTAATTGTTTAATGCGGGGACTTATGTTGTTAACTTCATTTTGACAGGAGCAGTGACGATGATGAAAGCTATATCACTCTACACGAGCAGGACAAGCACGTCCAGTTCACATACTCCTACGGCCCGCCTAGTGATCAGTGAGGGAGGACAGTCCACTGTAGAGTCAGAAACAATTCCATCCACACTCCCTCATCTTGACTCTCGAGCAACAGAGTCGGAGACTATCGCATCATCAGTTCTTACTAGTGACTCCCGGACCCTGGATTCACAGGACGTCCCATACATACTCCCCCCACCAGACACTCAGGCATTGAACGACGATTATGCCATCGATATAGACGCAAATTTTGTCAGCGTGAAGGAGGAGCATTAGCCTAGAAAGCAGGAGCACAGACGCAGGAGGAGTTGGACAGTTGATGTCGTAGGTGAGTATTGTAAAAACCTTATACATTTAATAATTTTGTCATGTAACATAACAGAATATATATATTTATATTATGACAGACGGCACCGGACAGGTGACGTCCAGACAATTGACTATCCACGACGTATGGGCGCTATCTTAGGGGTCAAAGGTGGTTGTCCAGTTCAATGACAACCACCAACCTATCGGAGATAGTGGTGGTTTGCTCGGTGTCTTTCTTAGCACCATCGAAGATAACTTCTATTTATTCCCGATCTCCTATTGGGACTGGAGGAGTATTCATTAGCAATCTAAGACGAACGTAATTGTAAACAATATTCAGGTATGAAAATATATATATTTTGTAACTAATTATATTTATTTATTATTTATGTGTAACTTATGTGTAACTAACTTTTCAATTTTGTTTACAGACACATTTTAATGTGTCGGGCCTACATCAAAAATTGATCATGCAGTTGCTGGGAGCAAAGTGAAGAGCTGCACGATATAATTTATTCTGGCTGGTCTATGATGGTACGAAGACTAGAGATCAGTTGCAAAATGAAGTCCTGATTGGCATCCCACTTGATCGGTGGGCGACTTTCATAGACTATCGCCTTGATGCGAAGTCTAGGATAAGTTGTGTATATTAATTTATTTATATATTTTAACTTTTACATATTGTGACTAATTAATTTTTTTATGTGATTAATTAGGATGTGGCTACGAAAAATAAACGGAACAGAAGAAGTCTGACAATGTCACACACCATTGGCTCTAAGAGCCTTGCACGTAAGAAGGCTGAGATGGTTAGTTTAAATCTATAAATATCTTCTTTTAATTTTAAGAACATATTAATTTATATAATCAAAAATTGATTAATTTTTTAAAATTTCAAGAGGCTGAAGTTGGTGGTCCTGTGACTTGCGATGATGTATAGATGGCAGCTCATAAAAGAGCTGACGGATTATATATCAACGACGAAGTTCGAGCTTTTGCGGTAAGTATAAAAATTTTATCAACCATACATAGGTAATTATTTGATTTTTAGATAATTTTTAATATTATTAATTGTTTGTTATTGGATTTTGCAGGAAAAAATTACTTCGATCTAGCAGGAGGACAGCTTTTCCCAAGAGCTCTCGACGGCTGATTCACTTGCGAGAGCTCTTGGCACTAGGGAACACTCTGGTCGCGTTCGAGGATTTGAGTTGGGTGTTTGTCCAACTCAAGTCTTCGGTCGTGGCTCGACTGGGTTGAGTTCACAGTCTGAGCCATCATACCACGAGTTACAGACTGAGGTTGAGCGTCTGAGAGCAGTAATATAAGAGCGGGACGTCGAGCAGCAGCGACGAGACCCTGATATCGCAACACGATAGAGACAAATGGAGGCTGCTATGGCGTTCCTGTTACAAAATTTTCAAAGTCAGCTGCCACCTGAGATAGCAAGACTTCATATTCCCTGGCCCAAGGTAATTTCTCAATATATAACAATTGTTGGTATAATTTTGTTTACTTTGAAAACGTTAAAAGCTCTAACAATAAAAAAAATTTCTTCAGGATCCTAGTGATCGTGGCAGTAGGCATCAGCCTTATCAGCACTCGCAGGGTCCGAGAACATGATTTAATTCTTTATAATTGTATAGTCTGTACATGTAATTTTGTGTTACTCGTGACTATTAATTTTTGTGTACATATTTTTCATTGATATATATATTCATTTGCGTTCAATAATTTACGTATATTTAATATGTAGTTAAATTTCAATAAATTTTAAAATAATTTATTAAATTATTAAATAATTCGCGATCATAAATATTATATAATAAAAAATTAATCTAAATTAATATGCTGAATATTAAAAATATAAATTAATTTTTACGCATGATTGTTTAATAAAAAAAACTAATCTGAATTAAATTTTATGAATAACAAAAATATTAAATATTAAATTAAAAAAAATTCTCCGTTTCAAAAAATTAATTAATTTTCACGCATAATTATTAAAAAATAAAAAAATGTAATTGAAATTAGTTTTTATTAATAACAAAAATAATAAATTTAAATTAAAAAAAATTTCCGTTTTAACGACGATTTTAAAACTGTCGTTAAACTCGTTATAACAACGGTTTTTCAATCGTCGTTAAAGGAGTCCTAATGACAATTTCAGAACCGTCGTTAGAACTATTCTTAACGACAGTTCATAAACCATTGTTATATGAGACCTAATGACGGTTTCTAAATCGTTGTAATCACGCGTTTAACGACGATTTTGAAACTGTCGTTAAGACCCGTCATAACGATGCATTTCTCATGGTTGACCAAAACTGTAGCGATACTTATGAATCCATGAAGGTTTGTTAACCGTCGTTAAATGTTTTAGCGACGATTAAAACTATCGTTAAATCCACTTAAAACTGCTGCTAAATACTACATTTCTTGTAGTGATTGTTGTGGACAAATAATATTTGGTGATCTGGAACAGATTTATAAATAATATTAAAAAAATATAAAAAATGATTATATACGCAACATTAATGTGTCGACTAGAAATTTTAGTTAGTTTATACATTTTATCTATATTTTTTTTCAGATTTATTGAATTAAACTTTCTAAATTTTAGTATATCACTTTCTATGTGAGTTTAGAATTACCTAATTAATTTTTTTCAAGATTTTGTTTTAGTCCCCATCAATGTCATACAATTGAGAAATTTTTGAAAAAAAATTGTTTGAAACCTTTTAATGCTATATTTTATGCACACACATTTTTATTTTTATTTTTTAAAAAAATTCAAATAAAAATTGCAATTAACTATTTAAATTTTTCATCAAACTTAAAAATTCAAAAATATGAAAAATTGAAAAAAAAATTGTTTATTGAAATTTTAAACTTTGCATTTTTATCTCAGAAAATGAAAAAAGAAATATGAAATATAATTTAATCCTAGATATTTATGCAGCACATTACCATAGTGGAGACTTCGGCTTAAATCTTAGTAGTATTAAACAATAACTTCTCTCTTACATCAATATCTCTATCTTCTTAACTCTTTTGAGACTTCTATCTTTAAATTTCTCTCTCTGCCTCCATGTGACTATGCTATATCTCTATCTTCAAATATCTCTCTCAGATAGTTTTCTCCCTCTTTGTCTTTCAATCTCTCTTTTCATTGTTTTTATAGTGTTTTCATTAAAATAAAGACAATGAAAAAAAGTAATGTCATAAGCATGAAGAAAGATAATAGAAAATTGATAAAAATGTTATAACTTGTGGCAGAAAATTTGAATGATGAATAAGACAAATTTGAGCAAGTTAGTGTTATATGTGATATGATGTTACTTTTATATACTTTTCTATCAAAACAACTTAAAATAAGAGTATTTCTATTAAAATAAAAATATTTTCACTGAAATATCCTGTAATATAATAATTTTAATCGAAATAGTATAATTTCTTAAAAAATATTTTATTTCATTTTGATAACTCTATTTTATTTTGGTTATTTTGATAAAAAAAAAAATTAATTCCCTGAAGCTCATAAAAAACGTGAAATGGGATGGGTCTTTTAATTTTTTTCTCGTTTTTCTCTATGATCTTGGTTGAAGGGAGGTCTACTGGTCTAGAGTTTTAATTACGTTGGCCCAGAAGCCCTGTTTTCCTAGGGCTGCGTGGAAGGTTATATTCCGGAAGAATAAGCCCAATGCAAAACAAAAATTTAAATTCTCACTTGTCATAATCTGAGCTACTAGTCCAAAAAAAAAAAAGTTCATAAACTGAGCTAACTAGCGGAAGTATTCCAAATCTGACATTAAGTAGTCCAAAAAGCGGTTGGTTCTTATGATTTTTTTTTTTTGACAAAAAAAATGATAATAAAAATAAATATTATAAGATTATCAGTCACATAATAATAGTATGTTTAAAAAAAAAATTTGTACCACGTCTATTTGTTAACCGTACTTATGTTTAATATTTTAATATAAAACAACGTAGGGATGGTGTTTGCTGAGAGATAATAGAAGTTTACTTAAGATATTAGCTAGTAAAGGATCTGTCTAACGACGACTGACCATTGAGACGAGTTCCTAAAACATAGCTATACAGAAATTCTATTCAACAATTAATAAAAACTAAGGCCCCTTTTGCAGAAAATTTATAAACAGTTAGGGGTATTCAAGTAATAAAAATCCAAAACCCGAACATCAAATCAAATACAACATAAGTAATCAATCAATTTGATTTTGCTTCTTCTCATACCCTAAAAAAATAATATTTTTCTTCTTCTTGAAAATACTCAAGTATAAAGATGTAAGAGATTGAAACATTAAAATTGTTTGAAAAAGGAATTCAATCTTTTAAAATTTAAGAGCACCCGATGAGAAAAGCACACATGTTAGCCCCAAGGTTTCAGCCAATTATTTTGATGATTACAAAATTTTATAAAAAAGTAAATTAAAGAATTAGTCAAGTTTAAATTCAAAATATTGCAACTTTAATTGAAAACTAGTTATTAATGAAAATATTCTATTTAATACTAACTTCAGCACTTTCAAATAAAGTTACAAAATACATTTAGGCAAATCTCTTAATTAAATTTTGGATTTTCCAAATTAAATGCCTGCTTTCATTATGGAGATGATATTGGCACGTTTAAGGAACTCAAATCCAATAATCAAAAGGACATGATCAAAACAAAATTCAAAGGGAGTGCATCAAGTCAACGTAGTAGATCTCTGGAATTAGATTAAATTCAAATCAAGGTTATTCTTTATAGAAACTAGTCAGTAACTTCAAATGAGGCTCCAAATAAAGCATTTAAGAAGAATCAAGATTCAACTTCAAAAGGGACCTCTGTTGGTGATTCAAATGGTCATTTTTCACCAAGGGATGTGCACTTACGAAGGAAATCAATATGGAAGTTATCAGAGGAAACTAAACATGTGCAGAAAGCTTGTCATTAAAAATGTCTAACTGAGCTAAAATTTAGTAATGGATAGTGCAAGTCTTTTAGGTTGACTACAAAGTCATATGAAGATAAAAGAGAAAGCGAATGGAACCAACCAAGATTGATTTCATCCTATTTGAACTATCTAGTGAGCTTACACTTCAATATCTATTCCTATTCTGCTCATGTCTTATTAAACCTAGTGTCCAGCTGTATTTTCTCTATTAGGAGCTGCGTTTTGGCTATTGTGTGAGAACATACATTGTATGAGGCCATTTCACCCTTGTTTTCTTGTATCATTGTTGGTGGGCGAGTGAAGATCAACCTTATATTTATTGTTGATAATCGAGTGAAGACAAACCTTGTGGACGTTCTAGGTGAACATGTAAAATTTTGACATTTCAAGGAATATTGTTTTTTGGAAAAGATAATTGATTGAAATAATAATTTTTTAGAATATATAAAAAATATTTAGTTGACCTTTAAAATTGTTAAAAAATTTTAAATAATATTTTATAGTAATATTCTATTTCTATGTTTGGTTATGTTTGATTTCTTATGAATCTTCATACATTTTTTAAAATATCCCTTATTCTTATGAGAGAGAAAGTGAGAATAAAGAGATGCGATGAGAGAGAAAGTGAGAGTGCGAGAGTGAAAAGAGAGAAAGTAAGATTTTTTTTTTGTTATTGTTATAATTATGCTATTAATAAAAGACATATTTGTCTTTTAATATTATAAATAGTTTTTCAAGCCATGAAAAACTAAGATTTCCATTCTTTTTCATGAAAATTTTTTTGTGAGAAAGTTGAGGTCCTAAGAACTCTAATTTCTTGTAAATGAATTTTTTAAAATTAGTACCAACCATAACAATTCTACTTTTCTAAATTAAAATTCTTAGAAAATTAAAAAGAATTCTTATACCAAATGTCCCCTTCATGTAATATATATATTGCTTGTGTCCGGCTGGAGTTCAAAGCAAACTTCTGATTAATAAAGAAAAATTCTTAGAAGTCAAGAAAATTGGATGTAGGTCTCGATTTGAGGTTGAATCAATATAAATTTCTTGTGTTCCTTCTTCTCTTCCCTTATCTCCTTTAACTTCCGCTCTTATATTTGTTTATGTGCTTCTTTGCTTCTGTATATTTCAGTTTTAAGGAGCTTTCTGTTTTGTCTTTACACAAGGTATTTTTAACTTCATTTTCAATTGTAACTTGTGTTTCTTATCTCTCTTTAGTTCATATATTTGCCTCTATTTCAGTTCTGGTCTTGTGTTTTTTAATTGGATAAATTCCTGATAAAAACGTGAAACTACCTTCCTCATTTTTCTTGTTTTAAATTCTGCTTTAGCTAGAGTATTTCACTTATTTTCTTTGTCTAGGTTCAGGTTTAAGCACTAAACTTATTAATTCTCTTTAAAATTGATTTTTTTTCTTCTGCGTATCACCCGATTAACCCCCCTCGAGAGTGATGTTTCAATACATACAACATAAGGTGTCTTTTTTAGAGAGATTTGAAATTGTGTGCACGGCAGAAAATTAGGTCTGAAAGAAAGTTTATTAAATTTGGGCAATAAATTAAATAGTAAGAAATGAATAGAAACAAAATATAATACATTTATTTTTGTATATTTTAATATAAAAAATTATGAAAATCTAAAAATAATTTATTTTATATAATCCATCTCATTATCTGCAGCTGCAGCAGTTAAAGGTTTTGGTTAAGGATATTCACTCTATTGTTTTTCTCGTCTTTTAACTTAAAGTTCATAGTTGATCCCGTGAAATCCTGTTTTTTAATATTATTTCGAGAGCCTTAGTGAACAGACTAATTGCGAATGGCATGACATTTCATACTTTATTATTTTCTTAATGTACCAAAAAATAAATCTCTTTATCCGAAGAAGCATAACAGAAAAATAGCTCTAATTTTATATTCTTTATATGATGAAACATAATGTCGAGTCATTCTCATGGTGCTAATAGAGAGGTAAGTGTATTTAACGCAAAGAAGGTGTGTATATATATTTAAAAATAGAGAAATAAGTATAATGATCGCAAAATTAAAGAAAAATCAAAAGATTTTACTCTAAAATAAAAGATGAGGCCTAAAAGGGCTAGCTTGATCAAATCAGAAGGACCAAAGTGGAGCAGGCTAAAAGCCCTTTCTCTTTATGGGCCTATGATATCAAAGCCGAGCAAGCTTATGCTTAGTCAGCCTAGTAGGCCTAGCCTATTTTGATAACTTTACATGTTGCTGCACTTTGCCCGGTCAATGTCATTGCTTTCATAAGCATCTCACAATGTACAACATCAAGCTATACATAGTTTTCTTTACTAAAGTAGTGATGGGCAAGAACTTGGTCCTTTTCTAACACTCCGCCAAGTTTGTCAATATCCATTGTATGTGCAACTCCATTGGTGTATTGAAATTTCATTAATCCAATTTCTAGCCTCAAAATTTATGTTATGCAATTCTACAATCTTTTGATATACTACGTACTGCTGGTAGTCATATCCTATACAATATGAAAACAAGGAAAAAAATTTAAGACACACAAGGTAATGCTAAACGATATGTAATTTTTTTTGGGGTACAAAAAGGCGAGTCTCACAAGACTAAGTCACATGCAATCTGGGCCAAGCAACCCCTCTTATATCATCCAGCACAATCTTGCTAATCCCTGTTGGTGGTGTCTCATGAACACATAGGTCCATTCCATAAGAAAATGCTTTTGTAAGCCATCCAGTCCGCTGCTCTGTTCCCTTCTCTTTAAGTGCTAGAATGACCACATTTCATTCTTTCCTTAGTAGATTTTTTATCCTAGTAACCAATGAAGCTAATGGGTGGAATTTTGATACCTTTTCTGTACAAAGCTTCATGAATAGGACAAAATATGTCTCTACCTCAACCTCCCTCAGGTTCTTATTCTATGCTACGTCCAATGCTATTGCGATTCCCTTGAGTTTTGCTTCCAGGGTGTTGCCTGTTGACAGCACCCTTGACAAACCCAGGATCCATCCCCCAATTGGATCCCGTAGCACTCCTTCACAACTCGCTTGGTTCTTTGAGCAGATCGCTCCATCGACATTAAACTTAATTTTATTTGCTGTAGGTCTTCTCCATCTGATTTGTTCGATTTGCATTTGACCCCCTAGATTTTTGCATTTGACCCCATATGATTTATACACTCCTTCGTTCTAGATATACAAGTTAATAACATATCATGAGTGCTATGTGTCGTGGGCTAGAAAATAATTTCGCACCTCCTAACACATATGCACCATGCTATTGTACTAAACAAAGTCTACCAGATGATGTCCTCATACTCGAGTTTGCCTATTCTGGTTGTGAGACTGAATTTTAACCACTCTTGTGTGTCAGCCCCAAAAAAATTTCCTCCAATATTTTTGATGTACCAGTCTTATCCATAGGTTCCTTGCATGCTCATAGTCTTTGAGGCAATGAAGGATCGTCTCGTCTTCCCTTCCAACAATTTGACAAGCTCCACAGCTACTCAAATGTCGATCCTGTCTTATTTTGTTGGTAAGTAGTCTCTCCTATCTTGCTAACCATAAAAAAGCCCTAATCTTTTGGGGGCCAGGCCATTTCCAGATTTTCCTCAAAAGGGGGTGGGGTGCTTATTTTGATTGTCTCTATTCTCATAAGCTGATTTCACAGTAAAGTTGTCGTTGGTTGTGTACTTCCAAGATAATTTATCTTGTCCCATACCTTATGTCGATGGGTTTATCTCATTTATCCTACCCTTGGTGTCTTTTGGAATAAGGTGCTGTAACAGAGTCCAATTCCATCGCCCTTCTGTATCGACCATATTCGCCACCTTCTTCCCAACTAATTCTTCCATAATTGGGTGTAAAGGGCTTTCATCTAACCTACCTCATCCCAGAATCCATACATCCATCCAGAAGTTAGTTTCCTTCCCATCGCCAATTCCCCAACACGAGTCTTCATGGACTGCCTTCACCACCCTTTGTATACCTCTCCAGAGATTAGAACAGTTTTTCTTCTCGGTTGTATGATTAGGAGCAGAAAGCAGCTAGTTCTTGTATTTGGTGCTTAGTACTCTAGCCCACAATTTGTTCGGGTATAGTTTCAATCCCCATGCCATTTTTATAAGGAAAGCTTCATTCATGGCTCTCAAGTTTCTGATTCCTAAGCCTCCCTGGTTCTTCGGAGAACAGACTTTATTCCAAAGCACTAAGTGGATCTTCCTTTTGTCTTCACAGTCGCCCCAAATAAATCCTCTGCTATTTTTTTAACTCATCACAAAGCCCAAGTGGCAACAAGGCCGTTTGAATGGAGTAATATGGCAAATTATTTAAAACACTACTTGTTAACATGGCTCTCCCTGCCAGTGACATGGTCTTTGATTTCCAACAGTTCAGCCTTTTCTTCACTCTCTCCAGTATATGCCCATAGGTCTTTTTGCTGATCCTCATGTAAAGTAAGGGTATGCCCAGGTACTTCCCAAGATCCTTCGTGGGTGTGAATCCAAGATCCCTGCTATACTACTCCATTCTGGTATGATTGACATTCTTGGAGAAAAAGCATTGGACTTGTTATCGCTGACCAATTTTCTAGAGCTAAGGCAGAATATTTCTAGACATTTTCTAATCCTGTGGCATTGGTCCCTGTTAGCCTCAGCAAACAATAGGAGGTCATTTGCAAAAATTAGATGTGAGAGGGGGGCCATTTCTACACAATTTAATCAGTTTCCATAAATTGTTTTGAGTTGCCCACTCAATGCAGTGGGCAAGCCTTTCAATGCAGAGTACAAAAAAAATAGAAGGATAGGGGATCCCCTTGCCTAATGCTTCTTTCCATGTTAAATGCCTCAGTTACTTCCCCATTCCATAGTACACTCATGGAGCTGGTAGTAATACACGCTCTAATTAAAGACACAAAATGATCTCCAAAGCCAACTTCCTTCAATGTATCTTTCAGAAACTTCCATCTTACTTTGTTATATGCCTTCTCTAAATCTATTTTAACTGCCATAAAACCCTTCTTCCCTTTCTTTCCCTTCATCGAGTGAATAACTTCCTAGGCTATAAACACATTATCATTGATGCTCCTACCCGATATGAAGCTACTTTTCTAGGGCCCTATCCAGTCATTCATGAGTGGTTTGATTCTGTTTACAATGACCTTGGTTAGAATTTTAAAGATAACATTGCACAAGGAGACAGGTCTAAACTCATTTATGCTCCTTGGGTTCTCCACTTTTGGAATGAGGACTATGAGAGAATGATTTAATTCCTTTACCTTCTTTGGATTGTAGTATATTCTTTTGATGAGGTTGCAAATAGACTCCCCCACCACATCCCATTGACTTTGGAAGAAAAACGCATGGAGCCTGTCTGGACCAATGGCTTTATATGCCCTCATACTGAAAATGGCCTCATTAATCTCTTTATTCGTAATGGGAGATTGAATCCGATTCAACTCCCTCTCTTTAGCCTTAAGGAAGCAACCTTTTAGAGGGAGAGAGGTGAAAGAGGTACCCTCCTTGCTGTAGAAATTTTTAAAATAGTTGACTGCTATGTTCTTCAGCTCTTCTTGATCTTGCACCCTGTTTCCTTCCTCATTCTTTAGAGCTCTAATCTTGTTATGCCTCCTTCTAATCATGGTGGAGACATGACAATATCTTGTATTTCTATCCCTCAGTCTCAACCATTTACGTCTAGACTTCTGATATTATATAGTCTCTTCCTTTGCTAGTATCAACTCATACTCCCTCCAAAGGTTCTCTCTTAGCTCACTTAGGAAAAGGTTCTGGCCATTTTGCAAGGATTTATTAATACCCGATAACCTTCTAAGAAGGTCTCTTATCTAAGACCTATTGTTGTTCCAAGCTTCCTTGACCACCTCTTTAAACGAATCATCAACTAACCATGCTGCTTGAAATCAGAACGCTTTGGATTTTGAAGATGAGTCTGCTTCTGGTCTCAGTTTTAGCCACAGAGGTCTACGGTTAGATTTCATGGCGGGTAGGTGAAAAATAGCTGTTTCAGGAAAAATTGAGAGCCATTTGAGATTGCTAACTGCTTGATCAAGTCGTTCCTTCACCTTCCCCCTTTCCCATGTGTATTTTAGTCCTTTGAACTCCAAATCTATAAGCTTTCTATCAGATAGGAAGTTATTGAATTCTCTCATTAAGCTTCTGTTAAAAAACCTGCTGCCTTCTTTTTCATTTGTATTTTTATATGCATTAAAATCTCCAAGTATTAGCTAATGTCTATTCTCCATGTCTCTCATGTTAGAAAGCTCTCTCCATAACTCCCTTTTCCTTGTTTGATGAGGACTACCATAGACAAAATTGATCGAGCACCACGTGCCTTCATTCTTTCAGTGAGTTTTCGTGTGAATGAATTGCTTATGTGCTTGTATAATTTTGACGTCCACCTTATCCGTATCCCATATAAGCCATATTCCTCCTTCAAATCCTTCTACCTCCATTCTAAACTTTCTTGGCCACCCGATTTTGTTCATAACTGTATCTGCTTTTGCACCACTTATTTTTGTTTCCAACAGAGCCAAAATACTCAATTCATGTCATATCTCCTATGAGGAAGGGGAAGATTCTCGATCTAGCCTTCCCTACAATTCCAGACAAAATAATTCTATATTTCTATAATCAAGTCCTAGTTGATCCACAACCTTCGGGCAATGCCCATTCATCATTCTTTGATGTAATGTTCCTTTGTGCTACCTTCGTCAACTCCTGATTAGGGTTCGGTGATTTTTTTTTGGGTATTAAGAGCCTCTCCCATTTGTTGTTTTGGGATGTCCTCTGGCTTCAACACTATTCCTGAACTCTTTGCTATGTTCAGGCCAGAGCTCGGGTTATTTAGAAACGGGGAGAAATTACTTTTTCTTGGCGTGGGCTCACACTTTTGAAGGCTCTTTTTACTGATATCTGCTAGGGCTATCCTTGAGGCCGTGGGCCCAAGTTTCTTGGCTACTATTGGGCCTTGGCTCGGGGTTTTCTTCTGGCCCAAATCCGTTTGGGCTGGGGCTTTCTTCTTCTTTGGAGTCCCTTGGCTTCTCTTATTATTTGACTCGTCAGACCCTAACTTCCCCCTGGTTTCTTCCATCAGAACCTCACCCCTCTCTCCTTAGGCATATGCCTCAACTGCACTGTTAGAGTTCTCATTAATGATTTCGGCTTGGTATGACTTCTCTGCCTCCTCGGGAATTCCTTCCAGAACCTTAAATCTCGTGTCCTTCCCGATTCCCAATTCTTTTGACATCCTCTTCTCCACTGTTCTGGCTCTTTTGTTGTCTGGCAATTTTACAACTACCTTCGCTGTCTTTAATTGAATAGGTCTTTTCCTTTCCGATCTTCTGACCAGCATCCATGGCCCGAAGTTTTCATCCTCATCTCGGTTGACTAGGGCCACTTGTCTCTACTTAGCTCCAACTGACTTTGCATTTACTGTATGTGCGTTCCTTTCTTCTTTCTTTGTTTGGGTATCACCCTTCTCCTCTAGGTAGTTTTCAATCTTATGCCCATATTTTCCACATTTGAAACAAATCTAGTGCAAGCTTTCATATTCAATATTGAATAAATGCTTTCTTAGACGAAATTTTGAGACTAGCTTCCTTCTCAAGTAGATTTCTACACTGATTCATTCAAACTTTAATGTCCATTTCTTCTCCTGTATCAGAGCTCATTCTTCTGAGAGTATACATATCTATCTTTAATGTCCTATCTGTAACAACTCCATTTATGTTACAATTTTTTTTTTCTATATTTGTAAAATTCCATGAAGTTATTACCTCATTACAACTTAACTCAAAATAATATTTATTTAATTTATACAATACTGAGTTTACATACACATCATTAATTTACAAATATTTGTACAAAAGTATATCATTTACATATTAGCCCTAATCATCCATGTAGATTACTTCCGGGAACACTGATGCGGGTGGCGGCACCTCCACCGAAATTTCAATCATGTCTATTACAGATATATCCGATATAATCGGTAGTTGCCCAAGGTAGGGCAATTCAATCTAACGTACAGCAATAATAAGTGTCATAGAGAATAGCTGCATAGTTAATCTTCTAAACATGATATGCAAAAATAGTGAGAATTAAATCTCAATAGGTTCAACAATAAATCATAATCAATATAGCTCATCACGTCATGTTCACCTGTATAAGCTACAGCAAATACCTTAAGTCACATAAATGCATTTTATCTATGCACATAAAAATCGTACAGTAATGACATGTACGGGAGGATTAACTATTTTCAGAATATCATATGATGACTATCAATTTATTCTCATATCAAGCTACCCCGGTTAGGGTGAGTATTTTCTATTCTCCGATACGGGCTTTTCTCGCTTCATCTGACATGGCACACTTTCTCTTTATTTTTTCATTAATATAATTATAACCGTTGGTAGGACGTCCCCTACTGGTACACCACACGGATTGCTATGTGACCGTGTTCATTTCTTTTCTTTTTACAATAATAGCAAAAAAATATGATTTCAATAACAAGTATGTTCATTAAACTCAATCAAAATATAATTATTACAAAAAATTATTGGTAATCATGCCATGAACATAACCATTTCAAATATCACTTTATAAAATATTTTTATATCAAAATTACACACTTAAGATGGTAAGAAGTTTATGCAATGGAAATGACTATGGCTTATACTAGTTATTTACTATTTTCATTTATAAGATTATTCTTCTTATTTAAATATTATTTTTATCTCTTTATTTTCTTGATGCAGGTTTTCATCCTATCTAACATTCTTTTACTAATCAAAGCACAACTCCCTCATTTTAACTCTAATTTAGGTGATCTTAGTGTCAATTTAAAGATAAAAAATTATCTAAAACTATTATTTTGAATAGTTTAGCCAAATATTAAAGATTCTTGGTGATATTACTCCCTCAATTGATAAGTTATTCCTTCTCGGGTAGGTTATGACCTCTACTTACTAATCTGTCCATATCTCTCTCATAAAAATTTCAAATTGAGTGATTCCAACGGCTAACATTCTATGAAACATATATCTATAATTTTTATGTTAACTAGTTATTTTAATTCCCTATAGAATGTTCCTAAAAATTCAAACACAGAAGCTTTCCTAACAAATTCTTCCCTAATTAATCGTTTTCTGACCACGGCTTACTAATCGGAACATATCTACCTCATATAGACTCCAAATTGAGTGATTCCAGTGTATAAAAATTTGTAAGACATAGATCTACATTTTTCATGTTAACCATTTATTTTAATTCCTTACCGATTCTTCCCAAAATTTTAAAAATAGAAGCGTAAAATTTTGCCACCCATAGCCATACCTATGCAGAACTATCTACACCAGCCTAAGTATTCAAACATACATCACATGCAAGATTAATATGTAACATGATATAACAACATCCATGACCAATCATCAAAGTTCTAAGATCAAAATCCCATATAAATGTTACAAATTTCAAAAAATTTCAAAAAGAAATATTGTTAAACCTACCTAAGGATTGTCCTAACTCACTTAATAAATTCATTTTCTTGTTTCCTCTTGAAGGAAGTAGCAAGATTCCTCCCTTCCCTTAGCTCTTCTAGCAGTTGAAATAAGAGAAGCAAGGTGAGTTTTTGAACCCCAAGGATGAAGAAGAAAGATGGATTCAAGTGGAGATTAAGCTAACTTACCTTGAGTACTTAGTCCTCTAGACTTCTCCTTTTTCTTCCTTCCTTTCTTCTTCCCGCTTTCTCTTATTTCCTCACTCTACCTTGCTTCTATTTTTTCTCTCCCTCATTTGGACGAAATTATAATGTTATAAGGTTGGGTTTTGCTTAAATATACTATCAAATAATTCACCTTTCATGATCATGGGTCTAACTTATCACAATTAGGATGCACTTGGTTGATTTTTGGAAAACAAACAACTCATGTTCTTGTCTTCCTCTTCCTTAGTCAAGATATGCATAGGAAAAGGATATTTGTATTTTGAAAATTATGATAATATGTTCTTAAAACAAGGGAAAATGTCCATTTGATTTAGGGATTCATTTCCTTTTTCTTTTGTCTTAATCAAGTATGATATGTTTGCCTTTCTAAGTGGCAAGTTTCTAACCCTTGAATCTCCCTTACTTGACTGAAATTATTTGTGTGAGATAAGAATGTTTTGTCCTAATGCCATGTATTATGATACCACTTGTTAAAATTATGAGTGTAGGATATAGAGATTTTGTTCTAATGCCTTATATTATCATACCACTTGCTAAATTTTTGTCTTAATGCCATATAACATAATTTTTATTATTATTACACTATTATTTCATCACATGATTTATTTTATTTTATTTTTTCTCTTGGATTTGGGCTCATTCCTACCCATTTCCTTTGCTTTGGATAAAATTTTACCTTTCTTTGAGGGCTTGGTCACATTTTCATAATTTTTGGACTATCGATCCAACTTCTATGTCCTAGTCCAAGTCTATGTTTTATTTCTTGCTTAGGTTATCCAATGGGCTTGTTAGAAACTTATGTGAAGTGAAAAAATTCTATATGAAGTGTCCATAGGTGAAAGCTCAATTTATGGGTGGAAATGTTAAATTTAGAAATTTTTAACTCTTGAATTAGGAAAAATTACCCTAATCCAATCTTCTTAAAATTTTAAGACCTTTACTTACTTCAAAAAGAATTATCTTCCTTATCAAAGAATTTCGTCTATCTTTAGTATATTATTTCTAATTTTTCCTATTAGGTTTTCTCTCTTTACTTATTCCCTTAATGTTAGAAACATTTTCTATGCGTACACATAAGGTGAATAATTTCTAAGGATTATATTTCCTTAGATATCTAAAAATTGTCTAATAAATTTTATTTCTTTAATTAAATATTTATGTATCTTTAAAGAAACAAAATTAGGGGTATTACATTAAATATTTATGTACCTTTATTAATAAAAGAAACGAAATTAAGGATGTTACACTACCCACCTTATTTCCAAACCTCCACAGAAAATGATAATTATATTATTCAATTAGGAGCCATGGTACTCTGATCCACACTGCAATCTTCTTGAATTGGTCACTAAAGGGCTTGAAGTTCGGCCTCTATCTTTGAATAACTAGGTAATGCTCCGCAATCAACCACGGGCCTTCATGAAGGGCATAGTCATAGTCCTTTGACTCACTGAACTTGGCAATGAAATGATCATTCCCTATATCAGTTAGCTTGACCTCCCATATTGGATGCCATAGTCTCATTAGTCGGTCCTTCAAATATTTAAAACCAATTTTTCTCCCCATAAGCTTTAGGATCAGGGATTTTCTCCACGGTTTATAGTATGTCCTTCTTTCCTCCGGCGTTAGCTCCACAACTAGATATGGGTCCTCTTCCATTTCCTCATTCATTGCTAGGTACTCATCCTCAGATTCGTCCTCCGACCATTCCTCCTTAGAGTCGGCTTTCTATTCTGGTGTATTGTCTATCCCGTTATATCCTAGTAGGCTATCTTTATATGATACTCCTTTCCTATGTGTGTTTGTGTCCTCCTTTTGCTCTGGTATCTTCCTTGGCGTCTTAGGATATTTATCCACCTAGTTATGGTTGTTGTTGACCGGATTCAGGCTATTCACCAAGATGCCTAACCTTTCTCCTACTTCTGCATCATTGTTCCCTTCCTATGTTTACGTTTCTTTTCCTCCCATTGTATCATCCATAGGCTCTTCTACCATCTCATTCGCCTTAATTTTCTTGCTGCTTCGAGCCTTCATCGAGTTGCTTTCATTGCCATCAGTCGCCATTCGGTTTTGCTTCAAACCCAAAAGATGAAATTGTTATGAACTACCGTGTAAGACTTGATTATAGAAACATAGACCTCTTCAATAGAGAATAGTTAAACAATATGTAATAAATTCACTATAAACATTATCACTGTTCATGAACAACTCCTTCAGATGCATCTTCTTGAACGATTTCTTCAAGTCACTGGAAAAATGAAGCATGCAAAACACATTATGTGGCTGCCGACCAAGTCGTGCATTCTTGACATATGTTCTCCAACATAGATGGATATCTATTAGATATCAAACATAAGCCTTGTCTGGATTTCTCAACCTAATCATAAAGCATCGTTAAGAACCATGACCATGCCTCCTATGTCTCACCCTCAACAATGGCGTGGGAGATCCCATATGTTGATTATATTTGGAACATGCTAACAACAAAGTTCCTTTGTACTTTCCATAAAGGAATATTGTGCCATTGACTTGAATCAACAGTGTCAAATAAGAAAAGGCATCAATGCATGGTTCGACAGCACATAGGATACGATGAAAATCTCAATCCTATTATTACAAACCCAGTGTGCTTCCATCATTTATTCATAAATTGAACAACTGTACTAGGCAAGTATAATTGAACAATCACCATCCACCTACGCAATAAACTATATGAGCTCTCCCAATTACCAAACGCACAGGCAATAGCCTTATGTTCGGCAGGTCACTCCTTCTTGTACGAGAGTGTATGTGAACTAAGACCTAAGCCTCTCTTGTATTAGGGAAAACGTAATGTTAGGCTTCTTGTTCACCATGGACACTAGGAAAGATGCTACCATGTCAAAGTCTAGTTTCACATGACCCTGAGACTAGGACTATGATACATAAATGTGTGTTCCTCCCTCTTTTGTGATCTCCCACATATTTGAATTTAACCTCATGCATGCTTTAACCTTTCAACTGTAGCTTGTATCATGATTGGGACACCTTAAATCAAGATATTTGGTAGAGGACCTGACAACCATAAATGTATGATGCCTTTATACAAAGCGTAATTTTATGGCATGAATTAAAACCTATTTATTAGAAAATTGTAGGCCAGCACAAAAATTATTTGCTATCATCCAATTTATTGGTTGAACTAACCGAGAACTTCTGGACCATTCATAGACTCCAAATTAATATGTGAGAACTAGAATGCTGGTGGGTCATTATACAAGGGATATTAATATTCACCAACAGGTATAACGTCTAGGCAGTCAACATGAATATCCCTAGCACCTTGGATATATAGTACTAGCTTAAATACCTCCACCAATTGCACCTTCATCATCACTACATTACCTACGTTGCATTCGTCATAATCTTCTGATATCATCCAATATATCCCTTGCAGATGTACAAATACTATCAATTGGGTGCTTAGGATGAACTTGGCTTTGTCCTTGGATCTGGTGCAGTGGTGAAATGTATATCTCTATAATGAAAGAGCTCCATTGAGGTACGTAAAGAGCCTTCGCCCAAGGGCAACAGTACGGATCCACTTTTGCTATAGTTGCACTAAAGAATGGTACAAGTTGATCAATTCCAGCTAGTACCTGGGAGGATGGAAATTTTGCAAGACTTTTGGTTGGCAATGACATATATGTGCATCAACAAGACTTGGAGACGGGAAAGTAGATTGGCCACCTATATAGCTCTCTTAGCTTGCGCGTTCAGATCAAATTAGAGGGGACCTCAGCATATAACTCAATGGACTAAGAGTATGAACTTGGATTAACAGTCAAGAATCCATTCAACGTTACCGTCGTAATCCAATTGGAAGACATTAATATTTCTTGGAAGTTTGTAAGTACTGTGATACAACTTGATTCAACGAGATATTTAAGTTAAAAATTAATAAGCATTATAACCTCGAAAACGCTAAACCCTAAATAACCACCATCTTTAATTTATTATTATAATTAAATTTAAAAATTTATATTTTTCAAAAAATACTAAACCCTAGGTAAGCATTATTTTTAATTCTTTACTATGATTAATTTTAAATTTCAAAATTTAAAAGTTATTAATTATTCTAACCCTAAACCCCAAATAACCCTACACACTGAATGGGCATTTTTAAATGTATTTATAATAAAAATTAAAAATTTTATAATTAGTAAATTTTAATAAGTATATTAATTAACCCAAAAACCCCTAAATAAATCCCTTTCATTTTATTTATAATAAGAAAATAGAATATTCAAAATTTTCAACTTAATAAAATTTCTAACCATAAATAACCCTAAACCCTAATTGCCAAAATTTCTTAAAATTATTTCTAATAATTTTAAAAAAAAGATAAATTTTTAAAATTTTAATTAGCATTTTAGCTAACCACGTGAACCATCAATAAATTGTTTGTAATTTATTAATAATAAAAAATTAGAAAATTGGAATTTTTTATTTTAAATTAAATTTAAAAAAAAACTAAAGGTTAAAAAGCTTTTTAAAATTTTTAGAATTATAAGGAATAATAAGTACAAGAAAAACGCTGTTTAATAGCTGTTGCAAAACCGTATCCAAAATTGTTGTCCCAATGGATTTAGCGGCAGTTTTTATAACGCTGGTAGTAGCAGTTTTAAAACCGCATTTAAGTTTCTGCTGACGTCATGTTACTCCGATACAGCAGCGATTTTAAAACCGCTGCTAACTTTTTTTAAAAATGGATTTTATTTAGGAACGTCCGCTAAATTTCGTAGTTCATTTCTTGTTTCACTGATTTAACAGCTAGCTGCTTAAAAACCACTGCTAATTTGCATTGTGTCTTTAATTTAGTAGCTGTTCAAAATTCAGAATTTTTTTTATTGTATTATATTTTAAATTGAAATTTTGCTTATTACAATTTCAATAATGCTTTATGCATTTTAATAAATACAAGACATTCAAAGGAAAAGTAAATAATATCAATTTAAAAACATCATTGATTACATATTATTATTCAATCCAATATAAATAAAATAGTATTTAATCAGAGCTTAAATGCTCATAAGCCATCTAATTGTCATAATAGATCACCCAATAGTATTAAAATATAAAAATTACAAGAAGCATTTGGAACATTCCTAAAATCACGAATCAAAATGATAAAGTTCTTGTTGATCTTCTTGATAAGTACTAGCACTGAAGATCACCTTACTCTAGGTTAGAGGGTATCACTTGCTTGATAAGTATGCTAAAATATAACATTAAGAGGTATTTAATGCTACTTGTAAACCATCGTAAAAATTTCAAATGTAATGCTATTGTTTTAATTAAAACTCGTAAGTGTACGTGTTACGTCTTGGACTTATCCAAGCACATGACTAGCACAAAATGAGGATTTTTTCTCACTTCGTAAACCTAACCGTCACATTCTAAACTTAGAACTAGTTATCTATTCTGATTTAGCATATGAGTTCAAGATCACTCTTTAAAACTTTAGATGCATAAAAACATAAATAAAGATATGGCTTCATAAAACAATATTAATCACATTTTTCATTTCTTGTTATGCATTTTTTTTTCAATTTTTCCTCATCCATCAGAAACGGGGATCATGTTTATGGTAATGAAGCATACTTTAGAATACAAGAATCATACTAGTGAACAAATGAAAAAGGCCCAAAGACAATTTGGGCTCACTAGACTCCAGGCTTCTACTATGCTTTTCTACAACTAACTGAAAAACATATAAAGAAATAAATGAGTCTTGTGATATAGCTAGTAAATAACACAATTGTAATATGCAGAAAATAATCTTAATTATTAAGTTATAATTCATCTCATATTGTTGAAGTTATAAACAACAATTCAGGGTATTACTACACATTTTATTTACTTATCTATATACATCTCAAGGTTAGGTTATGACTAATATATTTATTTTTAGACTTCATATTTCATACCTTTAATAAATAAATTTCAGAACTTAATCAACATTCTCAAAGATTTCAAATTCATTTGATTACTTTGATCTAGCCCAAGTTTGTACTTTTCCTTTTATAGTTCCATCATCATGATGCATATAGGTCTCTAATGGACCTCTTAATTGTTCCGAGTCAACTTTCCTTCGTTGTTTCTCTTTTAAGTAGACACTTGAACATTTTTACATACAAACCTTTGTACACACTATAGCAATTGGGCTAAATCCACTTTATCATATTCTTTAAGATTATTCCACTATATTATTATACTTTTATGCCTTATAGAAATATTCTATTATATATATATATATATATAACACTCAAACTTTAAATCCAAGATTATAATTAAAGTAAAATGATTATATTAATTTATCTTTATGTTAATAAGGTTTATTCTTTTATTTATATCTTATTGAACCATACATAAATTGTCTATTATTTATTTATTTGTCTAAACAAATCTTATTTAGTTTGGATGATTCCAATCCATATCCATTTCAACAAACCAAGCACACAAGCTGGTAAGGAAAAATCACCACGTATCCAAGCACACAATCTGATAAGGAAAAAGCACCATATACCCAAGTACACAACTTGGTAAGGAAAAATCACCACATTGTGATTATTTGTCACATAAGGTTAAGAGAAACTTCCCTTTAACTCACTAACCATTCCACATTGCCCAAAGTACACATCAAGGGTCGGTAAATCACCACATTCACATAATATCATGGGTAACTAGGCAGAATGTCACTATTTACAAGAGGAGACATACCTCAACTCCTTACTTATCTATCATCTAATCATCATGTTCCCTTTTGCACACAAAACTAGCAACTCCTTTGCTAGTTAAGATTACAAGGTGCACCAAAGCTAGCTATCTCTGCCGCTAACTGATAGACTTTCCAAAATGGAATCTAGTATAATTATTATTAGTTTTTTTTCTTTGTTTCTAAGTTTTAAAATAAAGTACCGTTTTACTGAGTATCTGATGATAACCCATTTGATCATATCATCATAATCATTATATGTACAATGGATACTTTACCATCACTGAACATCAAATTTAATAATAATCACATTTAGTCATATCATTTTCATTCAATTTTCAGCTCATATTTATAAAGTGTGCATGTTTATATCTATGTACTCATATAAGTGAAGAAATTCCATTCTGATAGTCGTATATCATTGTTTATCATTTCAATATCCATTCAGGTTGCCAGTATTAAATATTATTTAGGATTTCGAAATGTAAACATTTTCACATACATACACTGTGTGTGTGTGTGTGTGTGTGTGTGTGTGTGTGTGTGTGTGTATATATATATATATATATATATCTCTCTCTCTCTCTCTGTGCGTGTGTGTGTGTTCATAGTACAAACATCATGCAGTATGTGAGATCATGATATTATATTTTTCAATCAGAACATTTTACACCTTTAATATAAAAATACCTGATACTTTCTAATAAATTCTCAAATCATTATACATCATCTTCACTAGTATTTGGACTCAATCTCAAATTCACACACACACACACACACACACACACACACACATATATATATATATATATTAGGAACCACACATATAAAAAAAATATACACATTCATATAGGGCAACTAATTTTTCTTATTATAACCTTCTATTAGATCATCCTTGATTCTCACATGTCAACTTTACACCATAAATCTCGTAACCTAAATCTAGCATCCATTTTTATCTTACAATTCATTAATCAATATATTATGCATACGTAGTAGTAAGTCCGCTAAACCTTTTTATAATGCCCATGCACCATTGACACCTACCTAACAATTTTAACTTTCTTTCCCTCAATAACTCTATACCCTTTTTCTAACACCAATAAGCTTATAACCAAAGATCTTAAGCCTTTCTTATTTTCATATCTAAAACCATATCATTCTAGCTCATATCAATTCTGTTTAATTAACCCAAATATTTTTTCCTTCAATAATTCACACATAAGTTTCCAATTTCAGCATAACTCACATCCTATATAAGAGACCCAACTTAGTATAGTATAAACTATTAACACAAATATCTTGACCAGTTTAAGCTATTTCCAGACATGGTTCTAAAAATATTCTCCATATTTCTAAATTAATAGGCCAAAGATTAATTTAAATTCGACACCCTATATTTTATTCCTTAAGAAACTTCAACACCACTAATTTACTTAATTACATTTTTTATAAAGCACCATAAGGCATTCATCAATAAATTCTTTCACGTAAACATTTTCAGGCATTTCAGTTCCCAAACTCACCACCTTATATTATGAGAAGTTATATGCTCAACTTTCTCCAAGATTTCCTCCATTACTCACTTCCAACAAATTGAAATCAAAAATTTTCTTGTTTTGTCTTACCTATCCTCATGTAAACCCAATATGCTCAAATCTTCATCTTATGACACTTTCTTACCACTAGCCAATTCTTAAACAATCCTAACATATCTTATTTTCACAATTCATAACATTTCTACTACCTGTCCATCTCAATTCACTTCTCACATATACATACATTTTAATGACATACTATCCAAATCTCAGGCATCACCCAAGTCATAATCTCAACATAGAAAATAGTCATAAATTTACATTACATAACCACATTATATAACTTATAAATTTAGAGAAAAATTATAAATTTTCTCCATGCCATAATTCATGTCATTTACTCACCAACTTAGAGTTTCAATTTGACTAGCTCTTTTAGTTTTTTCTCAAAAATAACTAGACTACTTGAACCTCTATTTCGTGCTTTCGATCCAAATAAAAAAAAGCTCAAGAATTCAAATCGTGGTTACTGTTCACACAGACACAAAACATTATTCATGTTATTGTTAATAAGAGGAAAATTTCATGATTTAAGGCCCCAAATGATATTATCTAGTTAGAAAAATTTGTATACAAAGATTATTAGACTACTAAACATGATTTTAGGGCAAAAAAAAATTCCATATCTGAAGCCTCACCTATCACGGTTATTGTTCACAATATTTCGAGAAGCTTCTAGTGAATTTCTGATGAAAAATGATAAGTAGGTTTTAAAACTCTTATTACCACGAGTCCAACAATACCTCAAGCATATCAAATAGATATATAGATTGAGAGAAATCTTAAAGTAAAAAAGAGAATCATAGAGAGAGAAAAAGAAAGATAGAAGTTTCCCTTCTACTGCCCAAGCTTCCTTCTGGTTCTTCTATTTCTATTTTTTTTTGTCATTATTTATTATTCAATATTTTTTATTTGAATATATATATATATATATATATATATATATATATATATATATATATATATATATATATATATGTATATACATATATGTATACATATATATATATATGTATACATATATATATATATGTATACATATATATATATATGTATATATATATATATATAGGTATATATATATATATGTATATGTATATATGTATATGTATATGTATATATGTATATGTATATGTATATCTGTATATGTATATGTATATATATATGTATATGTATATATATATATATATATATATATATATATATATATATATATATATATATTGCAAAAATTTAGTTAAAATATTAAACCATGAATATTCTTAACAAAACTTTTAATAAAATAAATCACATAAAAACATATATTTGTGTATATTAAAATAAATCAAATATACTTGTTTATAGCAAAACTTTATTATTTGAAGATGATAGGATATTATAGAATGAATCTATTAGAGTATGTTGTATGCGAAGTCGATCCCACGAGAATTGCTAATTGAAATGAGACTCTAATTTATACCCAAAATAAATAATTCTAACTTAATTGCCAAAATGTTTGTTTTGTGAGAAAAATATTAAACTAAGTATGCAAGAAACTTATGTTCTCAAATGAAATTGGAACGAATTCAAAGTAAATATGCATACTAAGGTTAAGGGATCTACTCTTGGTATGTCAAATAATGACAAACTCAACTATTTTACTACTCAAATAGAATCCTTATATGAATGAGGTTTCATTCGGAAGATATGTTATCTTAATCTCACTTTGGTTTATATATAAATTACGTTTGCCTCCTTTTTATTGTATTACTGATAATTAAGCCATTCTTTTAAAATGGATTCAACCATACATTGTGCCAACTATTATATTGTCTACAAAAAATAAAGATTGACTCAAACACTTATTGTGTCAAAAATTGCCTAAAATGGATCGAGATTCACAATTTACAAGATTAAAGATGAAAATATGTGAAGGGAAAAAGATTTATTAACATAACAAGAAATAGGTGGCAAAGCCAACTATGAACAATAACAATATGAAGTAAGCGGCAAAGCTGACCATTAATAAACAATATGAAATAGGTGGTAAAGCTAGGCCTTAACAAATAACATAAGAAAATAAGTAGATAAATACAACATAAAATATAAACCTTAAATTCTTAATTAAGAATTAAATAAATCATTATTTTCTTACTAAGAGTTTAACCCTTTCAACTTAGCATATGAAGATTAGTTATCCATAATTAAAATAGGAAAGCAAAATTAAAGATGAACACGTATGATGATATTATGAAAGAAATTAAGGATAACAAAATATCTCAAAAAAGAAAAAATTACAATCACTTAGAACCAAACACCTCCTTCCAGGCTCTCTCTCTAACTCACAACATCCATCTATTTATAGTTACAATTAAGGAAGGAAATTTTCAACAATGGTGATAACAAAGTCACATTAGTCACCATTGACACTTTTGAATCTCTTCACATAAGCCAAAAGTAATCCTTGAATAAAGCATTAAACTTCATCAAGTTTGCTAACCATGTTAAAACAAAAATGTAGGAAATTTTGTCAGATTTTCAAAATGGGATGACACGTGCAAATTGGATATGTATTTTATGAGTAATGGTCAAAATACTAGAGTAAGGTCGGGTTGTACTACAACAATAAGCATATTCTATTTTGGCCCACTTTTGTCCCCTTTAAAGTCATAATTTCAAAATTACTGTGAAATACAAGTTTGGAGCTAATTTATTCTTATTTTCATAAGATCAAGAATCACATTAATCTAAATTTTAGATAAGAATTTATGCCCATTTTTCTGACTAAAGTATTTATTCCTAATCCTTCAACATTATGTTTTATGTCTTGAATCTTTATGTTTTAGTTCTTTTGAAAATATGGTCATAAATCAAGATTGGCTTGATGCACTATCCACTAGGATGCATCTCAAGAGTTAACAAGATATGTCTAATGACTCTTTACTCAGCCATCCTTAATGAATTGGTTTTATCTTCTTAATTTATGAACATCATTTCTAAAGAACGACAAATTTGCTTTGATTTTTCTAATTGAGTCCACTTTTTATTGTTCTTCCCAACTATAAAATATACATAGAACTAAAGATAAATAAGAAAAATAAGTGCTTAAATGTGACAAAAAGATAATTTAAAAGTATTTAATTTATGAGAATAAAAATCACTCACCAGATAGATTTTAGCAATTGAATAACACCTATGTCTATCATGTCTCTCGGTAACAAAAACTGTATAAAGAAAAGTTGAGTGTCCTTAAGAGAAGTTTTGTTTTGGATTGATGGGATTTTCATCTTCTAATAAAAATAAAAATGTGACATATACAATCTTTTAAAATTATATAGTCAAAACAAACTTATTTCAAAATTGTCTAAGGACTAAAATATGTATAATTTTCTTCTTATTCTTTTTCCAACAACCCATATGAACACCTGCATGGGCCAAAGAAAATATAATAAAATAAAGCAATGTAGCAAGCTTGACATGCAAATACTATCACTATTATTAAAAACAAATGGAATAGGATAAATTCCAGTAACAACCATTACTTCTAGGGGCAATGAAGTATGGAGAAAACCATCCTTATCACAATATGTTATAAATGATGGTGTAAGCCCAATCATGGAAGCATAGATTAGGGCATAATTATTTTTCCAAAAAAAATTAAGCTATTTAAACCACAAATTTATGATTGTATCTTTCTGCTAGAGAAGGTGAAGACATCATACAATATATATATATATATATATATATATATATATATATATATATATGAGGTATCAAGTGCAATAATAAAAAAGGACTAAACAAAACCAAAAACTTCTTTAACTCTACTAATGAAAAACAAAGAGAGGCCTTTACACCTAGAAATGAATTAAGCAAGCACTAGAACATAAATCATATTATATTTAGTTATTTGATAAGCATAGGGAAAATCCAATCTCCTGGAAAAAATAATACACGAATGTCTTCAAGCAGTTCCACTTCCTTTATGCAATTTATCAAGATATACAATAGTTTATGAGGTTATGAGACTTAGATACAGATTAGGCCAATGACATTGATGACCATCACAGCACCTCTAGGAATTGTGTATTTCTCAAAAATAGTCTCATATCCTGGTGTTCTAAGAAGTAACCTATGGTATTTCGATCATACACTAAAACCAAGTACCGTAGCCTAGCTAATTTAGTAGCTAAGATCTCCTAGATTTATTCTCCTCTCAAGGAGTTGTCTATTTCTATACCAACATCAAGGATGTTTTGTGACAACCTTGGAACCATGCTGTTGTCTGTCAATCCAGTGCTTCACTCTTGCACAAAACATCTTAAGCTTAATCTTCATTTTGTTAAAGAAAAGGTTATCTGCAAGAAAATTATTGTCTCATATTGATGTTGAATTCCATGTAACTAATATACTAACCAAGCCTTTGGCCTTAGCTTCTTACCTAAATTTTCATTCCAAACTCAGTCACTAAGCCAGCAACTCTGAGTTTGAAGGGAGATGTTAGGAGATGAGTTATTAAGTTATAGTAATTAACATTTAGTTATATTAGTTGGCATTAGTTGATGACGTGTCAGTGTATTATAGGCTAAGTTAAGTTGGAAGTTAGTAGCCTTAGTTTATGTATCTGTATGTAACATAATGTACTGTAGTAGTGTAAATAATGAGAATCAGAGGTTAAATTCATTAGCTCTAGCACAACTCTTTTTCTTTGCTTTCTCTGCATTTATCCTATTGTTTTCATAAATTGTATGTTAATGATAATTTGAAATTTCTATAATATAATACTTAGACTAGATATGGTTCTAGAATATGGTTAGTTGGATGTAAAATTATTAGTACTGGTGGCAATTTTTTTGTGGTAGCTGTTTGGTGGGGGTTGATTGGTGTATAAATGTTGAGCTATCTTTGTCTCTATAAATACCCCCTTTGCACTCAACATTTGCTATCAACAAAAAGTGAGTGAATTCTCTTCCTAAACATTGTATATCCTCTTTCTCCCCAACAAAGTGGTATCAAAGCAAGGTAGAAGTCCAACAAAGAAAGGAAGAGAAGGAACAAACTAGAAGCAAAGAGTATTGTGCAATAGAAAATTAGAAGCATGAGCATAAAATGTAGAAGGATAAGACGACGTAGCTCATAAGCAGAAGAACCACAAAGCATCTGGGACAACACAGAAGCAGAAGTGAACGTTAAGCAAGAAAGGATGACAAAACACAGAGGACGTTGAAACAAAGGAAGGCAAAGTAGGGACAAAAGCAAAGTAGAACCAGAACACAACAGAATAGAAGAATTACAAATAAAGAGTAGAACAAGGGAAAAAACACTAGACGAGAGCTGCAGAAGTTGTAATTTGTAGGAACATAAAGCTTATGAGTGTGGAACTAGCTGACAAGGGCAGAGTATTAAACACAAAAGATGCTCGTGAAAGAAGAGGAAGACAAAAAAAGAAAGAAAGAAGGTGATGTAAAAAAACCAAAGGAGGAAGTGTTTAAAAAAAGGAGGTGAAGTTGAAAAAGTAATATAGAAGCAAAAAAAGAAAGAACAAAAAATTGAGAAATGGCAAGCAATGGAGTAGCTTCCTTCTAGTTTCCTCATCTCACAAAGGATAATTATGAAAAATGGGTGTGAGAGGCTGTAGAAAAGGGCTATGAGAAGCCTCAAAATGAAGATAATTTATCTCAAGTTGAGAAGGATGCCTTGTCAAATATGAGGAAGAAGGATTAACAAGCCCTCACTCTTATCAATCAATGTGTGGATGATTCAATGTTCAAGAAGGTAGCTAATGCTACTACTTCAAAGGAACCCCGAGAGATTTTAGAAAAATCTCTCCAAGGTGTCGATAAAGTGAGAAAGGTGAAACTTTAGTCACTAAGGGGTGATTTTGAAGTATTAAAGATGAAGGAATCAGAATCAATTTTGGATTATTGTTTAAGAGTGAAGGCAATTGTGAATCAATTGAAGAGATATGGAGACAAAATAGAAGATGTACATGTAGTGGAGAAGATTATTCGCTTTTTGACTCCTAAATTTGATTATATTATGTGTGTCATTGAAGAGACAAAAGATCTAGACTCAATGACCATTGAAGAATTGGAGGGTTCTTTACAAGCCCATGAAGAAAAGCTCAAAAAAAGACAAGAAGATTCATTAGAGAAAGTTCTCAAAGCCAAGGCTACATTGAAGAATGATGGAGAAAGAAAAGACAACTTTAGAGGACATGGACGTGGCCAACATGCACGAGGAAGAAACAATAAAGACTACTCGATTAATAAGGAGAGAAGCCAAACAACACTTAGAGGCTGTGGAAGAGCAAGAGGAAGAGGACGAGGCTATCATTTAAATTCAAGTAAAAGGAGTTATGATAAGTCTAAAGTTGAATGTTATAATTGTCATAAATTTGGTCATTATGCATGGGAATGTCATAGTGCTACTAATAATATTGAAGAAAAGGCTAATCTTGTTGATGACAACAAAGAAGCTAAAGAGTCAACCTTGTTGCTAACAATCAAAGAAGAAGAAAATGACATTAACAATTTGTGGTATTTGGATAATGGTGCAAGTAATCATATGTGTGGATACAAAGACAAACTTATAGAGTTTGACCAAAAAGTGAAAGGCAATGCTTCTTTTGGAGAATCCTTGAAAATATGCATTGAAGGGAAAGGTACAAGTCTTATTTCTTCCAAATATGGTAGCCATCAATTAATCCTTGATGTTTACTATGTGCCTAGATTGAGAAGTGACATTTTAAGTCTTGGACAACTTCTTGAAAATGGGTATGAAATTCTTCTGAAAAATAATTATCTTTGGCTTAGAAATCAAAATGCTTGTTTAATTGCTAAAGTGGCTATGTCAAGAAATAGGATGTTCAAATTGAATATTAAAAAAATTGAAGAAAAGTGTAACAACCCTAAGATTAGTAATTTTTATTTATGTATGGATTATTTAAAGAAATAAAGGAGTAAGGATGTAATTGAAAACTTATTAATATTTTTAGGGTCAAAGTATAATTTTCTAAAATTTTATGGGTTAAAATATAAATAATAAAATTTACAAGGACTTCCTCTAACAATTAACAAATTGCTAATTGGTCTCTCCATTATTATTATTTTTTTTAAAAAAGAGATACCGAAAGATTTCTGAGCCGAATGAATAGTATAAATAGTAATTTTCTCTGTCCTCATTTTCTTTCTCTATATCTGGAGTATCTTCAAATCTCCGATCTCAAAAATAACAGTACCACTGGATTCAGGACAAAAAGTACCATGATATTGGCCGAATAATTTTTCAAATCGGCCACGGAATCACCATAGATCAGAAGTATAAAATCTTAGAAAAATATAATTTTTGAAACTCCTATTTAGAGACTTCCAATTGAAAATTTGACACCGTAGATTGATTCAAGATATAGATAAACTACAAGATATGAAATTTCTCAACTATTTGACAACTTTTGGTGTCATGAATAGTAACTCCAACCGGCGTGAATAGTGATTCTGACCTATGTGAATAGTATTTTTGGCCATCAATAGTGACCATTAGTTGACCGACATTGACCAAACTTCTAGAGTCATTTCCTAAGTTTTTGGATTCTCCGAACTCATTTTTGAGGTCGATTTAGTCAAATTTGAATTGAAAAAGTGCATTTTAGGGCTATTCAACCTAGAGCCATACCATGTGAGAAGATAATTTTTTTTATGACTTACCTTATGCTCTTCTTGAACTTTAAATGTATAATTGATTTTGTTTTCAAGTTATTTATACTTTGATATATCTCTGAAATAGATTAAATTACTTGATTTATTTACTATCTGGCATATAGTTCAAGAAGAGTATGGTTTTGAAAATAGATTTTTGAACTCATTGAATATGTGATTCTAAATGTATTTCTCATCATATGGTAAAGGAAATATATTATGCACATGGCATTGATATGTAAAGCTATAAGATTGTCTTAGAAAAGGGCATGTATATGTGATAACCCTGATTTAAAATTTTATGACAAAAGAATTTTATTGAGACTAAAAATTCTGTATTATACTGAAACCTTTGTTTTGAATAATAAGACATATGTGCAAATATGATTTTTGTAAATGAATCCTATTGGAAACACTATTTGCTAACAGTAGGTAAGGTTAGCCTTGGTTCACCTTAACACCTCAGCTAGCAAGGGTGGTGCTAGCTTCGTATGACGGCCAACACACGGGATATGATATGTGAAGGAGAGCGGGATGCCTCCTGTCTAGGAGAGATGCCTACTATATGATATGTGATTTGTCCTCCCTTGCTGTGTACTTGGGAAATGCCCATATTAGAGTCCCTTTGCATGTCCTCTTGAACGGTGGTAGGGCAAACCGCAGCTGAGATGCTGAGTTTAGACAAATCCTACACTAACAAAGTAAGGAAGAGATGGAACTCTGATATGATAGTTCTGATATAGAGACCTCCTAATGTTTTAATGAGAAATATTTTTATGCATAACAATATTTGATTAATGATCATACCGTATTGCATATGGTTTTGGATATCTGAATGTGATTTAAACTAAGAATATTTGAATTGCGGGTCTTATATGGATGTACTTCCAAACTATATTTTCTGTGACAAATTTTAAAATATGAGTACATCCATATGCTGATCTAAGAGGTCATAGGAGGTATTATCTGTTCACTGAATTGTCAAACTCACTACACGATATTTTCACATTTTTTAGATAAGAATATAGAGTTTGGTCATTTCCCTTTAGATAGGTGATAAACTAAGCGACATATTCTCTAGTGAGCTTATTTATTTCTAGAGCTCGTAGATTTTGATTTATATTGTACTTGTACTCTAGAGTATGCTCTGAATGCTACAGGCAAGATCTTTGCTTCTATTGTTACTATGATATTTATAAACTTAGTCTGTATATTGTGTTTACATGAGAGAACCTATCTATATCTGTTTCCATAATGAACGTTTGTATTATACCTATTATAGTAAAAATATGTCCATAAAGTATGTGTTTCACGTGCCCTTAAAAGTAGGGGCTTAACAAGTTAATATCAGAGCATTAGGTTTTCCTATGACTATCGAAGCAAAAGATTCTGTAGTAGGACTTTGAGTATGGATATATAACTGCGGATATACTTATACTTACGGTGCTATTGTGGAATTCTATAGGGTGTCATCATCTTCTTCCTTCTGAATCTTATCCTTAGGTATGTGATGTTTAAGCATCGATGCGTATGTCCTAGACGGTTCCTCTTGAGTGTGGACTACTAGTTCAGCTTTTGAACTCGCTTTGATGAACAGTGATAAAGAGAACCCTCTTAGGTACAAAAAAAAGGATTAGTTGAAAATAAGAAGATTCCATTTGAACACAAATGTAATGACTTATTTGAATGTCAAGAAGGTTTGAATTGGTTGTTTGATTTGCTTATGTGAAACAATATGATGAATGGTTAATACAATATTGATAGTGGGTTATGATGTGATCGAGGTTGTTAACTCCAAGATAACAGTTTGTAATAAAGTGAGTGTTTTGGAAATAAAAGTAAATCTCTTTTTGGATGGATGAGTTGGAACCTATGTATATAAATGGATTTGGCAAGCTATGGGGTGGATTGAATTTGAGAACATGAAATCTATGAAGATAATGCTTTCAATGATAGATTTTGTTGATATAAAGGATTTGAAGACATTTTGATTTTCAATAATATTGTGTACAAGCATTATGAAAAAGGAAGGTTTGCCTATGAAAATTTAAAATTTGAGATATGCAAAAAAGGTAATTCATGTGAAGGATGATAACTCTAATTCATTAGAGTTTTTCTATGCTTTTCTGAGGATATTTACTATGCATTTTGATTTATTAGCATTCATGCCCCCTGATTTAATAGAATGTTTTGCCTCCCATGGATACAAGATCACCCACTCCGTTTGTTGTGACAATTCAGTATATATGCGCGGCAATTAAGGTAGCAAACCGAGTAATGTTGGGTGATCTTGGTCCTTTTTAATATGATGCATATGATGGGAACCTTACCTTTTGTGATATGGTGCAGGTGGCAGGGAGTCAAAGTTGTGCAGCAGGAGCGACCACTACTCAGCAGGGGAAAAGGAGCACCCAGCTGACATAGCAAACTGCTGGAGGTATAGGAACTGCTTCCACTACTGAAAGTGGAGAGAAAGCTGCTAACAGAGGTGCTAGCTGAAAAGCAGGGAGAATTTCAGTAGACCAGCCACGTTAATGGGACCACAAGGCTTGCCTATAAAAGGAGAAAACAGAAAGCATAGAGAGAGGAAGGGAGACACGGGCGACAGAAGAAAAACAGAAAGAGGAAGCCTAGAAATCCCTGACGGGAGTGGGCTGTGAGGATACACTCTAGCCTAAGATGGGCCAACCCTGCATGGTGAAGCACTAGAATGAGGAAGAGGACTGCTACTGAGGATTCCCTTTATCTCTTTTTGTGTTTTCATTGTTTAGCAGGAAATTGCATTTCTTTTCATATAATTGTATTACTCTTCACTGCATACTGGTTATTCTAATGCTTGTAGTTAGTTTGGATATAAGGCTGGGCTAATTTTTCAGCTAGGGTTGTAGACGGGTTGCAATGAACACATGCACATTTTAATTTATAAATGATTTTGCTGCAGCAATGCTGTGTCATTCAACTCTGTTTGTATACCTTAATTTCTCCTGCTAACTAAAATTAGATAGAGGAAGGCTGAGGCTAGCATTAACCTGGGAAGGTGGTGAAGGCTGGAAAAGAGTTGGATGAATGGGTATAACTAATATAGGAATATATGGTTGTCTCATTTGACCCAAGAGTTGGGGCTTCAAGTACAACTCTGGGGTTGGGATTGATGCAGGGATGCGTGTCCATACCCCAGGAGTGCATGGAATGGTAGTCTGGAAAGACCCCATTCAAGAGTAGACTGGGTACTGAAGCAATTGCTATAGCAATTTCTAGAGTAAAATGAGTGCAGAAGTTTATGGCAACCCTGGAGCAACCCTAGTTCACCTAATATCTTCTTCTTCATAACCTAGAGTCTCTCAACTTAATTAAAGTCTTGTTTAGTTTGTTTAATCTTAACTTCTCCTGAACATTAAATCTTGTGAACCAACAGAATTTTGCTATAGCATTTCACGAATCAAAGTATTCTATAGTAGTTTCTAGTACACTCCTCGTGGGATGATACTCACTCATCATTATATTGCTTGGTCACGACACGTGCACTTGCGTTCTGATATTGCATACATACTTTGCAACCAATAAAGAACTCTTGGATAGACATAAGCTTTTCATTATTGATTGTTAAGAAATTGCATAAGCATGTTAAAGAATAAAGTCAAAATAGGTTGACCTTGTTTAAGTGTTTTAAAGTGCGTTCTAGCTGATAAGTGGAAATGTACCAAGTAATTTAATATCAGCTTTAGCAGCCGATAAGTTATTATAAAAAGAGTGCCAATGATATTTGGCAATGGTGAGAGATGGTTATATAAAGTATACCAATGTAGATCAGGTTCTAATAGTTAGGGAATTTCCTTATGTGTTCCTAGAAGAATTGCCTGGAATACCCCTGAAACGAGAAATAAAATTTGATATTAATTTACTTCCTAGAACTCAACTAGTATCTATATCCCTATATAGAATGATATCGATTGAACTTAAGGAACTAAAAAAAATTAGTTACAAGACTTGTTAGACAAGAGATTTATATACCTTAGTACTCTCCTTGAAGTGCTATAGTCCTATTTGTGAAAAAGAAAGATGGATCACTGCGGTTATGCATAGATTACAGATTATTGATTAAAGTGATAGTGAGTAATAAATACCCATTACCTCATATAGATTATTTGTTTGACTAACTATAGTGTGTTCAATATTTTTTAAAAAAAATTGATTTGAGATATAGATATCATTAATTGAGGAAAAGGAAAGGGAATATTTCGAAAATTGCTTTCAGAACTCATTATGGGCACTATAAGTTCTTAGTAATGCTATTTTGTTTAACAAATGCCCCAGTTGCATTCATGAATTTAATGAATAGAGTATTTAAATCCTTCTTGGATCAATTTGTTATTGTATTCATAGATGATATCTTGGTGTATTCAGGGAGTTCAGAGGAGAATGAGCAACATTTAAGGATAACTTTGTAAACCCTAAGATAGCACTAGATGTATGCTAAGTTTTCGAAATGTGAATTTTGACTTAGTAGTGTTACTTTCCTAAGGCATGTGGTTACTAAGGATGGTATTGAAGTTGATCCTAAAATGGTAGAAGTAGTGCATCAATGGCCACGCCCTACCACAATTACAGATATCAGTAGTTTTCTTCGTTTAGCAGGTTATTAACGTAGATTCGTTAAAGATTTTTGAAAAATTGATACTCCTTTGAAGAGATTAACAAGGAAGGGAATAAAATTTGACTAGTCAAATGAATGTGAGAAAAGTTTTCAGAAATGTAAAGAATATTTGACTATAGCGCCAGTACGATCTATCCCCTCAGGTACCGGAGGATACATGGTATACTGTGATGCATCGAGAATTGGATTAAAGTGTGTGTTGATGAAACATGGTTGAGTCATTGCATATGCATCTAGACAACTTAAACCACATGAGCAAAATTATCCTACTCATAATTTGAAAATGGCAACAGTGGTTTTTGCTCTTAAAATTTGGAGGCATTATTTGTATGGTGAGACATGTGAAATCTATGCAGATCATAAAAGTCTCATTTATTTTCCAACAAAAAGATCTTAACTTGAGATAAAGACGATGGATGGAATTACTTAAAGATTATGACTATACATATTATATCATTCAAGTAAGGCCAATGTAGTAGCTGATACATTAAGTAGGAAGTCAATGAGTAGTTTGGCTCATATCACAGTGGTAAGGATGTCGTTTAATAAATAAATGCATAAGTTAGAAAGTCATGGGGTAGTATTGGAAGTAAAGGAGCCTGGTATACTATTGGCCCATATGCAGTTTCAATCATCTTTGGTTGAGCAGGTGAAAAAGGCACAGGAAGAGGATGCATATTTATACAAGAAAATTGAAGAGGTAAAAAATGGCAGTGATGTTGAATTTACTGTAAGACTTTGAAAGAATTATGAGATTGGGCAAGCGGTTGTGTGTACCTAATAAAGAAGAACTCAAGAAAGAAATTCTAGGAGAAGCTCATCAATCTACATATACCATTCATCTTGGATCAACTAAAATGTATGAAGATTTAAAAGAAATTTATTGGTGGGATGGTATGAAGAAAGTTATAGTTGATTATGTTTCTCGGTGTTTGACATGTCAACAAGTAAAGGTAAAACATCAAAGGCCTGTGGGGTTACATCAACAAATAGAAATACCTGAAGAGAAATGAGAGAGAATAACTATAGATTTTGTTACAAGGCTACTGCAGACACCAAAAGGGTTTGATTAAATATGGGTGATCATTGGTAGGTTAACTAAATCATCACATTTTCTACCAGTGAAAACCACATATAACTTAGCTTAATATGAAAATCTGTATTTGAATGAGATAGTGAGACTTTATGGGGACCGATATTGATTATTTCTGCTAGAGGACCATAGTTCACAGCTCATTTTTGGAGAGACTTCCAAGGAGTTTTGAGCACGAAGCTAAATCTCAATACTGTTTTCCATCCTCAAATAGATGGACAGTCTGAGTGAACCATCCAAATATTAGAAGACATGCTTCAGACATGTGTGCTTGATTTTTAAAGTAGTTGGGAAAGATTCTTACCCTTAGCTGAATTTGCTTATAATAATAGCTACCAAGCTAGTATGCAAATGACGTCATTTGAGGTTTTACATGAAACATCATAGGTTTCCTAATAAGTGAGTGAGTTAAGTAAAGTTAAGCTCTTAGAATCTAATTTAGAATAATATACAATAGATAGAATATGACTATCTAAATTGATGATGCTAGTTTAGAGAGTATGCTTCAAGCATATGTCTTTGAGTTTGGTGAGAGATTCCTTCGCAGAATTTGCCTATAATAAAGTGATATTGGATGACTTTAATCGTTATGTAAAAGGTGTTACAAACTTTCTATTAGATGATTCAGTGGGGTTAGACTTATTGTAAGATGTCATTGATAAAGTGAAATTGATTAGAAAAAGAATACAAGAATTCAATACAGGCCAAAAGTCTATAAAGACCATGAATGTTAAGCATTAGAAATTATCAGCTGGTGACCAAATATTTTTGAAGGACTCACCCATAAAAGAGGTAATGAATTTTGGAAAGAAGAAAAAAGTTGAGCTTTAGTATATAGACTCTTTTGAAATATTGAACAAAGGAGGTCTAATAGTATATCGCCTAGTCTTGCCATCAAGATTGAATGATGTTGATATAGTATTTCTTGCATAAATGCTGAGGAAGTACCTATCCAATTCTTCTCATGTTATTAGATTCTAAGAAATTCAATTGGATAAGAATTTGGCTTAGTTATGAGGAAAAAAAATCGATGTCTATTGTTGATCGACAACTCAAAAACTTATGGTTGAAGGAAATCCCTATGGTTAAGGTTATATGGCAAAATCACTCAAGTAAAGAGACTTCTTAGAAAGTAAATATGATATACAAAAGAAATATCTCCAATAGTTTGAGTAGTGAGATTAATAACTGTAATTTATGTCTTGACTTCATTTCCTGCTTGTAACAGGATGGTTTAAAATTTGGGGACCAAATTTCTTAAAGGGAGAAGAATGAAACAATCCTAAGATTTAGTAATTTTCATTTAGGTATGGATTATTTAAAAAAATAAAGGAGTATGGATGTAATTGAAAGGTTTTAAGGATGAAAATAAAAACTTATTAATATTTTTTGGGTCAAATTGTAATTTTCTAAAAGTTTATGGGTTGAAATATAAATAATGAAATTTACAAGGACTTCCTCTAACAATTTGAAATTACTAATTGGTCCCTCCATTATTATTATAAATAAAAAAGAGACGGAAAGATTTTCGACGTGAATGAATAGTATAAATAGTAACTTTCTCTCTTCTTATTTTCTCTCTCTAGATCTATAGTACTTTCAAGCCTCTGATCTCAAAACTAACAGTACCACTGAATTCAGGACAAAGAGTACTACAATAAAGGCCAAATCATTTTTAAAATTGACTGCGGAATCGCCATAGATCGGAAGTAGAAAATCTTAGAAAAATATAATTTTTGAAACTCCTATTTAAATACCTCAAATTACAAATTTGACACCGTAAATGGATTCAGGATATAGATAAACTATAGGATATGAAATTTCTCAGTTATTTAACAACTTTTGGTATCATGAACAGTAACTCCAACCGACGTGAATAGTGATTCTGACCTATGTGAACAGTATTTCCAACCATAAATAATGACCATTGGTTGATTGATGTTGACCAAGCTCCCTGAGTCATTTTTTAGTTTTTTGGACCCTCTGGGCTTGTTTTTTTAGGTCTATTTAGTCAAATTTAGATTGGAAAAGTACATTTTAGGGCTGTCCAACCTAAAGCCTTACTCTGTGAGTAGATAATTTTTTTCTATGACTTATCCTATACTCTTCTTGAACTTTAAATGTATAATTGATTATGTTTACAAGTTATTTATACTTTTATATGTCTCTGAAATGGATTAAATTACCTGATTTATTTACTATCTCACATATAGTTCAAGAAGAGTATGGTTTTGAAAATAGATTTTTGAACTAATTGAATATGTAATTTTAAATGTATTTCTCATCATATGGTAAAAGAAATATATTGTGCACGTGGCATTGATATGTAAAGCTATAAGACTGCCTTAGAAAAATGCATGTATATGTGATAACCCTGATTGAAAAATTTCTGACAGAGGAATTTTATTGAGACAGAAAATTCTGTATTATACTAAAACCTCTATTTTGAACGATAAGGCATATGTGCAAATATAATTTTTGTGGATAAATCCTATTGGAAACACTTTTTGTTAATAACAGGTGATGTTAGCCCTAGTGAACCTTGACACCTCAACTAACAGGGGTGGTGCTAGTCTCGTGTATGGCCAACACACGGGATATGATATATGAAGGAGAGTGGGATGCCTCTTATCTGGTAGAGATGCTGACTATATGATATGTGATTTGCCCTCCCTTACTGTGTGCTTGAGAAATGCCCATATTAGAGTCCTTTCGCGTGTCCTCTTGAACGGTAGTAGGACAAACCTCAGCTAGGATGTTGAGTTTAGACAAATCCTACACTTAAAAAGTACAAAAGAGATTAAACTCTGATATGGTGGTTTTGATATGGGATCCTCCTAATGTTTTAATGAGAAGTATTTTGATGCATAACAATATTTGATTATTGATTATATCGTATTGCATATGGTTTTGGATATCTGAATGTGATTTGAACTAAGAATATTTGAAATGTAGGTCCCATATGGATGTACTTCCAAACTATATTTTGATTATTTTCTATGTGACAAATTTTAAAATAAGAGTATATTCATATGTTGACCTAATAGGTCATAGGAGGTATTATCTACTCACTGAGTTATCAAACTCACTACACAATATTTCTACATTTTTCATATAAGAATACAGAGTTTGGTCATTTTCCTTCATATAGGTGATCAGTTAGGCGACATATTCTTTGGTGAACCTTTTTTATTTTCAAGGCTCGTAGATTTTGATTTATGTTGTTCTTGTACTCTAGAGTATGTTCTGAACACCATAGGCAGAATCTTTATTTCTGTTGTTACTCAATATTTATAAATTTAGTTTGTATATTGTGTTTATATGAGAGAACCTATCTGTATCTATTTCCATAATGAACGCTTGTATTATACCTATTATAGTAAAGATCTATCCGTAAAGTATGTGTTTCATATGCCCTTAAAAGTATAGACGTGACAAAAAGTGTTTGAAGGCCAATGTGTAAGATGAAGTATAGCGTTGGCACATGAGATTTGTCCATTTGAATTTTGGGGCACTAAAAGCCATTGGAGAAAAGAAGATGGTGAAAGAGATACCTGCAATCAACCATCCTAATCACTTATGTGAAGCATGTCTTCTCAGCAAACATACTAAGAGAAGTTTTCCAAAAGAAGCAACATTAAGAGCAACCAAGTTGCTTAAACTTATGCGTATGGATATGTGTGGACTAATCAATCCACCTTCATTTAGTAAGCTTTTAATGCTTTCAAAAATTTCAAGACACTTGTAGGAAAATGAAAGTGGCTATAAAATAAAAGTGTTGAGATCTGATCAAGGAGGCAAATTCACTTCCAAGGAATTCAATGATTTCTATCCCACTTATGAAATTCAACACCCTTTGACGATCTCTAGATCTCCACAACAAAATGAAGTGGCTAAAAAGAATAGTAAAACTATTCTTAACATGACAAGATGTATGTTGAAAGCAAAAATATGCCAAAAGAGTTTTGAGCCTAAGTTGTTTCTTATGCAATTTATTTGTCTAACTAGTCTCCAAAACTAAAATTTAAAGATCAAACTCCTTAAGAAGCATGGAATGGAAGGATGCCTAGCATCAATCATTTATGAGTTTTTGAATGCATTGCATATGTTTAAGTCCTGTACCAAGAAAGATCCAAGCTTGATGATCAAATTGTTAAACATATCTTTATTGGATATGATTTACACTCCCAAGGCTACAAATTATACAACCCAAGCAATGGCAAAGTGGTGGTAAGGCGAGATGTCAAGTTCGATGAAGAATCTACATGGAATTAGAAAACCTAAGAAGAAACAACTTATGATTTTCTTCCATACTTTGGAGAAGAAAAGCAAGAGAATATAGCACCTATGCAATACATAACTCCACCTCCATCACCTGCTTGTCATAAAGAAAATTCAAGTGAAAGGCTATGAAAAGTGAGAAATCTAGGTGACATTTATGCAAGATCTATTGAAGTTACTCTTGATTATAATGAATTACATTGTCTTTTTGTTGATAGTGCGTTTTTAACCTTCGATGAAGCCATATAAGACAATAGGTGGAGACAAGCCATGGATGAGGAGATTAAGTCAATTGAGAAGAGCAATACTTAAGAATTAGCAACTCTTCCCCATAGTCATAAAGCTATAGGAGTAAAATGGGTATACAAAGTGAAGAAGATTGCTAAAGGACTAGTGGATAGATATAAAGCAAGACTTGTTATCAAAGGATACAAGCTAAAGCATGGAGTTGACTATGATGAGGTGTTTTCATCTATTGCTCGCATGGAGACTATTCGTTTACTCATTTCATTAGTAGCTCAAATGAAATGGAGAATCTATCAACTAGATGTAAAGTTGGTCTTCCTGAATGGTTATCTTGAAGAAGAGGTCTACATTGAGCAACCTTTGAGCTATCTGGTTGATGGACATGAAGATCAATTCTTAAGATTAAAGAAAGCCTTATATGGATTGAAGCAAGCACCAAGGGCATGGAATAACTGCATCGATAAATACTTCAAAGATAATTGTTTTGTTTGTTGCCTTAACGAGTATGCTCTTTGTGTCAAATTTTACAGTAATGAAGATATTTTGCTTGTTTTTCTTTATGTAGATGATCTTATTTTCACAAACAACAACCCAAGTTTATTTAAAGATTTTAAAAAGGATATGTCATTTGAGTTTGAGATGACCGACATAGGACTTATCTCATATTTCTTAGGCCTAAAGGTGAAGCAAATGGAAGAAGGCATATTCCTTTCTCAAGAAGGCTATGCAAAAGAAGTTTTGAAGAAGTTCAAATCTTTGATTGTAACCCTATAAACACACCCATCCAAACTTGAGAAAAGCTATTTTTGGAGATGAAGAAAGAGAAAATCCTACTCTTTTCAAAAGTCTTGTGGGAAGCTTGAGATATTTAACATGTACAAGGCTTGATATCCTTTATGCAATTGGTGTAGTAAGTCATTTTATGGAAACTCCTATCCATATGAAAGCCACTAAGAGAATTCTTTGCTACCTAAAAAGTATACTTGACTTTGGGCTATTTTATTCTTTGTCTAACAATTTCAAGCTTATGAGATTTAGTTGTAGTGATTTTGCAGGAGATATTGATGATAGAAAGAGTACTACTGGTTTTGTATTTTTAATGGGCAATTATGATATCTTTTAGAGTTCAAAAAAGCAACCTATCATCACACTATCAACCTATGAGCCTGAATATGTGGCAACAATATCTTGTATTTATCATACTATTTGGCCTAGAAGATTGTTAAAAGAACTTCATTTATCACAAGAAGGAGCTACAGAAATTTGCATTGACAACAAATCTGCACAAGCACTTGCAAAAAATTCGGTGTTCCATGATTGAAGGAAAAACATAGACACAAGGTATCATTTCATTAGAGAATGCATTGCCAACAAGGAAGTAGAGCTTCAATATGTGAAGACTCAAGATCAAGTTATGGGTATTTTCACAAAGCCATTCAAGTTTGAAGACTTCCAAAGATTGGAACAACACTTGGTGTGAAGAAGAAAAATTCACATTAAGGGGGGTGTTGTTAATGATAATTTGAAATTTCTAGAATATAATACTTAGAGACTAGATATGGTTCTAGAATATGGTTTGGTTAGTAACATTATTAGTACTAGTGATAGTTGTTTGGTGGGAGTTGATTGGTGTATCTTGAGCTATCTTTGTATCTATAAATAGATCATTTGCACTAAGCATTTGTTATCAACAAAAAGTGAGTGAACTCACTTCCTAAACATTGTACATCCTCTTCCTCATGTATATCTTCTTCCTCTTATATATCCTCTTCCTCCCCAATATTTTCAACTACATTTTCATTTACATCCATTTACTGAATCTATATGACTCACCCTTGTTATCTACATTATATTATCAACTCCACTTAACTAGTCATAAAACGCATGATTCCTAAGCTTGCCACCATCATGAGGCAAGTGATTCTCGTGGAAGGAAGTTTGATAACAAATGGATGGACTTTCAGTCATAAAAAGTATTGGGTTAATCTTGTAAATAAATGGAAGTATTAAAGGAACTGAACTCCTATATAGTATTTTGTTTTGAATAGTTGAACTCTTGTTATAGATATTTTATCTTATGGAAATTAGAGGATTTATTCCACTTTAAAAGAAGGTTATGTCATATTTTAAGTGAATGCTTTTCTTTTATGATTTTTAAAGAGCATGTTTATGTTTCAAGGAGGTGGGTTTGAACCTTATAAATTCCTAGTTTGGGTCCTGACAATAAATTGGGTGACAAGTCAAAATTTGGATAAAATAACTACCACAAATAATAAAAAGCTTAAATGACACATTTAAAACAAATTGATTTTGGATCAAATCACATGAGTTATATTGTAATTTAGCCTAAATAAAAACCCAACACACTGTAAAAAAAACTACAAATTGCAAAAGATAGGAAAAGAAAGAAAGATATTAGACATTTTATGGAGACACACTGAAGAGTACTGACGCATGACTATAAATGTGAAAGCATGCTTTTGGTTTAGCTTTGAGGGATCAAAAATCTATAAGTCTGCTTCTCTTTAATTATGGATTCTTCAAGTACGCTTTTTAATTGTTTTTGATTACTCTGATTATTCTGTATTGAGATGTTATAACACTTGGTATCAGAGCATTGTTATAATATCTTGGATTAATTTTGTTATGATGAAAATTTATATTTAATTTTGCTATGAAATTTTTCGTACTGTTAACATATTAATTTAATTGGAAGAGAAATTAGGCTATCATTTTGAATTCATGCTCAATTCATGTTCAATACCTTCCTTTCTATATAATTTATGCTTCTAATTTTAAATGCTCTTGTCTGGTATTATGTATTATTTTGCGATGGGTTTCATCTCTTAGGCGTGCATTCTTCAGCGTGAATCTCTTGTTTGTTTTGGCTGTGCATGAATAATATATATATATATATATATATATATATATATATATATATATATATATATATATATATATATATATATAAATAACTATGGTTTCCCAATCTGCGATGGAGGTAAATCGCGATGGGATGAAAAAACTCAAATGTTTTGGTTGGCTTCGCGAATCGTGGTCTATATATACACGAACCCATAATTGTGGGCTTGCTTCGCGAAGCATATATGATTATCTTGCTCTATTTTTCGTTGTGCCATTAATGTATTCTTCGGTTTGCATCGAAGATATCTTGGGTTTATAGATCTAGCGGTTTCGTTGTTTGTTTGCTTCCATCTATATGAGAAATGTATTCCTCATGTTATTCTGGTCAGAACGGCAATTTTCTCGCCAGAAACTGCCGTCTGTATCGCCGAAAATCTTGCCTAGATATTTGCTGGTTCGCGGCATTGGAAACTGCCTAGTCGGGTCACGTTGTAGTTGGGCCAGGCGCTAGGGATCCGGATGGGGAGGAAGAAGGTGCAAAGTTGGGCTTGGGCTTTTGCTTCTTGCGCTGGGCTGGTGTTACGAGCTTGGGCAACACTTAAAGGCCCAGTCCAAATGAAATAAAATAAAAAACCACTAGGCCAAAAGCAAGCCCAGTCCAGTTCCAAAAAAAAAAAGTTTCCAAAATTATAATTTTGACCTTAGACACCTCTTAATCTTATATTTATTCACCTAGGCCTTCCCTAATTCCTAATAAACTTTAGAGACTCATGAAATTTATTTAGTTTGTCTTAAAGATCATGAAAAACTTATTAATTGTCAAATTTAGGATCATATTGCATTGATGATGGACATACCCCATAGGTGTGACATTCTTATTGTAATTTTGAGGGTTGGACTTTTAAGGATAGGCATAAACATAGCACTTATAATGTATTAAATATTTTTTGTATCCCATAGGTATGGAAATATTGAATATATTTTGTATGGACTTTTGTGTGAGCCAAATCTTAATTGTATAAAATAATTTTAATGTGTGCCATTATAGTTGCATAACTGAAATTTTATTTGGAAATCTTGTATTATAATTATGTTGAGTGCGCATAATTACTATTTCCCATTTTTTGTTGTTGATTTCAGTTTCTACTTTTGTGCAACTATCTTTTGTAAAGGCTCTTAATGAGACTAATTATGATGACTGGAAAGAGTCCCTGAATATGTATATAACCATTTCTGAGAAAGATTTGGCTTTAAGAGAACCCAAACCTCAGGATCTCACTCAGCAATCCAGTGCTACTAACAAGACCTATCATAAACAATGGTTCCAACCGGATCTGTTTAGTAGTAATTAAGTATACCATTGAAAAGGAAATTAGGGATAATATTCCTGAAAAGGATACTGTAGTGGACTATTTGAAATCTATTGGTGATAAATACAAGAAACTTGATAAAATTCAAAAAAAAATTTCCCTTTCACTGCTTGATAATACTCGGTATGATGAAGTATCTGGTGTCAGGGAGCATATTTTGAAATTTGTTCATTACTATAACAATTTGAAATCATATGGAGTTGATTTGGGTGAAAGCACATTAGTTTATTATGTTCTTCAATCATTGCCAGCAGAGTATGGATTCTTAAGGACTTCATATAATTTGCAGGAAGCAGAATGGTCGATTGACCAATTAATTTCAATTGTTATTCAAGAAGAAGAAGCAATAAAGAAGAATAATTCTCACTCTATAAATTATGTATCTCATAGCTCTAATAGCCAATCTGGAGGATGGAATAAGAAGAAAGGGAAGAAGCCCAAGGTACAAAAGGGTGGAAAACCCAATTTTAAGAAAAATGGTGAAAAGAATGACAAAGCGAAATGAAAATTTTTTAAAGGCACCTGTAATTACTGTAAGAAATTCAGCCACAAGAGAACTTATTGTTTTAAGCTTAAAAATAAGCAGGAAAAGGAAGGTACATTTCTTCATCTCGCCTCTCAAGCTCTAGTTTGTTTTGAGTATAATAATATTGAAATATCTTCTAACTCTTGGTGGTTGGATTCTGGTGCAACTGTACATGTTGTGAATTCTTTGCAGAGGCTCAAAGACAAGAGGGTCCCCAGTAAGGCACAGAGAACAATCTTAGGCATTGTAAGAAATAAGGCATCAGTAGAATATATAGGATCCATTTCCTTAAATTTGAATTCTGGATATATTTTGAATTTGAATAATATTATTTATGTACCTTCTGCGAGAAGAAATTTGATTTCGACTTCTGTATTGGATGTTAATGGTTATTCATTTTTTCAAGAAAATGGAAAGATTGATATTTTCTTTAATTCTATCATTGTTGGCTATGCATCTTTAACATGTGGTTTATATCGTCTGAACGATTGGTCACTTGAACTTTCTAATCCTCAAGTCAATGTTGTAATTGGGAATAAATGCTAGAAACCTGGTGATAATTCTTCTATGTTGTGGCATCGTCGATTGGGCCACATCTTTAAAGAGAGATTAGAAAGAATGACCAAACAAGGTGTTCTATAAGATTTTGATTTCTCAAATGTTGAAACTTGTGTTGATTGCATAAAAGGAAAATTCTTAGCTAAAGCTAGACATAAAGGGGCAAAGAGGTCTGAAAATATTTTAGACCTTATCCATACTGATATATGTGGACCTATCATACCTATAGCTATGGGTGGGTTCAAATACTTTATTACTTTCATAGATGATTACTAACGGTATGGATGGATTGATCTTTTGCATGAAAAGGGAGAATCTCTAAATGCATTTAAAAATTTCAAAGCAACAATTGAATTGAAATCTGGAAAATTAATTAAAGCTGTCAAATCTGACAGGGGTGGTGGGTACTATGGGAGACATACTGAGATTGGTCGAAATCCTGACCCGTTTGCTTTATACTTACAAGAACATGGTATTGAAACTCAGTATACAATGCTTGACACCCCACAACAAAATGGGGTAGTAGAAAGGTGGAATCATACTCTTATGGATATGGTCAGAAGTATGATCAGTCATTCCTCATTGCCAGAGTTCTTGTGGGGTGATGCATTGAAAACTGATGTCTACATTTTGAATCAAGTCCCCAGCAAGTCGGTCCCAAAGAACCCATATGAATTGTATTTTGGAAAGACTCCAATATTAAAGCATATGCGTGTATGGGGTTGTAAAGCACAGGTAAAATTTTATAATACATAACAGATGAAGCTTGATTTTAAAACCGTTACCTGTTTCTTTATTGGATATTGCATTGGTTCTCGTGGGTACAGATTTTATTGCCCAGATCTCACTAATAGGGTCATTGAGTCAGATCGACCATGTTTCTTTGAAGATGTCTTGGCAAGTAGGAGTTCTGTGCTTAGATCTATCTCTTTACGAGATGATAGCAATGTTTTGTCTGTGCCTATTGTGACACCCTCTTCAACAGAAAGAAATAATATTATGGATCAAGATGAATATGAGGTGAAACCACTCTTAGAAGGTGATGATGAGGCAGCTGTAGTACCGAGGCGGTCTCAAAGGGTTCATAGGTCTGCTATTCCTAGTGATTACATAGTGTATTTACAGGAATTTGATTCAGATATTGATAATTTAGACCCTATATCTTATCAAGAAGCTATATCAGGTTCTCACTCTTCTGAATGGCTAGAGGCTATGAAGGAAGAAATTGCTTCAATGTATCGCAATCATGTATGGGAACTTGTAGAGTTACCAAAGGGGTTTAAGCTAGTTGGTTGCAAATGGGTTTTCAAAACTAAACGAGGACCTATAAGTGAAGTTGATAAACATAAAGCCAGACTTATAGCTAAAGGCTACAACTAGAAAGAAGGTATTAATTACACATATACTTTCTCTCCAGTTTCCACTAAAGATTCATTTAGAATGGTCATGGCTCTAGTTGCACAATTTGATCTTAAACTTCACCAGATGGATGTCAAGACTACTTTTTTGAATGGAGACTTGTATGAAGAAGTCTATATGACCCAGTCTGATGGCTTTATTGAATCAGGAAAAGAGTACTTAGTGTGCAAATTGAAGAGGTCTATCTATGGGTTAAAATAAGCCTCTAGGCAGTGGTATTTAAAATTTAATGAAGTCATCGCCTCACTGGTCTTTGTTGAGAATGTCTCAAATCAATGCATTTATCAAAAATTTGATGGAATCAATTTTGTAATCTTGGTTCTTTATGTTGATGATATTTTGGTAGCCAGTAATTCAATGAATTTTCTCAATAAGACAAAGCAATTATTATTGTGTAAATTTGATATGAAAGATCTCAGTGAAGCCTCTTTCGTTCTTAGGATACAAATTCATCGTGATAGATCTCGTGGCACCCTTGGTTTATCACAAGCAACTTATATTGAGCGAGTACTTAAGAAATTCAAAATGGAGTCTTATGCTTCCTCTCCTGCTCCTGTTCAGAAAGGTGATATATTATTGGACTTGCAGTGTCCCAAGGATGATAAGACAAGGGCTGAAATGAGAAAGATACCATACGCTTCAGCTGTTGGCAGCCTTATGTATGCTCAGGTCTGTACTCATCCAAATATAGCCTTTGCTTTTGGTGTACTCGATCAATATTTGAGCGATCCTGGCATGGATCATTGGAAAACTGCCAAGAAAGTTATGAGGTATCTTCAGGGTACAAAGAATCATATGTTGACTTATAAAAGATCATATCTTCTTGAGGTTGTTGGCTATTTAGATTCTGATTACGGTTCTTGTCTAGATGATCGTAAGTCAACAACTGGATACATCTTCATGATGTCTAAAAGAGCTATTTCATGGAAAAGTGTAAATTAGACATTTACAGCTGTCTCATCTATGGAAGTAGAATATATTGCTTGTTTTGAGACCACACGGCAAGCTATATGGTTAAGGAAGCTGATATCTGGCATGCGCTTAATTGATTCAATATCACATCCTCTAACCATCTATTGTGATAACAAGTCTGCAGTGTACTGTGCTAACAACCACCAAAATTCGAGCCATACAAAACATTTTGATATCAAACTCATGTTCGTTAAAGAAAAAATTGTAAAATCTCAGACTCGTATAATTCACATTCCTAGTACGTAGATGCTTGCAGATCCGTTGACCAAGTGCTTACCCGTAGAAGTTTTTCAAAATCATGTAACTTATATGGGTATTGTGAATTCTTTTGATTCCTTGGTTTAGTGGGAGTTTGATAAATATTTGATATCATGTCATTATTTATTTTATTTTTTGCAAGTTTTATTCAGTTCAGTTTGATGCGTTTTATATCATTTGTATCCCATAGGATTCAATGATTTTGTCATGATACGCTTTATATATACATATCACTTATTTCCCTATAAGAATCGGTGACTTTGTATTGTTCTCTTACTGAACTGAGTTAAAATTAATAAATTATATTCTGTCATATTCAGATTATGGAACATTATATTTGTGTCTGATATCACTTGCTTTCCCATAGGATCCAATGATTTTGTAAAGTTTCATTTTCTGAATCTTGATAGTGGCTTAATGATATTTTCCAAATAACTAATTAAGTACAATCCAAGTGGGAGATTGTTAGAATATTGTTTATGTGGATTGTTATTTCATTAATTATTGAGCCCAGTACAGATTAGGCCATTATATTCTTGTGTAGACTGTGATAGGTGGACTGCACAGGAAATTTGGGTAGAGGCCCAACTTACAACTTTTTTGTCTATCAGCTTTATTCCTATCGAAATGTTGACTGAATCAGAGAGAGAAAGATATAATTTTAATCATATTTATTTATTAATTAATTAATGGTTTATTTGATTTATTCTTTTGCCCGTTAAACAACGTCTATAAGTATTAGTTTAAAGTGACTGACCAGGATACCATAATCTGAATTCTCTCTCTCTCTAAATTCTCTCTGAAAGCCAAAGGAGTCTAGTAGGTTGTAAGTCTGCTTTTTAATTATGGATTCTTCAGATATGCTTTTTAATTGTTCTTGATTACTCTGATTATTTTATATTGAGATGTTATAACAAAATCGTCATCCTCCTCATGATCCATTTGCTTCCATGAACCAACTGGTTGTTGAATCATATCCTTATTATTTTCTATCCACCATGACACAGGTACAAATTATTTATCTTTCAAAGGATCCATGTTCTTCTTTACAAGTGCAATATCACGATTTACCTCCAATTTGAACACTTCTTCGCTCCTCTGTATTCCTGCAACTCCATGCAAGTAAGCCTCCAATTTATGCCACATTCCTAGGACTCTTCAAATGCATAGATTTCCCAGTATCAATTTTCAACTCTTCACCCACATTCAGATATCCTAAAAGGGAATAGTTTGGAACAAGATCTAACTCATTTCGAACACGCATAGGGCTCTCAAATCCTTTCACCTAGAGAAAACCTTTTGAAAGTTCTGCTCTCCGACATGAGGGCTTGCAAATACAAAGGCTGTGACAGGACAGGCTTTTTCAAGGTCATCTACTGGCTTGTTAGACCCATTTGCAGTTATGTCCACTGCATTAAGGGTCACCAGTGCAGAACCTAAACTGTGCCCTACTACAGTTATACTAAGTTCTTCATCCTTGTATTCATGTACAAGCCTTCTGACCTCACTTAGGACCTGGACATAAAAATAATTGTCTTCATGAAAACCATTTTTCTTTCCTGAGTTAGTCTCAAGAAGGAAGTGTCAGCTTATAAATATTTAGCCAGCATATTTTGGTTAAGACACATTTTGAAGCATGAGCATGATATAGACACGGACACGAATATATTGTGACACAATCAATGTTCATATATAATTTAAAAATCGTGTCATGTCGCATAGAAGTATTGTGCTTGTCCAATGTTCATAGGTTAGACAGAATAGCCGGATTTTGAATCCCACTTTCGCAATAGGGTTAGAGTATTGTGATATTGTGATGTTGTCTCATATAAGAATCAACATTAAATTTTCCCAATAAAAAATATATAACCTGCTATCTGACACTGGTTGTACTGAAGGAGTGAAGGGGGAACGTGGGTCTTCTGAAGTGTAAATGGAGTACCAACCATCGTGAACTTTAGGATCACATCTAAAAAATGAGAAGTATTGGTGATGGTGTAAGTATTCTTTATAGAAGACTAATTTGATGCGAAGAATATTTTTAAGGCGTCAAATAACAGTTTACTATATTATTAATTTTATGTCATTTTTTTCTTTTATCAAAACATCATATACACGTTATGATTATATTATTGTCTTTCGACCAAACCAAGTGCTTAATTGTTTAGAGCATTGCAAGGTTCATTTTATTAATGGATTTTCCTTTAGTATAGGCAGGCACGATGACATCAGCTTCAAAATTAGTAATATACCAAGCTATATATGATTCCATCCCTTTTAGGGATATCTATAATACTTTCGTCTATAAACTTGTCTTCGAAGACCATACTGTAACAACTTTTATTATTATTATTATTATTATTATACAATATAGAATTTACATACATGTCATTAATCAAAACATACGTACAACATATAAAACACATAAAAATCTACATCTTATTTATTCTAGTTGACCAATTCCGGAGATACAGGTGCGGGTGGTTGCACCTTCACCGAGATCTAAGCCAACTCGACCACAAACATTTTATTTGCTTCTAGGATCTGCCCAACATAAAATACTCGATCCAACGTGCACTAAAAGCCAGAACCATAGAAAAATCTGCATAACTAATTTTCTGAACATGATATGGAAATATAGTGAAAATTAAATCCCAGTAAGTTCAACAATAAATCATCATCAGTATAGCTCATCACGTCATGTTCAGCTGTATAAATTACAGCAAATATCTTTGGTCACATGAATGCATTATATCTATGCACATGAGAATTGTACAATAATGACATGTATGACAAGATTAATTGTTTTCAAAATATCATATAATGACTATTAATTTATTCTCATATCAAGCTACCCTGGTCAGGGTGAGTCTTTTCTACTCTCCAGTACGGGCTTTTCTCGCTCCGCCCGACATGGCCCACTTTCTCTTTCTTTTCTCATTAACATGTCATAACCGTTGGTAGGGCGTCTCCTACTGGTGCACCACACGGATTGCCATGTGACCGTGCTCATTTCTTTTCTTTTCACAACGATAGCCAAAGATATGCTTTCAATAACAAGTATGTTCATCAAAATATAACTATTACCAAAAATCATTGATAATCATGCCATGAACATAACAATTTCAAATATCACTTTATAAAATATTTTCATGTCAAAATTTCACACTTAAGATGGTAAAAAGTTCATATAATGGCAATGGCTATATTATATACTAGTCATTTATTATTTTCATTTATAAGATTCTTCTTCTTTTTTAAATATTAATTTGATTTCTTTATTTTCTTTATGTAGGTTTTCATCCTATCTAACCTTCTCTTACTAATCAGAGCAGAACTCCCACAATTTAACTCCAATGTAAGTGATCTTGGTGTCAATTTCAATATAAAACAATTATCTAAAACTATTATGTTAAATAGTTTAGCAAAATATTAAGAAATCAGGGTGATATTACTCCCTCAATATACAGGTTATTTCTTCTTGGATAGGTTCTGACCTCTACCTATTAATCGGTCCATATCTCCCTCATACAAATTCTAAATTAAGTGATTCCAGTGGCTAAAAATTTGTGCCAAATATATCTATAATTGGTATGTTAACTATATATTTTAATTCCCTATAGAATGTTCCCAGAAATTAAAACATAGAAGCTATCTTAACATATTCTTTCCTGATTAACCATTTTCTGACCACTGCTTACTAATCAGACCATATCTACCTCATATGGACTCCAAATGGCGTAATTCGAGTGGCTAAAATTCCGTGACACATATATATATAATTTTTATGTTAACCATTTATTTGAATTCCCTACATAATGTTTCCAAAAATTAAAACACAGAAACTATCTTAACATGTTCTTTCCTGATTAACCATTGTCTGAACACTGCTTACTAATCAGACCATATCTACCTCATATGGACTCCAAATTGAGTGATTTCAGTGGCTAAAAATCCGTGAGACATAGATCTACATTTTTCATGTTAACTATTTCTTTAAATTCTTTACTGATTCTTCTCAGAAATTTAAAAAATTAGAAGCTTAAAAGTTTGCCACCCATAGCCATACCTATGCAGAACTATCTACACCAGCTTAAGTATTCAAACATACATAATATGTAATATGATATAGCAACATCCATGACCAATTATCAAAGTTCTAAAATCAAAATCTCATATAAATATTATAAGTTTCAAATCTTTTCTTAAAAAAAAATATTGTTCAACTTACCTGGAACACTTAGTCCTCTAGACTTGTCCTTCCTCTTTCTTTCTTTCTTCCTCTCCTTTCCTCACTCTACCTTGCTTCTATTTTTCCTCTCCCTCACTTGGACGAAAATTCTAATGTTGTAAGGGTGGGTTTTGCTTAAATAGACCATCAAATAATTTACCTTTCTTGATCATGGGTCTACCTTATCACAATGAGGATATACTTGGTTGAATTTTTGAAAAACAAACAACTTATGTTCTTGTCTTCCTCTTCCTTAGTCAAGATATACATAGCAAAAGGAGATTTGTATTTTGAAAATTATGATAATATGTTCTTAAGATAAGTGACAAGGCCCCTTTGATTTATGGATTCATTTCATTTTTTTTGTCTTAATCAATTATGATAGGTTTGCCTTTTTAGGTGGCAAATTTCTAGCCCTTGAATCTCCATTATTTGGTTGAAATTATTTGTGTGGGATATAAATATTTTGTCCTAATGCTATGTATTATCATACCACTTGCTACAATTATGAGTGTTGGATATAGATATTTTGTCCTAAAACCTTATATTATCATACCACTTGCTAAAATTATGAATGGAAGATATCACACCACTTGCTAAATTTTTGTCTTAATGCCATATTACCTAATTTTGATTACACCAATATCTTATCACTTTATTTTTATTTTTATTTTTATTTTTCATCTTGAGTTTAGGCTCACTCTTGTCCATTTTCTTTACTTTGGTTAAAATTCTACATTTCATAATGGGTTTGGTCACATTTTCATGATTTTTGGGCTATCGGTCTAATTTTTATATCCTAGTCCAAAGTCTATGTTTTATTTCTTGCTTAGGTTATCCAATGGGCTTGCTAAAAAAAATATGTGAAGTGGAAAAACTATATAAATTGTCCATAGGTGAAAGCCTAATTTATGGGTAGAGATACTAAATTTAGTAACTTTAACTCTTAAATTAGGAAAAATTACCCTAATCCAATCTTCTTGAAATTTTAAGACATTTACTTACTTCACAAAAATTTATTTTCCTTATCCAAGAATTTCAACTTTCTTTAACATATTTATTTCTAATATTTCCTCTTAGATTTTCTCTCTTTACCTATTCTATTAATGTTAGAACATTTCTATGCATACACATAAGGTGAAGAATTTTTAAGAATTATATTTCCTTAAATATTTAAAAATTGTCTTATAAATTTTATTTTCTTAACTAAATATTTATGTATGTATATCCATAAAAGAAATGAAATTAGGAATGTTACTTTAAATACTTTTTATACTTTTATTAATACATGAAACGAAATTAGAGATATTACACGTACCACTTTTCTTGCAAAGTCTAATAATCCTTATCCTACACAGAAATCTCAATAAATTTCCACGGCTAAAATTGAGAACTGCGTTTCCCTATTGTGATGGTGTAAGTAAAGCCCATAATTGCGTTTCAAAGACAAAAAAGTTTGGGGTATGGAATTTCATATTTTGAGTTGAGGCTTAGAGTGTTACAACAATACTACATAAGAAACGTGTTTTTAAAAATAAGGTGGTTCTAAAAAGTAGAGATGTTTTAAGTTTTATATTTTTAAAACTAGGATCTTCAAAATTGTTTTTAAAATCATATCTTTCAAAAATATCATTATCAAACAATTTTTTCTTAAAATTTTTTTAAAAAAAGATTTTTGAAAACACTTTCCAAACTAGCCATATAACTTTTATCAAAGGGGTTTCTACTGTATCCATTTTGGTTTATCGTGGGTACTAAAACTCTGCTTATTCAGTGATGACGAGAGAAATTTTCATCTCCAATATTTGATATCTACAAAATAAGAAAAGTCAGTTTTGGGAAGGAGTTGTGACTCCGTCACAAACTAGCTATGACGAACAATTTAATATGTGAAGAGATTAAAAAAAAAAGAGAGAGAGAGAGATTATATTAAAGTTGATTGGGACAGCTTAAAGAAGGAGTCAATATATATAAGTGAGTTCTCTAAGGATAGTACAGTAATTTCAATTGTTTAATTCGACCAAATAGTTAGTAGGCTCAAAATATTATTATGCAGATTAATTAAAGGTAGATGTATGAAAGATAAAATAAGACCCACAAAATAGCTCACATGCATGAAATACAATTAATTATTAAATATTCTATTTCTTTATTCACACAATTATCCCAATTCCTTGGTGATTGTCAGAACAGTTTTTCTTGTATATGAATGTTTGCTTTTTCCACGTTTAGCTTTTATTTGAATAATTCGATTCATTGTCGAAACATTTCTATGAGTTCTCTGGATATGAGGATGCCTTCGCACAAGTCGTCGTTCCTCCCGTCTTGAGGCACATGTCCTAACAAGAAAGAAAACCATAAAAATATAATAAACTAATTCTGAAGATGCAAGTCATCGTAGGTAGCAAGAGTATGAAAGCACCTTTCTTTGAACTATAGTGAAGAAAAATTCAATAATACAACTTGAGCTCAACAAATAAAAAAAGAAGGGGAAAACCTTACTCAACAACTTTCAGATTTTTATTCAATTTTGATCAAGCAATATTAATAATTTCATTTTATTTACTATGTCTTAGCGTAAGAAATAATTTGTATTGTTGTAGACAAATAGTATTTAGTGATGTGAAACATATCTACAAATAATATTAAAATTATAAAAAGTGATTATATATACAACATGAATGTGTCAAGTAGAAATTTTAGTTAATTTATACCTATTATCTATTTTTGTCTGACTTATTAAATTAACCTTTCTAAATTTCATTAGATAATCTTTCTGAGTTTAGAATTAACTAATGAATGTTTATCAAGATTTTGTTTTAGTCCCCATCAAAGATCTCATACAATTGAAAATTAAAAAGAAAAATTGTTTGAAATCTTTTAATGCTGTATTTTATCCAGATATATTTTCATTTTTCTTAATTTTTCTTAATTTCAAAAAAATTGGAATTGACTATTTAACTTTTTTATCAAATTTAAAAAATTCCAAAATATGATAAAATTGAAAAAACAAATTATTACAATTTTTAACTTTGGATCTTTATCTTCTTCTTTTTTTGTATAAATAGAAATGTCACGTTCATACAAGATGAAGAATATATCAGGCACTGAGGCCAGCAATTAGAAAATAAAGGTATGATAGATAAATCCTATAATTTTTGAATACTCAAAGTAAAAAATTATGACTAGAAAATAAAGAGACAACACACCTTTCAAATCCTAATCTATACAACAATAAAATAAAAAAGAAGAAGAGATGTATTTTGGAGAGACAATACATCTCTCAACCTTCTTTGAGCATTAACTCTCTTCAAGTATCTTCTACTCAATCGCAAATTCAATGTTGTAAATTTGATTTCTTCCACTCAGATTTAAGTTCAACTTGTAAATCTAGATAAATAAGATGCATTTCTTAAAGTTCTGATATCTCCTTTACAATAAGAGAAAACAATTTTCCTAAAAGAAGAAAAAACTCTTAAAAAGAGGAAAAATTTTTTTATAGAGAACGGAAATACATAAATAAAAAAAGAAAGGAATAGAGAAGAGGAAGAAAAAGAATAGGATGATGAAGAGAGGGGGAAGGGGGCTGCCATGGCAGCCCCTTTCCAAGCTGTGGCTAGGGTTTTCTAGAATGCTGTAAAAGACGAGGGAGAGAGTAGAGTCGCACTCGCGTTTCTCTGGATTCCATTAACTTTGCATTTTTATATGAGAAAATGAAAAAAGAGTCTACATGAGTTTTAAGACCAAAAATGATGAGGAAGAAAGGCTTGATGGAGAAGACATTAGGTAGTTTCAACAATATGTCGGTGTTTACGTTTAGAGGTGCCATTATGTTCAATGGTGTGGAGAGGGGTAGTGAGATGTGAAATGCCATGGTGATCCAAGGAGGGTTAGAGTTTAATAAACTCACCAATGTTGTCAATATAGAGAGTTTTGATTTTACAATTTAACTTGTTTTCAACCATGCCTTAAAGGTTTTAAAAAAGAAAGGACATCCAATTTAAGTTTAAGAGTTTATAGCCACACATTCAGAGAAGTGAACTATAAAAATAACTTAATAAATAAAATTATCAATGAAGCCTGTGGGGGCTAAACCCTAAACATCCGCATACATGAGATATGACAGTTGATTGATAAAAAAGTAATTTATGACTTTTATTTGAGAAACACTGAATACATGGATCAATAATTGAATTCCTGGAGGGTTGATGTTCGAGGCAATAGTGCCATTAAGTGAGGATCAATTTAAGAGCAACATGAGAAGCTTGAGGATAAGGACAGTGTGGCAACATGTACTTAGTCATTCGGCCCTTTAAGAGAAGTGCACATGTGCTCAATTGCCTTGCCTCAAAATGAGATGGAAATAATTCAATAGAAACATGGTTAGTTTTAAAAAGTTGAGAAACAGATAATACATTTTTTATAATGGTAGGGAGGTATAAAATATTAGATAAATTTAAAGAAAATGAAGTAGAGATAGCAGTAGAAATAGTATGTGAAATGGGCAAACCTTGTCCATTAGCAACTTAAACATTATTGGTATGGTGCAGTAATAGAGAGATTGGCAAAGTCATGAATAACATAGTGTGCAGCCCCACAATATATAAGCTAGTAGTTTTGACAAGGAGAATTAGTAGTAATAGAAAAACAGGCAGCAGGTTATGGACACTTAAGTAGATTGCCTTTCAATTGATAATAATCTTTTGCATTGTGACCTTTCTTTTCACGGTATTAACAAATGAGAGGAGTTGAAAATGAGCCACTAGAAAGATGCTGGTGTGAGGGACTGCTAATAGGGTCTGGACCAAGGAGGCTAGTAAAGTGGCATCTTGGAGGACTATCGTAAGAGGAGTTGCGTTTTATATAGTTAGCAGTGATTGGAGCAGAGCTTTAAACTCATTATTCCTACCATAAAAATAACTTACAATCAATAAGAACATAAAATAAGCCATCAAAGGTAATAAGAGTTTTTTTTAGTGTGAAGAGAGCAATTAACTCTCTGAAAGAAGGAGCAAGGACACTAAGAGTATAAATAACAAGATTGAAGTCATCGAGTGGATAGTCGATGAAGGACAACTCGGTTGCAAATCCCTTAATGGAATTGAGATAATCAATCATTGATGAGATGCCTTTAGTGATAGAGGCCAACCACTATTTGAGAAACACGATACTAGATTGGGATCAATTGACACAAGTATGTCCAAGCTTCTACCAAGGTATCTATTGAACTCATGATGCTGCATGCATCACTTTCACATAAGCTAAGAATGGCAAGGTAAAGGAGTTGATCTTGGTGTACCCAATAGATGTAAGGAAGGTTGGCTATTTCTTCATCTCTTTAAGTAATGCCAAGAGAAGGATAGGGTTAAGTTCTAATAACATAGTCCACTAAGTCATTACCAATAAGGAGAGATTGGAATTGCTTATGCCATGCTGGATAGTTTGTTCCATTAAGTTTAATGGGTTATTAGGTGATTGTATTAATATGAACAAGGTCTTTGGGATTAAAAAAGAGGCTAAGTTAGTTGTGGTAGGTGTTGAGGACTTGAATTCCATAGTTAGATCGGGAAAGAATGCTAGTTAAAGCCTTTTGCAGCTTTGATACCATAAAAATAAAAATAACTAAAGAGGAAACTAAGTGTAATATATTATTCATGTGTTGTAGGTATATTACAGAAACATTTTGAAATTTAAATGTATGTATAACTAAGATGAGATGATAAAGACATTAAGGTTGTTACACTAGAATAGATGTTGAATATTACGTTGCAGTAATAACTTCAATATGTCATACCCTCAATAATGGTGTAGGAGATCCTATGTGTTGATTACATCCTTGGAACAGGCTTGTTGTACTTTCCATAAAGGAATATTATGCCATTGACTTGAATCAACAATTTCAAATAAGAAAAGGCATCAATGCATGGTTTGAAATCTTATAAGATGCGATGAAAGAATCCTATTTTTACAAACCTAATGTGGTGCCATTATTTAGTCATAAATTGAACAACTATACTAGGCAATTATAATTGAACAATTGCCATCCACCTAGTGGAGTTCTTCCTTATTTACAAGTTATCCAAGATAGGCTCTGTTTGGTAAAAATAGCTTATAAATTAGCTTAAATTACTCAAATAAACTTATTTACTAAATATATCTAATTTGATCAAACAAACTTATAAGCTATTTAAATAAGCTATAAACTAACTTATTTGACTTGCTAAACACACTCAAAGTGGTTTTCCTCCATTGGTCTAAGGAAAGTCATTGTACGCTAAGTGTTGACCAAGAAGTGGCATACTCTTGTGGTGATGCAACAAGTCACCAAACCTCTATATGATTCTCAAGGTTTGTTATGCCATAAATCATGTGTTCTTTCTATACAAAGCGTGACATTTTGCCAAGTGCTATCAGGTTAGGGCTTTGTGGTTAGCTAATCATAAATAAGCCTAATTGAAGCAAGCCCAACCAACCACTATTAGGCATGGTTTGCTTTCCTTTGGCCTATCAACATGTACGTATGTACATGTATACGTATATGTATACTATTTTTTTTATCAATATTGGTAACACTAAAATTAAAAATTTTAAAATATTTTAAATATTCTAACCAACAAAGAACCATAAGAACAAATAAATATTTTATTTATCAATATTAATAAATTTGAAATTCAAAAAAATAATTTCAAACATTATAATTAATAGGCATTGTGCACAATGGACAGAAATGTGTAGAAAAATAGGCGTCATGTTAAGGACGGCGAAGGATGTTAGTCTTTTTGAAATACGGAGGGTTAAGGATTTCGGATAGTAAGAAGGGTGCTTCATCGACTAAGGAAATTATTTTTTGTTAGTTAAAGAATTCTCTGTTGGAGAATTGTATCTGATATAGGGGAATTTTGAGTGCTTATTGGCTATATTTTATCCCTTAATTCATAGTAACTTGTGATTATTTCTATGCTTTTGGTTATACTTTGTTCTGGGTACTGCTGTGGTTTGTTTTATGGTTGTAGGAGAGCAAAAGAAGTCAAGAAGTAAGGAAAAACCATCATGGAAAGAACCAAAAGGACCTGGGATATGCTAAGGAGGAAGCAAGGAGGCTACACATCAAAAATCATAGAGAAAGCACTTCGGCAGCATGCAGCACGGTCAGGCCGTGCTTAGTGGCCTGCAACATAGCTAGGCCGTGCTCTGAGCAAGAGATGTAGGATTTCTCCAGATTCCAACCCAAAGCATGGCCGTGCTTCAGAGTCCGTACAGAACGTTAAAATTAGGGTTTTTGGCCGCCAAACATAGAGGGAGGCATGGGGAAGCGCAGCTAAGCAAGAGGAGACCGTAGGAAACACCGGAGAATCACCTTTTAAGCTTAGGAAACACATTTAGACTAGGTTTTTACATAGATTATTGTGGATTTTGGATGCTCTAGAGTAGAATTGACGGTATTCAAGGTTGTAATTCATCTGAATTTTCTGCAGACCAGATTTTATCTTTCTATTTCAGTTTTCTTCTTCTACTTCTACTCATTCTCTTTTAATTGTATTGAACTATAATGATTTATTCAATGAAGATGAATTTGATTTCTGTTTTGATGATATGTGAGTAAATTTAATCTAGGGTTTTGGTAAACCCAATTGTGGTGATGATACTGCGCTTATGACTTGAATTATGAAACCCTAATTGTGATTGTTTCTAGATTGATTAGGATTGACTATTATATGCATGAATGAGTTGGTAGAATACTTGATCACCAGTCTATCACGTCTTAGGTATTTAATCGATGAACTAAAAGGTGAAGATTAAAACTGGAACCTAATAGATAATTAGGGATATCTTAATCATGAAAGTAGTTTAAGATTCTCTAGGATTGAATCGATTAATGGGCATGAGAAAACCGATTAATTGCATTCCATGGTTGGCATAAAGCTTAATGGACCTAGGTTAAGCTAAGAACCACGAAAGTAGGTAATTTGATTAACCAAGGTACAATTGGCAATGCTTAAAAGAGATTGCTAATTAATTGAGGCTAAATCATCCCCAATAATCTAGATAATTGCAATTAGAGGTAAATATCAGTTGTTGAGTTTCACAAGAGTGGTGAACCCTAACTCTAGGCTTTGCTTAATTGGTTATTTTTATCTATTTAATTGCGATATTTTCCCATCGAATTGTATCGATTTAGATAGCACATTTTGTGAAATTCTAGTAATTGGCATTGTTCTCTGTGGGATACAACCCGTACTTCCCGGACTAACTACAGCTACGCCGTGCACTTGCGGTATTTGGTAAAACATACACAACAGTATCGTATAACGTAACTACACTGTTACTTTTTCAAACAATGCAAAAAGCTGAGAGAAATATTTGTATGCAGAATACGTCACATAAAATATGAATCTTTTATTCAAATAGTGATATGCCTACTTATAGACTTACATGCAATGGAAACTAAGCTTATTTACTCAACTAATAGTTATTTTCCAACAACAAGATAACAACCCTATTTTTCTACGTGAATATAAAACTTGAGCACGTGAACAGAAACATAAGGAGCTCATTTAACTAATTTTAGACTAAGTCAATTGTCATGTTATCAACACATGTTTGCATTTTTAATCAAACTTCAACACTCTCCCTTGATTCAAAGTTGCAAACTCCCAATAATGATCTGAAATAGGCATGTTTTTGAGTGGTAAGGGCCTTTGTAAATATGTCTGCCACCTGTTCATCAGTGCTACAATACTTTATTAAGATCAAGTTATCAGCTACCAAATCTCTTACGAAGTGAAACCGAATATCTATATGTTTTGTTCTTCCATGCAAGGCTAATTTTTTTGTTATCATGATGGTTGATCTATTGTCACATATAATTTGTGTTACATATTCTTGATTTTGCCCCATATCCGCAAGTAATCTTTTCATCCAAATTGCTTGACAAGCAGCTGATGAAGCAGCCACATACTTTGCCTCAGTGGTTAATAGTGCTATGATGGCTTGTTTTTTTGAACTTCATGCTATAGCCCCAGAACCAAGACTAAAAGCATGTCCAAAGGTACTTTTTCTATCATCTATAGATACTTCCCAGTCACTATTTGTAAATCCATATAACTTGAAATTATCAACATGATGATACCATATGCCATAATCTAAGGTTCTTGCAATATATCGAAGTACTCTCTTTGTAGCTCCAAAGTGATGTTTCGAAGGACTGCTTATGAATCTTCAAACAACACCAACTGAATAAGAAATTTCAAGCCTGGTGCGAGTTAAATAAATCAACCCCCCAACTAAGCTTCTAAACTTCCTTGCATTAATTTTTTCAATATTGTCCTCTAGCTGCAATTTCTCATTCAAGTTCATAGGCGTGGATACTTTCTTACAATTCAACATATTAAGTCATTTCAATAAGTTCTCTACATATTTCTTTTGTGATACAGACAAACCATCTTCCCTTTGTTTAATTTCTAACTCGAGGAAGTAATGCAGCAAGCCTAAGTATGTCATCTTAAACATTTTCATCATGCCATTCTTGAATTCATTGATTAAAAAAGAAGATGAACTCATATAAATAATGTCATCTACATTTAAGTAAACTAGCAGTAAGTTAGAGTTACCTCGCCTCTTCAAATACAAGGTGGGTTCACAGTCACTCCTTTCAAAGCCATTTTGTTGAAAGTAGTTATCTATTTTACTATACTAGGCCCGAGGAGCTTGCCTTAGTCCGTATAAAGCCTTGTTTAGCTTGTAGACATTGTCTTCATTGCCTTCTAATACAAAACCTTCAGGTTGATCACCATAAATGTCTTCCTCCATTTCTCTATTTAAGAAAGCCGATTTGACATTAAATTGATAGATGGGTCGTTTGAGTTGTGCTCCCAAAGCAAGAAATGTTCTCACTGTTTCAAATCTTGCTATTGGTGAGAATATTTCTTCAAAGTTCAGTTCCCTACAATTGTGAGTAGCCTTTTGCTGCTAGTCGAGCCTTATGCTTCTGAATACTACCATCTACATTGTATTATGTTTTAAAGATCCATTTCAGGCTAATTGTGTTCTTGTCTTTTGGTAGGTCTATTAATTCCTAAGTTCCATTTTTTTGAATTGCCAATAGTTCATCCTTCATTGCTTGCTTCCATTCTTCTACTTTTGAAGCTTCCTTATATGAAATAGGGTCTGTAGCAAGAAGAGAAAAGGAGCATGATTTATAAATCTCTCTTAGAGTTCTAACCTTTCTAGGAGGAGTTTCTTCTAAAGATTTAGTTTCTGAGGAAGAGTTGT